>JACYFF010019584.1:84223761-84243574 GCA_017589665.1 Selenicereus undatus
ATATATATATATGTACACACACACGCACAGAGTCTCACACGCACGTATGTTTTAGGACTTTTTGATTGTTGAGGATGATGTGGGATGAAAGCAAGCTTACGTGATGACACGTCAGAGAATGTCTGAGGACCTTGTCCTCAAATATCGGACCTGGAAAAAAGGCTCCCCGGGTTGAGATTCGGGGAACGCCTTTCCATCGGTCAAGTCAATAGGGGATCCTACTAAAAGACAAAGCAACAAAGAGAGAGTTTATGATGAATGAGAGAGTGTGCCAGAAAGCGAATCCTTTTTCTGAGGTAGGTAGGGGATATTTATAGTGCTTGTACTGAGGCTTAAAATAGTAATTTTGTAGTGTATGATTCCTTAATAGGCCGCTAGACTAGGTGCTTCGTTGGGCTTCTGGCTAGGGTACCCAAGGACCCCTTAGGGACTTGATGTACCCTGGTGGATAGGCCCACGGTTGCACAAGGGGGTCCATTTGGGAAATCATATTTTTCAGATCATTTAGCCCCTCACATTTTGCCTGCACGCTGAACCGGGCAGGCAGTCAGGCGAAATGTGGAATAAATCCCAGGCACAAATATTACCTGCTAATCTTGGGAACGGCTCACTGTCTGAGTGCCCTATCCTAGACAGACACCTAGGCATTAACTTCTGTACCGGTGGACTTTTTGGGGCAAGCTAGTTCCCAAGGCTAGACGGTGGCCTGGGAAATTCCTTGTCCAGATGGATGACTTTAAGTAGTGGAGAATCCGCAAGGCAATGTCCCAGTGATCTTAGTGAGGTTCTTGCATAAACTGACTGAGAATGTGAACGAAGTACATAATATCTAGCCGGGTAATGGTGAGAAAAAGAAGACATCCAATAAGGCGCCGGTATTGCGAAGCATCAGTCAACGGGGATCCTGAATCATTTGATAGGGGGTCCTGAATCATTTGATAGCTTATGATTTTGCTCCATAGGATGTGAAGATGGCTTGGCACCAAGCAACCCAGTTTCTGTGAGTATGTCAAGAGCATATTTGCGTTGACACAAGAATAATCCTTCTGGGGAACGGGCCACTTCAATACCAAGAAAGTATTTCAACGGGCCTAGATCTTTGAGTTTGAAACATCGTTGTAAATAACTCTTGAACTGACAGCAGTGATCACGGTTATTACCAACTAAAGCGAAATCATGAACATAAATTAAGACAGCCAAAAAGATACCTTCTTTGTAGTAGATAAATTGGGAATGAACAAGGGGTGATTGCGAGAAGCCATACTAAAGTAACGCGGAAGCCAATTTGAAATACCACCGTCGGGGAGCTTGGCGATGTCCATATAAAGACTTCTTCAATTTGCAAACCATATGCGGTTTAGGAGCATGAAACCTCAGTGGAGGCTTCATGTATATATCTTTGTCAACATCACCACGTAAAAAAACATTGTGGGCATCCATTTGGTGCAATTCCCATCCTTGGATATTGCGACAGTCAGCAAATAGTGAACTGTGTTCGTCTTTGCCACAGGAGCAAAGGTTTCATGAAATTCCTCTCCTTCAACTTGATTATTTCCCAAAATGACTAATTGTGCTTTATGTCGCTCGATAGACCCATCGACACGATATTTTATCTTGTATACCCATTTACAACCAAGGGCCTTCTTGCCGAGAGGCAAGGTCGTAAAGTCCCAAGTATTATTGTTGTTGAGATCGAAAATTTCAGCTGCCATTGCATCACGCCGCTTTGCATCGTGAATAGCTTGTTTGAAATGTTTGGGTGCATCATTAGATGATATAGTGGCTAAAAAGGCACGTTGAGTAGGAGAAAACCGCTCATAAGAAATAAAATAAGAGAGAGGATCCGACCGAGGTGGGGTGTGTGATGGCATGACAAATATAATCCGTGCGATGCATGGGAGGTCTTCGTACCTGTTGCAGACGGGTGGAATCAGTGAAGTCTCCAATGGGTTCAACATGGTAAACAAATTGCGGATCAGCCTCATGGGCTAGCTGCAGATCAGCCTCATGGGCTAGCTGCGGATCCGGCCTGGAGGTAGCAGGATAGTTGCATGTGCAATAAGTTCTATTTGGGCTACGACTTCTGGGCTTCTGCCCGAAACAGACGGACAGTCCCCGTGCACTGGAGAAGATGCCTGGTCAGAGTCAGATAGAGGTTGGACTCTGTGCTTGGGCCCCTTTCAATAGCCACGGGCTGAACATCTTTCATGCAACCCACCTCATTTGTAGAAGATGACAGAGTGGGTTGTTTCGCTGGTGGACTTTGATTATTAGAGTCCACATCTTGTGGTGATGTTAGAAAAATGCTCTCGTAGAAGTGCACATCCCGAGAAATAAATAACTTCTTTCTCTCCAAGTCATACAACAGCCACCCTTTTTGCCCATGAGGGTAACCCAAAAATAGACACCTAATGGCTCTTGCATGAAATTTATCATGAGACTTGCTATGATTATGAGCATAGCATAAACACCCAAATACCTTAAGGTGATCATAAGTAGGAGCGACTCCAAAGAGGACTTCATATGGAGTGTTAAAATTTAATAATTTGGTTGGTGTTTGATTTATAAGATGGGCAGCCCCTAAAATGCATTCTCCCCAAAATTTCACGGGAGGAGAAGCTTGAAACATCAAAGCACGGGCAATATTAAGGATGTGGCAATTTTTCCGTTCAACACGTTCGTTCCACTAAGGTGTGTCAACATAGGACGTTTCCTGTAGAACTCTGTTTTTAGAGAAAAAAATGGGTAATGGTCCTTTGACTAACTAGGTACCATTATCATTAAGGACTCTTTGAACGGTCTTGTCAAACTGAGTTTTCACCATAGAACAAAAGCTTACCATCTTTTATATGTCTCTGCCTTATCCTTCAATAAATAAACCCAAATAGCATGACTGAAATCATCCACAATACATAAGAAATAACTGCAACTGCTAAGAGATCGTGTATGATACGACCCCCACAAATCACAATGAATTAGAGCAAACGGTCTTTGAGCTTCTGACACACTGAGAGAAAAAGAACTCCACATTTGTTTGGCACGGTGGCCAACATCACAACACTCATGAACATGTTTGATGACTTTGAATCCAAAACTAGTAGAAAAATAGGACAAACTACCCAAAGAGGGACGACCCGGACGTCGATGCCGAAGTTGACCATTATCACTTTGTTGTGTTGTAATGAAGGCCTTTCCTCCCACACCATACTTGAGATAATACATCCTATTCCTCTGTGCACCCACTCCAATCAACGTCTTCGATGTGAGGTCCTAAATAAGACAAGACTGAGCACCATAAATAATAATACAATTCTCATCACCAGTAAGTCGCTTAATAGAAATAAGGTTACACTTAAATTGTGGAGAGTAAAGTGAGTTTATCCGGATTAAACCATGACCAAGATTTACCATTCTAGCTTGTTTGACTTCCACAATTATACCGTTGGGTATAAGAATATGTACAACTTGGGGCAAGTAAAAAAAATTAGTAATAGCATAAGCATTAGATGTCATGTGGTATGAAGCACCGGAGTCCAATATTCATTCAAGAGGAGTAGGTTTTTGCTTACCACTTAGCATTTCTTTATTCTCTCTTTCTTTAAAAGGGGGCATAAAGAGTATCTATTTGATATGAGGTAAAACCTGCAAATTTCATCACCTCATTTGCCCCATCGTTGCCAGATTGATCGATCTCTGCTCCTCCCATTCTCACCTCCTCTGTCTCCCGGCGTAAGCTGCTCCGGCTACTCCTACCTGAGCATCACCATGGGCCCTGTTAGAAGTTCTGCCAGTCACGACCTATCTGGTCGGACCAATTTTGCGCGGTTCCGGCCCTGATTTGCTTGATTGCTTCGCCATGGCTACCAATTTAGTGGGTATCTGATGAGTTCGAAGCACTGATGCTTCTCATGGCCTAGTTTATGGTAGTGACTGCACTTTGGTCGATTCCCTTGTCCATATCTGTTGGTGAAAGACGCCTTGAAGGCAGTCGCTTCTACTATTGGTATGGGCTCTATTCCTTGGCTAAACGTTTGTTACCTCTCCTCTCTGAGAACTATGGAGTAAACTTTGTTCAGATTTGGTAAGGGTTAAATGGCAAATATGTTTGATCTCACCACTCCAAATTGGTTAGAGTCAAGCCCTATAAGGGATTGGTGCACTTTCTCGATTTCTTAAAATTTGCTCAAGTTGAAATCTTTCAGGCAATTACAAGTTGGGGTCCGTTGGTAAGCTCCTAATTCATCCTACAGCTCCTTAAGTTTGGTAAAATACTTAGTGACAGTCAAATGATCCTGAGTTATTAGAGTAATTTCTCTGAGTTATTAGAGTAATTTCTCTTTTAAGTTGGTGTACTCTGATCTCGTTACCCTGTGAGTAACGTTCCTTCAAATTAGTCCAGTTCTCGCTTGCTGTTTCAGCGTAGGCAAATGAATCATGTAGACTTTTTCTATCACGTTGTATAACCAAGCTATGACCATCGAATTACACTTTTCCTAGGCATCAACTTCTGGGGTGTTGCTGCTTGGTCTGTTTACTGATCCATCAACAAAACAAAGCTTGATCTTGGATCTCAAAGGTTTTGTCACAATCCTACTCCAGTTTGCGTAGTTTTCTCCATTAAGAATAATGGGAGAAATAATGTTTCCTGGATGGTCTGCACTACACAAATAATAGGGAGACCAAGGGTCGTTTATGTTGAGAACAACTGTGTTGTTGGCTTTGTTTGTGTCTTCTCCACTCATGTTTGAGAAAAAATCATTAATAGCTTCATACCATGGTAGCTCTGATACCATGAAAAATTAGAGTTGGGAGAGAATGTTTTTCTCTACCGGTGCTCTCCTCACTGTTCCTGCTTTTATTGATCAAGAACAAATATGTACAAAGTATGAATAGAATATGAGAAATACAAATATTGGTAGGTATAAATATATGAATCAAATGCATAAGGAAAATTTCCTAAAATATAATATTGTGCTAAATATTCTGATCATCCAATAGGGAATTGTATCCCTTAGTGATCTGATAATAGCTGAAGTTCAGTAAAATGGAGGATCTAAGAACAAAAAAACAAAAAAGAAAGTGAATGCTAATTGTTATTAATTTAAATAATTAAATGCAACCAATTAAAACTTCACAGACGCATGCAAGCAAGGCAAGCTTGAAAGGCAACAATGATTACGAGGGAACTAACGATGTCAAAACACTTGCAAAGTGTTAAAGAAAATTAAAAAATAATAGTATAATAAAACAAAGTCTACATTAATATACTGATTATGATTAAATTAGTGCCAGCCCCAAAAATAAACTAAAGATTTATTCCAAACGATAGATGATTAAAGTTTTCAAATTGAATTACTATGATGCTGATAAATTATGAGTTACTTTGATAGAGAAAAAGTTATTAGTTACCATTTCTTTTTAGCAACGCAACTAATTGGCATAAGACATTCTTAATCATGGCTAGTAAATTTTACATAACTAACATTAATAAAATGAAAGAAACAAAATAGAGCAACAGAAAAAGATCGAAAGGAATAAGAATGTAATAAAGTTAGGGAAACCTGAAAAGCTATGGCTAAATGGCTGAACCTATGATTTTGATTAGGGACTATCATTTGTGAAAAAATAATCAAAAGATTAAATAGGTACTTTCTAATATTATGGGATGATAGCAGATATTAACAATATCTACATCAAACAAAATACATCAATGAAATTTATCAAACTTGCATGCACAATTTTAAAAATTTATGTACCAATACACAACTAATGGATAGAATTATAGGTAAAAGAAAGACAGAAAAAACCAAAAAGGAAACATTACCAATAAGATATCATTTATGTGGAAATTCTCGAAAAAAATTGTCACTGAGCTTTGCCGGAAAAAAAAAAAAAATTTGCCACTGAATTATGCTTTATTCAAATGTCCAATTAGTATGTCTTTCTGTTCAAAACTATCACTGTGGGCCCTTTTCCACTTTTTTTTAAATTCCCTCTATATTCCCTCCATGGAAGATGCCTCCCACACTCTCCTTCCTCTTCCTCACAATCATTATTGCCACCGTATTCTATAGCAAAGTAGGGCACATATACCAAGAATAAGGGCTAAAGCCAAAATAAAAAAAGGAAAAAAAAACTAATCTTGACCCTCATGCAACGGTGGTGACAATACAAAAGCTTTAAGGCTAGCCGTAGAAGGTGGGGGAATAGAGAGGGAGGGGTGGGTGATCATTTGTTTGGTGGGAGAAATAGAAATGAAGGGTGGTTGTGATGTGGGGAGGGGGTCAGAATTAACGGTTGTTGATGTGCTCTTTGGAGGTAGGTCGCAATAATAGCAGAAATAGAGATGGCTATAATGGCAATGGTTGTGAGGAAGAGGATAGATAGTTTGGGAGAGGGCTTCAATGGACGGAATATGGGGGGGTTTGGGGGAAATAAAAAAAGGAATAAAAAAAACCTATTGCAACTGGTTGAATAGAGCCCACAATGGTAATACTGAACAAAAATAAATGATTAATGATACCTTTGGATTAAAATATAATTGAGTGGAAAAGTTGACTTTTTCACAAAGTATAGTGACATTTTGTTTTGAAAACTCGCTTTATGCGTCCTTTCTAAAAAATTGATAATACATTAACTATCAATCTTTAGATGTAACATTGAACCGATATAAAACTTAATAGTGTACAAAATAAGAGAGCTGTAAAAAAGGGAAAAAAATAGTATAGTATAAGGGCCACCGGTTGCGAACCGAACCTCCCCTAAAAAAGCACATTGTAGTGGACAAATGTGGGCACTTTACACTTTGGTACCTCCAATTTTAGCATATTTACACGTTATGCCTGGTTTTGAAAATCTTTACACTTTGGTACCTCCAGATTTGGTACAAGTGACTTTCTAGTGCTTTTTATTTATAAATTAATCCTTGAACTTTTAGAAATTGCAGAAAAGCGCCTGGAAGAGGTTAGCTATGTAAATAAGCTATTTTTAGGGGAGTTTTTTTTTACGATATATGCTTGATTTAACTTCTTATAAAGACTTTACTAGTACTAGTTATCATAATCTGCAACTTATATCTTATATATTATACTTTCTGTGGTTATAGGTCCACCATGCTTAGCAAAAATAATTAAAACTTAATTAGAGAGATTCGATCATTACCTGAACTTAGTCGGCGTTGGACCCTGGTGTTCCTCTAGCTTACAGTTTACAGATATTGCTAATCTCAACCGCACATTCCTTAGATCAGGCACAACACAGATCTGTTTCATTTCCTACTTCAGATCTTAGTCACTAATCAAGTTTTATATTTTGAAGGAAAGTGAGACTTTAATCAAGAAATTATAATATTTAAGGCATAGGTTTGATTGAATAACGTTCCCTACTGGGAAACTTCTTTTTTTTTGAAAGCTTGAAAGTGGTTATAATACAATGAAATGCTTTGAAGAGGGACTTAAGCTAAGATCATTAAGGATGCTTGCTCGTAGAGAAATGGAGAAACCCAACTTCTCTTTTGCTCAAGAATGCTCAAATGACCGTGTCCTTTCTTAGCACTCAACTTCCCTATTTATAGAGGGGATGAGAGCGCATAGGATGCTCTAGTGACTACAATACATACAGATTTCTCACATGGCTATAGTACATACTGACTCTACAGTACACACTTTATTTTATAGATCGGATACTTGTCACAATAGTACGTTAATGGGACAACTACTTTTCAGAACTTTAATGATGACAAGACTAGTCATCGTTATTGAGATTCTACATGCTTTCATCTCCAATTATATCTTCCAGACCATTATTATCTGGATAATCATCAATTTGGCTAAGATGCTCTGGATCCCATTCTTCAAATAATTCAAGGAGATACTCTTTTTCATTTTCTGATAAGAATTTTTCAGCTCTAACATCAAAGAGATAATCAAATATATCTTCTGACACTACGCCTTCCACCTTCATGTAGTCTTTAAATTTATTATCATAGGTGAAAGTAGTGTTTCCACAATGCATTAATATTTTTCCTCGTTCGATTAGTGCCCAACATTGATGATAAATGTTGAAAAATCCAACGGCTCTTGACAAAGCAGGATCAGTAACTAGATGTACCGGATTTCCATGAACCCAACTTTGTCGTTGATCATTGAGATCGTCGCAATCAACTATTTGGACAAGATAATGGGTTGATTTAGCTTTTCCATTTTCATATTCAGTTAGAGCGCTATAAACCTGTAAAGTTAGGTATCTGCGAACTGGGTTTTTTGTTGGACCTTTAGGAGATGTAAGAATCCAATGGACTTTTTTGAACATACATTGCTGAAATTTAGTTAAGGTTGAGAAAAATAAAAATTTTAGATCTGGGATTTCTATGAAGTAAAGTACCATCCCGTATCTCAAGGCTTTAAAAACAGGATCATTTGGAGATAATGAATTTGCTAGAAAACAAATACCACTAACTCTAGATATATCGGAAAAAAAGATCGTTGTACTCCAAGACTCCCAAATATCATAGGAATAATGATGATAAAAGTCGATGCAGGCTGCATACCACTCATTGAACCATTTTTCTTGAATGTGAGAATTTATTTTTTCTTGGATTTCATAAGGACATTGAAGGTAACTAATTTGTAACTCTAGAGGGGAAAATCTTTGGGCTATTAGGTAGGCAGTAGATAGTAGACCAAAACGTGATCTACTTTTTGTATGGAATTCTAGGTTATCGATGAGGACTTTACTAGAAAGCGTAACCCATTCTAGTAAGGATGGCATTTCATTAAGGATCTCCTCCTTGTCTGGCAGGAGGTTGACTTTGATGATCACCACTGGTAAGTTCTCGAGTTAGACTATCTGCCAAAGAGTTCTTCGATCCCTGTAGATGTTCAATAGAGAAGAAAAGCTGGTTGAGCCATAATTACCAACGCATGAGTCTCCCTTGCGCTTGCATATTTGATAAATTCTTTTTCACAAACCAAGTATTCATTTGCAATCAGTTCGAATAAGAAA
This sequence comes from Selenicereus undatus, assembly GCA_017589665.1. Taxonomy (NCBI): domain Eukaryota; kingdom Viridiplantae; phylum Streptophyta; class Magnoliopsida; order Caryophyllales; family Cactaceae; genus Selenicereus; species Selenicereus undatus. The sequence continues at coordinate 84,232,765 of JACYFF010019584.1, forward strand.
AGGTTTTGCGGCTAAAAAGATTAAGAACTTTTCAATTCCCCTTATGACTGCAAGGATTTCCTTTTCTATCGTGGGATAGTTGCATTCTGCTTTATTAAAGCTTTCACTGCAATATTTGCAAAGTTTTCTCCTTCTTTGATTTTGAGTACCGCACTCCAGTGTTCATTGGTGGCATCTGTCTCAAGAATTAAATCATCTATCTCATTAGGTAAATTGAGAATAGAAAGATTTTTACACATCTTTTCGAAAGCCTGGACAATCTTTGAATCATTGGTAGTCCATGTCCACATCACATCTTTCTTGAGTTTTTGTTGTAATGGTTTTCTTAGTTTAGCCAAATTTTCAATGAAGTCTGAAGCATAGGTAAGGCATCCAAGAAACCTCTCTAATTCCTTCCTATCTTCAATTTTTTTGGGAAATTTTTTTTTCCAAAATATGTTTCTGTAGAACAATTTGTCTAGCTTTTATTTTTAGACCTAAAAACTCAATTTCTTGTTGAGCATAAATGCACTTATTTTTTCCAAGTATAATACCATGATCAATGCATCTTTGGGTGACAACTAAAACATCATATTTGTGTTGTTCTATGGTTTTGGAGAAGACAAGGATATCATCGATGTCAACTAAACGATAATGATTAAGGTCTTTGAAAATGTTATCCATTCTTCTTTAGAATATTTGAGGTGCATTTTTAAGATCAAATGGCATTACTATCCGTTTATAATGTCCTTGTGGAGCACTAAATGTAGTTAAGGGAATACTTTCTCCATTTTTATATGCCAATAACCGCTTTTGCAATCCATTTTCGAGAATCAAGAGGCTCCTTGAATTCTATTGAAACGGACTGTTTTGTTAGGAATATAGTAACCATCAAAGACAGTATTATCATTAAGCTTTTTATAATTGATTACCATTCTAGCTTTTCCTCTTTTTTCTTCATATTGATTTCTTACTATGAAAGCGGGATTGGTGTGAGGACTCTTACGGTTTCTAATCAATCCTTTATCCAGAAGTTCTTTAATTTGTTTATTAAATTCTTGAATATCCTGGTGTGTATACACCATTTGTTTAACCCTAATGATGGTGTTGGGATTTAATAGAGTGATTTTAGCAAATGTTTTATCTTTATCCCAAAATTTTAGAGGATTATCTGAGTAGAGTTCTTTGCATAATTTTTCTTATTGTTCAACAATTTGTTCTTTAACAAATAACTCAAGTAATGAGATTGTCAGTGTTATTTCTCGTTGTGCAAGCATTACCTTCTCACTACGCTAGCTGCGTGTAAATTCAATTTTTTGATGAGTGTAAGCCTTACTTAACTTTTCAATAGGAGCAGAGTGACCATTAACTGTAAATATTATTTGGTTTATGGTCTGGGTGCATAGAGAATATAATCTTTGGAAATTATTTCCAATAATCATATCATGAGAAGGTTGATCAGTAGCCCATAGAACTAGTATAATACATTGAACCCCTCCTAATTCTATGGATAACCATCCTATGGCTTCATTATGGCTCATAATACTATTATCAGCTATCCTTACTTGTAAATGATTTTTAACTCTTTTTCTCATAAACTCAGGAAATAATGATCATTTTTCAAAGCATACAGAACAACCACTATCGATGCAAGCATATAGTTCATATTTATTACATCCATCTAAACATACCTTTAGTGAGATATAGATGCTATTAGGGTTTGTATTTGTACCTTCATAGCATATTTCCATAGTCATATTTTTGACTAATTCATCCTCATAGATGGGCTCACTAACAGTTTCAGTTTTGTACCCAATAACTTTTCTATCTAGACTCATAATTATTTCTATACTGGGTCTTGCAGCCTCAAAAGTCATTCTACTCATTTTACTGGTCATGCTAATTGTATCATCTTCCTTAAGCTCTTCTTTAGCGGATGAAGATACTTCTCCCCAATCTGACCTTGTACTCATACTTCTTAATAATTGGGGTTTTATGGTGATTTTGCCTTCCTCATCAATTTTTATTATATTTTTTTTATTGATCTTTATAGGATTGGCGAAACTAGATATCCATGACCGATCAATTTTTATCTCTTGAGGATTGGATTTTTTGCATGGGTGTGGGACTCTAAAATTTCTCTGCTTCTATCATTGTTACCTTAGTCTTAGGATCTATTGTATTTTCTAATTTGTAGATAATTTTCTAAAATATCCTTAAAGGATATCCCCCTCTTTTCATATCCATCCCAACTGTTTTTATCTTAGGTGAAAGGAAGTTTTTAGCAAATTCATCTTTTAGACTCACATAATATCCTGGTTGGCGATTAAATCCTACTGACCCTTTACATAAATTGGTTTTTATCCCTGTGATTATTTGATTATTAAATTTGGTATGCCTGATATCACAGAGCAAAGCGTAAAGATCAATATCTTTACCGTAATATTGTAATGGAGTCATTTGAATTTGGACGTTTCCGACATGAATATACCTATACTTTCTATCTTTGTTATGCTTAAGGATATTTTTCCAATTAATTAGATTAACTTCCCCCACGTGATACTCACAATCCTTTATTTCAAGATCTCCTTCCATCATTTCACATACTTATTTGCTTTTCAATTGAAAAATAGATTTTTTGTAGATCATATCTTTTTGGATTATGGGAAGAACCCAATCTCCTTTGACTTCGTCATGATCATTGTCTACAACAAACTCTTCTCCTTGAAGATCACCAAGGCTAACCGAACTACTTTCCATCATATGACTTGTTTCTTCATAGTCACTTGCTTCATATTCATTGTCTAATATAATTTCAACAATTCCTTTGTTGTTACTTAGGGCTAGGTCTAATGCCTTATCTTCACTAAGCTCAACATAATCTAGGCTTCCTAAGGTTTCAATAAGTTTGTTATTCTTTCTATTTTTGCACTCATTAGCATAATGCCCCATCTCTCCACATGCCCAATATTTGCAGTTATTTTTTCTTGCAGCGCAATAAGCAGTTTTCCTAAAAAATCTTCGTTTTTTAAGACTTGGTTTGTTATAATATTTTCTTCTATATTTTTTGCGTCTCTGCTTGTTAAAACTCCTTATGAAATATTTTTTTTCTTCTTTTCTCAGGTTCCTTTCTCCATTGGAGATGTGAATCCTAACACGTTAAGAACTACTTCTTAATCTTCTTTTGCTTTTGAAGATCAAGACATTGTTCATTGACCCATTTTTCGTAAATAGGAAATTCTTGAACCAAGGGTATCAACAACATCTGTTCGTTCAAGCCATGCTATGTATTTTTCATTAATTATAGAATTTATAGGATATGGCAATTTTTCATAGAACATACCGAGATTTGTTTCATTATGCTCGATTTTGTAATAGTACTAGGTAAATTCAGCAATATAATTTTTTAGGTATCTCATATCCCATAGTTCTATGTTGTTAATTTTTCTTTGCCATTCTTTTGCTTTTTCTTCAGAGTCAAGTTTAGCTCCGATGAATTCAGTTTCAATTTTTTTGCAGAAACTTCTGAACATAACAGCTGGTGTTTCCATTGCTCTCAGTGTATTTTTACGATCTTCACTTAACGAATCATACCAGTCAGCTATAGTACCAGAGAAACTATGCGCAATATAATTTAGGAAGTTCGCCACAGTCCATGTAGTATTTAGGTTTAAGACACTATTCATTTCTCTTTTTCAATGCTAAAATATTTCTTCTCTGTTACGGGCTCCATCAATGTTTAAGATATATCCAGTTTGGCTAATTGGGGTGAGGCAAATTTCTTCATAGGTCGTGTTCTCCTTGGGGTAAACCTGATGGAGAAATTGCTTGTACATCCTGCTTGGACATACCTAGGTCTTAGGAAATGAGTATTTCTTTTAGACGGATCACCAAATTCTTCAGGTTTAGGAACGACATTATTAACTAGATTAGTTTCTGTTTCATATACGTCGATTTCCTCTCCAATCTTATTGATTTCATTTGCAATAGTCATTTTACCATATTTCTTATCAAGTTTTCTCCTAATGTCTTCTAATGGTAATGCATTTAGATCTTCTAATTTAATCAAATTCATCTGCTGATATATTTCTTCTTCTAATTGGACATTATTGGTTTCTTCATTATCATCAGACAAAATGTCATGTTTATCACTAATTACGAGATGATTTTGTTTAATATCTCCGAGTTTTGTTCTTTGTTGAACATTTTTTGTAGTTCTTCAAGCGTATATTGTTTATACTCCATCTTCTTTTTCTTTCTTTTCAGTCGATTTTTCACCAAATACTTCTTTTTGGATTTTTATTTCTTGCAAAGGAAATGGAACCTTGTTTTTTGGGTTTTGAAAAGGATATTTATACTAAAAAGGAGGACTAATATTAGGAGTAGCTTTGTCGCTATGTCTAACTTCGTTAATAAGAGAAAGATAGACAACTGTTAACTGATTCTTAAGTTCCTTCAGTTCAATCTTAATTTTAGCTAATTCTGCTTTTAATTCTAAAATTATACCGGTAATATAATTTAATTGAGGTGCTAAAGAGATATTACCTTCATGTGAGTGGACAATGTGTGAATAATTAGGACTAGGACACACAGGTGATGATTCAAGCATTAATCGCAGTTAACTAGCTTAATCAGTCGTTAATTAGCTTAATTGTCTCAATTATTTTCATGCACGTGGCTCTGATACCAGATGAAAGAGGACATTAAGATCTATTAGTGACAAAAAAAAAACCGCAAACACAATTTTAAATTTTTCGAAAGTAAGTTTTGAAGGATTAAGGCTAGATTTGCAAATATGGAAAGTTTAGGGACTTTTAAAATAAATTTTTATTTATTTGAATAGTGATTTGTCCCCCAAATGTAAAATGCACAGAAACTCGATACTCCTGATAGTAAAGTTTTTGAAAAGCTGATCTTCTAAATGATTACACCAAAACTCGATGCACCCAAATATAAATTATTCGACAAATGTTTTAGTTTTTGAAAAAAGATGCTCAATGTTTAATGCATGCTTGAGAAGCGCTATTAATTAAGCAAAAAGTAATGGTCTTTGGCTCTTCTCACATAAAAGTTAGGCAAATGAAACATCATTACCTGGAAACCTATTAATCTGTAACAAATATTCGCATAAACTCCTCTCCATTTTCCACCCTTAGCATTTCGAGCCATTAATGCCATTAAGTTCGTTTAGAAGGAACTATTACCTTGGTTATTTGTCACCTTGCAACATTAGTGAATTTATTGAATTAAAAAATAAATTAGTGATCTTCAATAATTTGCGCTATGTTTAGTATTAACTACAAGCGTAAGGTATAGTTGTAACTAACAATCGGCAAGTACCGATCGAATTCATAATGAATTTGTTTTCAACTACCAAAACTGATTAAATTGTGCAATACATGACAAACCAATATCAAGATTAAATTAATTACTAAGGAAGTAATAAAAAATCTATATTATAACTCGGAAGCCAAGTCACTGAAGCACATAGGTTAGAATTAATAGCACGATCATGCCAGACAATTCAGGTGCTAACCCGTATCAAATCTACTCAAACTAGCATTATGAATGGAATAGTTGACAATTAAGAGCATCCTCTTCCTCTTTCAAGAGTTAAAGATTAATTCTAGAACCAAAGTCACCCATTTTTATGGGACAATGAATCAAAAGATTATAAGATACACAATTATAGATCCTAATTAGAATCTTAACTTTTTTCGTGTTAACATTCTAATTGTATGCTAAGTCACACTAGATAAAAGTTTCGTTTTTCAACATTCTCCTAAATCCTATATGAACATGAAGACTCTCTCAAACATTTCATCAAATAAGTGATGGTATTAGCAAATTAAAGCAATGCTAGCATGAAGTAAACAAGTTTGGAGCTAATTCATGATAATATTGGCATAATATCAGTTTCAATCACAGGCCATGTTAGGAAATCTAGCCTCTAATCATAATTATATATTCATTGACATAGATTTCAAAACCCTAAAAACGAGGATGGGCGATAAGAACCAACAAGAAAATAACAAAAGAGGCATTAATGAACAAACTTGGAAGTTGATTGATTAGTAGAGTACAAATTCTCAAAGTAGAATCACAATCTTCAATTCTCACTACTAACCCTAAGAGTAATAATATCAAAAAAAATATTTCCAAAAAAAAAATCTCAGTAAAAGTCCCTATTGAAAGGCAAGAACTAAGTTGTCTCCAGTCCCAAAACATAACACTCAAATAAAAAAGGTCAGTCCAAATACAAGGATGCACGGGCATGCATCCATGCACAGGCATGCATCGATGCACGGCTAGTCGCGCATAATTTTTGGCCTCAAGATGCACGGGCGCGTAGAAATGCACAGTCTGGCGTGCAATTCCCTGGTTTCTCTATTGCTTCATATGCTGAGTTGTGCATAAAGTACGCGACCAGCTGTATATCTCTTCTACTTTTTAGCCGCAACAGTAATTTTGCTCTGCCATGCACATATGCATGACTATGCATGCAATTACTTCCAACTTCATTTCTTGGCTTTTTGATTTATCTGTTGACTCCTCTAACCTCTTCCTTAGCAAAAATATTGCTCATTGCTCAACTGTAGGTTGTTGACTGCAAATTTTCTCAAATTAGGACTAAAATACTTACTATAAGGGAACTTAATCTAAATGAGATGATTATGAGTGAAAGGAGCAAACACGATCAAATTTCTCATCTAAATGGTAGCCCGGTGCACAAGCATCCCCCGTTCACGTAGGGCTCGGGGAAGGCCCGCACCCCAAGAGGTGAATTATAGGTAGCCTAACCTAATTTTGTCAGTGACTGATTAAATTTCTCATCGAATCAAGGAAATGTGTAAAGAAGAATGTGAAATTGAGAGATTAAAATAGTAAAATTCGAGGTTTATGACATTATCATTTAGTTCAGTTCAATTTTTTAATTCTTTTTTGTCCGCATTAGTGAATCTGTTGAATTTTTTGTAAAACAATGATGATCCACAGTAAAAGTCACTATCATTTAGTTGAGTTCACTTTTCCGTTTTAAAAAAATTGGGTAATGTTTTCCGTTTTAGGTCATTGGAAGCTGGGAGGCCTGGAGATGACAATTTGCAATAACAATTGCAATAATTACTGATTATTATTTGAAAAAAACAGATTTTAATATAGAAATTTTTGCGAATTAATCAATTACATTCAACAAATATTTTAAGGGGACATATTATTAGATTAATATTATTATATAATATTAAAAAAACAAAGTTAAATATAATTTTTTTCTCATATTTCAAACTATAGTACTATACTTTCAATCCAAAAAAATATTTAGTTGTATTTTCATAATAATTTCAAATTACTATGTAACTTTAAAGAAACTATGATTATCTTTTTACATTATCAAAACATAAAACAACATGTACATTTTTTTTCCAATTTTTGTTTATACATGAAGTGTTGTCCACTTAATTATCTTGAAATTGTAATATGCTTTGTAATTTCTAAATACGATGATCATTCATTTTATACTATTATATTAGTATAATAGTATTTCGCATTAGGAAAAAAATGTAATATATTTTCATTTGCTGAAACACCATTATAAACCTTGCTCGATATTTTAGTGGCGTTTCTCCATTCATAAAATATTTTACCTAATTATGTCCACATTTTTTGTCCACCGTTAGAAAATCTATATGTGATGACCATGATACTTTTGGGGGTTGTTTCATTTTATGACAATTATTTTGTCTTTCTTCCTTTTTTCAAAACTTTAAAATTCCATTTCTCAAAAGAAAATTGTACAAAGAGTGAACAAAACATTTAATCCAAATTGATAATATTATTCGATATACATCACATAATTAAAACGAATTAGTCTTCAAGATACACATTCAGCATAATAAACGTACGATGATGTACCATTTCACAAAAAAAAAAGTAAATATGTAATTGAATGCATGACACCCATCCTACAATATGGCCTTGCCACATAAGCATCCTACGTGTTACTCGTGCGTTAATTGCATTCAACTTTTAGTGCATGTAGTGAGTGTGATTGTGTGTGTGTATGTATATACATATACATATACATATATACATACACACACATACACACATATATATACATATTTTATATATACATATATACATATATACATATATATATATATATATATATATATGTATATATGTATATATACATACAAATATATATATATATATATATATATATATATATATATATATATATATACACATGGAAAAAGGATGCTTACGCTGCTTTTATGAACAACAGAACGAACGAAGAAAAAGAGTTCAATAGAGGTAGGTACAAGGCGGCAAAAAAGGTAGCCCAGAAAGCAGTTGCGGTTGCCAAGTGCGGGGCCTATGATAGGCTTTATCAAAAGTTGGAAACCAAGGAAGGGGAGAAGGAAGTCTTTAAACTGGCTCGGGCTAGAGAAAGGAGTTCTAGAGACTTGGGTGTCGTGAGGTGTATCAAAGATGAAAATGGTAGGGTATTGACGGGGGATGCGAAAATTAAGGGCAGATGGCAAAGGTACTTTTCCAGACTCCTCAATGAGGAAGCGAGCGAAGACACTCGAAGTTCGGGTAGTTAAAGGAGAGAGATGGGGCTCGACCTTCGCCGGGGTGAACCGATCAGCAGGGACGAGATTAAAGAGGCCTTGAAGAGGATGCCCAATGGGAAGGCAGAAGGACCAGACTGGATACCGGTGGAAGTGTGGAAGTACTTGGGGGAGAAGGGTCTGGAGTGGCTGACAGTACTGTTTAATGTCATTCTTAGGACTTCTAGGATGCCTAGAGAATGGCGGTTTAGTATAGTTATCCCATTGTATAAGAACAAAGGGGATATTCAAGACCCTCACAATTATAGGGGTATAAAGCTGCTCAATCACACAATGAAGTTATGGGAGAGGGTGATTGAACGGAGGTTGCGGAAGAATATCTCGATCTCAGAGAAACAATTTGGTTTTATGCCTGGCAGGTCGACCACTGAGGCGATCTACCTCCTTAGGAGACTTATGGAATTGTACAGAGATAGAAAAGTGGATCTTCATATGGTGTTTATCGACCTGAAAAAAGCCTACGACAAAGTCCCACGCGACCTGGTTTGGGGTTGCTTGGAACAGAAAGGAGTGCTACCTGCGTATATTCGAGTTATTAAGGATATGTACGAGGAAGGTAGGGCGAGGGTTAAGATGCCAGGAGGACCTCCCGATGACTTCTACGTTGGTATGGGCCTGCATCAGGGGTCTGCTTTAAGCCCTTTCTTGTTCACTATAGTGATGGATGAGCTTACCAAAGGGATTCAGGATGAGTTACCATGGTGTATGTTATTTGCAGACGACATTGTTCTTATTGATGAGAACAGAGAGGGCGTTAATAGCAAGTTAGAGCGGTGGAGGCACTCACTGGAGTCTAGAGGTTTTAGAGTGAGTAGATCTAAAACTAAATACCTCTATTGCTGCTTTTCCGGGAGGGAAGGTGCGGGGGGAGATATCACCATTGACGGGGTGCCGATACCGAAGGTCGAGAAGTTTAGATACCTCGTTTCGATCGTTCAACAGAATGGTGAGATTGACAAAGATATTAACAAGCGCATTAAAGCCGGTTGGCTAAAATGGAAGCATGCTACGGGTGTGCTGTGTGATAAGAGGATGCCTGTAGGTTTAAAAGGTAAAGTCTATCGCACGGTTGTGAGACCTGCTATCATGTACGGTTCGGAGTGTTGGGGGTTAAAGAAGTCTCAGATTCAAAGGTTGTTGAGCGCAGAGATGAGGATGATCAGATGGATATGTGGGTATACGAGATTGGATAAAATTAGGAATGAAGTGATAAGGGACTTAGTCAAAGTGGCACCCATCGGAGACAAGATGCGGGAATCAAGACTAAGATGGTTTGGCCATGTGAAAAGGAGGAGTGTGGACGCACCAGTTAGGAGCTGTGAGACTGTTAACATCCCCGTCGCTTACAGAGGGAGAGGCCGACCAAAGAAGAGTTTGGATGAGGTGATTAGAGGGGACCTGAAAGTGGTAGGATTGACGGAGGACATGGCTCAGGATAGAAGACTCTGGCGGGACAGGATTAAGGTTGTAGATCGAGGAGCGTTGTCGACTTAGCGCCTTTCGGCTGTCGTAGGGTAGGTTTTGTTTTGGGTCGGCGTTTGTTTTGTTGTTTACAGGTAGTACTTTCTGCTGGCAAGGGCATGGTGTGTCGTTCGATACTAAGGTATGGTCCCTCCCCACTACTCTGCTTTTCTATACCAGCAGTTCTCTCTCACTAACCCTTCTTTCACAATTGTTTTCAAATGTTTTCACAAAAATCTTGTTTGGTGGGTCATGTGGAATCAGACCCTCTACGGACAGAGATGTCGGTAGAGGTAAGGCTGCTTACATCTGGATCTCCCCATACCCTGCGTAAGCAGGATCCACACTAGGAGTTGTTGTTGTTGTTGTTATTGTACACACACACACACACACATATATATATATATATATATATATATATATATATATTTATACACATACACATACACACACACACACACACACACACACACACACACACATATATATATATATTGAATGGGAGCCTTGGGGCAACGGTAAGGTTATCTCCGTGCGACCAAAAGGTCAAGGGTTCGAGCCGTGGAATAAGCCACTGACAAAGTTAGGTTAGGTTGCCTACAATTCGCCCCTTGGGGTGCAGCCCTTCTCCGCACCCTGCATTAACGCGGGATGCTTGTGCACTGGGCTACCCTTATATATATATGTATATATATACATACATACATACATACATACATACATATATATATATA
>JACYFF010019584.1:84257418-84298997 GCA_017589665.1 Selenicereus undatus
CACTTTGCTAGCCAATCATCATGAGTTCAAACCATTCAAGGAAATGAGCCTCTTTAGCCCCTCACAAGAAGACCCAGCCGAAACCCCATCTCACCCACTTGCCATCCAACTCCTTCAAAGCTATGCTCATGTCTTTTCCGATGAGATCCCCTCCGACCTACCCCCTCAAAGATCCATTCAACATCATATTGACCTCATTCCTGGAGCCATCCTTCCAAATAAACCCGCATATAGAATGAACCCCAAGGATACCTTGGAAATCCAAAGACAAGTGGAGGAACTTATTTCTAAAGGCCTTGTGAGAGAGAGCTTGAGTCCTTGTGCCGTACCCGCCGTTCTTGTGCCTAAGAAGGATGGAACAATGAGGATTTGTGTGGATAGCCGTGCCATCAATAAAATTACAATCAAGTACTGGCATCCCATACCAAGGTTAGAAGATATGCTCGATGAACTCCATGGGTCTAGGATCTTCTCCAAGATAGACCTAAGGAGTGGGTACTACCAAATCCGGATTAGAGAAGGAGATGAGTGGAAGACCGCGTTCAAGACCAAGGTGGGACTCTACGAATGGCTTGTCATGCCATTCGGCCTCTCCAACGCCCCTAGCACGTTCATGCGACTCATGAACCAAGTCTTCAAGCCATTCCTTGGAAGATTTGTGGTGGTGTATTTTGATGACATCCTAGTGTTTAGCAAAACCGAAGAGGAGCACTTTCGCCATCTCAAGCAAGTTATAGAGGTTCTTGAACGAGAGCAACTATATGGGAATCTCAAGAAGTGTTTCTTTTTCACTCTTGAAGTGACCTTCTTGGGGTACATAGTCACGGCCCAAGGAATTCGAGTTGATCAAAGCAAAGTGGAGGCAATCCGGTCATGGCCCGTACCCGCCTCCATGCATGATGTCAAGAGCTTTCATGGCCTTGCTTCCTTCTATAGGAGGTTCATACGCCAATTTAGCTCCATAGCCGCCCCCATGACCGAGGTCCTAAAGGGAGGCAAGTTCGTTTGGACTCCACAAGCACAAAAATCATTTGAGGAACTCAAGGAGAGACTCACCCATGCGCCGGTCTTAGCTCTCCCATGCTTTGACAAGGTGTTTGAAGTTGAGTGTGATGCCTCCGACGTAGGCATTGGAGCGGTTTTGATACAAGAAGGAAGACCCCTTGCGTACTTTAGTGAGAAACTAAGTGATACAAGGAGGAAGTATTCAACCTATGACAAGGAGTTCTTTGCCATCATACGAGCCCTTGAACATTGGACTCACTACTTAATAGCCAATGAGTTCATTTTACATTCCGATCATGAGGCCCTCAAATACCTCCAAGGGCAACACAAGTTGAACTCACGGCATGCTAAGTGGGTTGAATATCTGCAATCATTCCACTTTGTGATCAAGCACAAATCAGGAAAGCTTAACCAAGGTGCGGATGCCCTATCAAGGAGGCACCTTTTGTTGTTCCAACTTGGCTCTTGTGTACTTGGGTTTGAACATCTCAAGTCCTTGTACGAAAATGATGAAGATTTTGGAGAACTTTATGATTCATGCCGAGTTCATCCAAAAGGAGATTACATGCTCCAAGAGGGGTACTTGTTCAAAGGTACCCGATTATGTGTGCCTCGTTGTGGCACTCGTGAACTCATCCTTAGGGAAGTTCATAGTGGGTCCCTTGTCGGCCACTTTGGTGAAGACAAGACATACATCATGGCTAAAGAGCATTACTTTTGGCCACACATGTTTAAAGACATCCAAGACTTGATCAAGAGATGCTCTACTTGCCAAATGGCTATGAGCCATTCACTCCCTCAAGGCCTTTACACCCCCTTACCAATTCCTCAAGGCCCTTGGCTAGATGTGAGCATGGATTTCGTGCTTGGTCTTCCGCGCACTCAAAGAAACAAAGACTCTATTTTAGTGGTGGTAGATCGATTTTCGAAGATGGCTCATTTCATTGCATGCCACAAGACAAATGATGCATCTCATATAGCTGATCTGTACTTCAAAGAAGCTGTGAGACTCCATGGTCTCCCTATATCCACTGTTTCGGATAGGGACCCCAAATTTCTTAGCCACTTTTGGATCACACTCTGGAGGAAGTTGGGCACAAAGTTGAAATTTAGCACTACTTGCCACCCTCAAACGGATGGCCAAACCGAAGTGGTAAATCGTACCTTGGGCACTTTATTACGGGTCCTTGTGAAGAAAAACTTGAAAGTTTGGGATCTTCTACTTGCACATGCTGAGTTTGCATACAATAGATCCCCAAGTAGAACGACTGGTGAGTCACCCTTTAAAGTGGTTTATGGGAATAATCCACTTGGGCCCCTTGATCTCTTGCCCATACACCAAGAAAAGATGGATGTTGAAGCTATAAAGAGGGTGAGAGAAATCCAAGAGCTCCATAAGAAAGTCCAAGAGCAAATTGAGAAGTCCAATGAGAGGTATCAAGTCCAAGCCAACAAGCATCGTAGGCAAGCCTTGTTCAAACCGGGAGATTTGGTTTGGGTACATCTTAGGAAGGAACGATTTCCTTCCAAAAGGAAATCCAAGCTTATGCCACGGGCTGATGGACCTTTTGAGGTCCTTGAAAAGATCAATGACAATGCCTACAGAATTGATCTTCCGGGAGAATATGGGGTTTCTTGTACATTCAATGTGGCGGACCTCAAACCATATCATGGTGATGATTACTTTGGGAATTTGAGGGCAAATTCTCCTCAACAAGGGGAGGATGATGTACCCAAGGAGACCTCCATTGAAAACCAAACCCATGATCATCAATACCATCCAAACATCCGTGAGGTTAAAGATACCGTGGCCCTTGTTAAGGAACTCCGAACAGCAAGCTATCCTGTGTCCACCGGAAATTATCCCGGTTTTGTATGTCTTGTGGGCCCAGCTATGGAATTAACGACCAAGTGCCTTGACCACTCTTTTTAAGTTCAAGAAGTTAGCTTTCACATGGGCCAAGATTCAATTCGTTTGGAGTTTAATAGGTTGGTCAAATTTAGCCCCAAAGTGGACTGCTCCAGAAAAGTCAAATCCAGTCCAGTTCTGACCCATCTGTCTTGTTCGGCCCATTTCTCTCAAACGGATGATCCAAATGCTCTGAAACTTTTGGCATTGGAACCTAGACTCTTAAAGCTTTCCTTCAACTCTTAAATCACTGAATTTGGATCAGAAATGAGGGAGATATGTTCCATTGAATCAGACCCTACTGCTGTGTGAATGTGCTGAATACTAGGAGCCATTAATGCTTTGAGACTTCTCATTTTCTAGGGACTAGATGCACGCCCCCCCTAGCCCAAAGCTGCAAATACCTATGCTAAGGTGGGAAAAGAGAGTTTAGCAAGTCTCAAAGAATGAAGGAGTCAAGATTCAAGCCAAGTGATCCGAACTACATCAATGTCTTTTCAATTTGCATTGTCAATTATTATGTTTTTAATTCTAGTCTCGTAAGTTGTTATTTTTCAAGTTTTCCAATGTAAGGCCGAGTCCTATAAAAGGCCAAAGCTGAGTTTTAGTTTGCGGCATCGATTTTGAATATCAAAGTAAGGTTGAGATCAAACTCCCTTGTGTTCTTTCTTTCTCTTGCTTATCACTAGATTAGCTCTCTAGTGTGGTGTTCAAGGGTCCTTAAAGATCAATTGAGTGGTGATATCTTATCTCACTTGAACTTTAGGAAGAGCTCTAAGTAAACTTGGTGGTGATATCTTATCCAAGTAAGCTTAGTCTATCTCTTGCTTATCCATTTCACTTTCAAACCAAAATACTTTTTTCTTTCATTGATAGTTAACTTCTACAAGCTCTTCTTTGTTTCATCATTTGGGACTTAGAAGTGCATCAGATAATGTGCCAAAATTTATCGTTTAATTTTCTATGTTTATACTTGGAACATACCTTGTTCAATTCCTCTCAAAGCTCACTTGGTGACTTTAAGTGTCTAATATTTGTAAATTTTCATTGATTTGTCTTGCATCACTTTTTCTACTTTCTCTATTTTTTAGGAAAAAAAATTCTTTTATCATCAAGTACCCAAAATAGACCGCATGCTTTTATAAGTGTATGTGTATTGACTTTCCAAAACATGTAGTTTTCAAAACCTAACTTATAATCTTCAATCAAATACGTCATTAGTACGAATAACTTATCTCTTAATATCTTTCAACAATTTACTTTTAAAACATAAGTATGCTAGAGTTTTACCTTGGTTGTTTTCTCCTCATTGTACCTAGAATGCACTTTGACAGATGCTTGAAACGTTAAGGTTCAGGTTGCATTTAATCCACTTGTAACAGATTGCTGGGAATGAATTGGTTGACCAAAGATGGCTTGTAGGTGCCTGGATTAATTTTGGGGTTCGTCCAAGATGACTAATGCCTCTAATACCACTGTTGAAAATTTCTAAAAGGTGTATAGAAGATAGGAATGGCTTGTAGTTATTGTTGGGGAGAATAGAATATATGAATTAAGATTAGAAGAAGGGAGTGATAGCAGTTGTATGCAAGAATGCTTTTAATTACTCAATGTTTGGTTTCTTGGGTATTTATAGTCATCCACCTCCTCAATGGGCATTTGTGATTGATTCGATTCTACGGCTATTATTAAACTTTTACAGCCTTTCATCCTCGTACCTCCTTAAATATCCAGATATTATATTACAAGTATCTAGGATATATTTCTTGGAATTGTCTAAATGTTCTAGATAGTTACAAGCGTAAATATTATGGATCATTCTAGAGAATGCTAGAAGGATCTATAGGACTCTAGTCTAATCTAGAAGCTTCTACAACTTTCAAGATGGTTCAAGAATATTGTAGAAGATTCTAGAATATTTGATAAGGTTCTACAATAATCTAGAATACGTTGAAATACTCTAGAAAATTCTAGAACCTTAGCATCAAGATGTTTCTAGATTATTAAACTCCTTGTGGGAAAATGTCCTCTATTATTAAGATTTTTTAGACTATTAATTTTTAACATTAATTAATACTAAAACATATGATTTGAATGTTTGAGGAGCCATACAAGCTACAATATTGTCCCCCTACCATCAAGAAGGCCAACAATATGATTATGTCTTTATTGATCCCAAAAAAAAAAAAAAAAACTGAATTAAAGGAAGGTTGTTTGTTTCTGTTGTTCTTCTTCCCTTTTTGTTTTTTTCTTTTTTTTTTGGGAGGGGCTATACCATACACCCAGGAATATGTACTTTTGAAAGCCACATATGCAAAATATATGTCAATAACCACTTATATGACAAATACACATTGAAAAATGTATATATATATATATATATATATGGAAATAAGAATACATACTCTCAGGTGTATATAATAATTTGTCGGGGGACAGTTTGCAGGTGTGCCTGTAAGGTTAGGAGGCTTGTGTTGCACAGTAGGAGAACAAATTTAGCTTATATGTACCTTTATTATAAAAAAATATTTAAGAAATATGAAATGCATGGGGTAAGTAGTACTACAAATCATATTTCTAAAATGAGTGATGATATATGTCATACTATAAGATTTTTTTTAAGTGTCTTATTTTAGCATCAATTAATATGTTACATATCTTGAAATTGCCTAATTTTCAATAGTTACAATTTATCATCAATTATGAAGTTTTAGGATGCATCGGCTACGCCGATAAATATATAGGGATATCCTAATCGGATCAACCCATCTGCAATGACCTATCATACGTGTAATTTCATAACTATAAAAAATTATAGATTAAAATTGATTTACACAATTTATAATTGGTAATATCCTCATACTGTTCAATCATACAACCTTTTTTAATTTAATGCATGACAATAAAATTTTAAGTGGAAAACTAGACACTTAAGAAGTGCCTTGCAACAAAATATCTATAATTTTGTTTCCAAAATAGTACTTACTTTACTACTGGATGCTCAAGCATTACTTATCCACTCCTACTAGCTAGAAACAATAATTTGAAAACCATATAACTTGGGCACGAATAAATATACAAAATTAACTCATATATGAAATTAGATACAAATTGTTATTTTAATATAGAGACGCGAACCATTTAAAATTATACAGAGTGAAAAATAAAATAATTTAGTTTTGAATTAATTTTTGAATATGCTTATAGCAGTTGTCACTATATGACAATTAGCACAATTAAAGAAATCAGGGCCATACGGATGTCTTTACTTGATCTTCACCATTCAACTTTTTTGGTTTTAATGGAATTAAACATTATTTTATTAAAATTAGAAAAATATTTATTAAGATAAAGAAAACAATATAAGGATTGTTTGTTTGGCTTGTCTCCAATTCACCAGTACTCTCAAAATTGGAGCCTCTAACGATGGCCCTCTATCAATGCTGGCAACCCCTTCCTCCCCTCCCCACTCCTCGGTTGTTGCTGGTAGTGGAGCAACCATAGAATGAAATAGCCGACATGAGGGTCCTGGGTTTTATTCCTCTGGGAGAAACTTCCTCCTGTATATAATGGCAGCCCTTTCTTTGGCTTTGGAGCTGTTGATCGGAGAAGTAACGGTCACATTATTACAGTATAATGAATATTGATTTGGAAGTTACAAGAAGATTAATTCAGTAACTATTTCCTTGATTCTATACATGTTATGTGCTACTATAAAAGAGGGAAAACAGATCAGGAAACGACACGGCCAAGATCATAAGCATTCCCCATATGACTCAGTCTCTCTATCCTTTCCCTCTCACAACCTAGCCATCCACAACATTCAGTTTTGGGGCGTGAAAATTATGATGACTCTAGTAGCCACCGTCGGTTCTGATTCAACAACTCATGGACGATTCCAGAGCACCAGATCACTTGCTTCCGCTTCGCTAACGTATGTCCTAATTTTTCCAACAGTGGTATCAAAGCCATTGCTGCTCAGATTTGACCCTGGTTAATTGAAATCATGTTTTGATATATAATTAATATGCTTAATCTTGATTCAAAGCATGAAAGCATGATTGTATGTTTGTTGTCTTAAATTTATACCGCAAGTACACAACGTAGTTGTAACTAGCAACTGACAAGTACAGGTCTTCTCCACTGGGTACTTGTTTCCAATCACCAAATTCGACTTATAGCACTCAGTTTAGGCAAAAGTCCACTTAAGTTGAATGATACTAGATTGCAATACTATTTTGTTGAAGATGAATGAATTTGTCTAATTCGATAATGACAAGGGTCGTAGATTGGGATTCACCACACTATTACGCTATATGAATCACAAACTAAATCATGCAAACCTACCCATGAAAATAATTGAAGTGGAAGAGACTACAATTTCAAGTACATCTACGCCTTCTCTCGAAGGTCAATAGATTGACTAAATTAATCCTAGTTGTCTATTTTCATGAAACTAGGATTATCAAAGTCACATAATTGAGTAGTCAAATATTACCAATTGAAATCCTAACTGTTTTCATGTCAGGAAGATCAATTGCTCACAAAGTTGCACTAGGTAAGGATTCAACTTTCGTTGATCTCCTAAACCCTAATTAAGAACAGTGAATAAATCTTTCTCAAGCAATTCAACAAATACTTGGCACATTAGGCAAGATTTCAAATCACAAACATTGGCATGATTCACAAAAACCTAGAGCATTACTCAATTTCGCATAATAGGGGCTACTCCCAATCCAAGTCTAATAATTTAGCCTCTAATCATATCGATAATCACAACCAAGAATAAAAATCTGGAAAACATCACCAAAGGTGCAAACTTTAATTGAGATCCCAAGATAAGACAGAAAGAAATGTACTCTAATTGACCACCAAGATCGATCCCACAATTAGTATTGAATTAAACTCCTCAACCTAATCTCTAAAAGTTTGCAAAGTATTTAGAATTCGAACCTAAGAATCGCCTTTCTCGAGTACTCTCAAAAGGTTACAAGATAATCCCCTCAAAAACACGAAAGAAGAATTAAGTCGTGAAGGGAAACGATCATGGCATGGTCGTGCACCCTGGTACGCGGGCACCGTGTCATTTTTCTAGATTGTTGCTACTGGGGTTTTGGCATGGCACAAACGGTCTTCCTGGCATGGGGTCCCATGCCAATCCTCTAGATCCAGTCGACCTCTTTCTTCACTTGAAACTCGTCTTCTTGGCCCTCCTTTCTACCAATATCAGTAGGTTTTCCCCTTTTCTTTCCACAAGAACTCCTAAAAACATGAAACATCATATATGAGCAAATTCAGGGTAAAGGAGGCTAATCTAATCCCCTTCACTTTGAAGTTTAATGCAAAATCCTTGAGAGAAAAGGGTCAAATATGGTTTTAAAATAGGTCGAAAATGGAGGTTTATCAAATCCCCCATACTTATCTCTTGCTTGTCCTGAAGCAAGGTTATCAATCAAGAGTCAACGGGGAGAGGCACACCTTAATATACCAACCTCCTCAGGCAAGTGGTCACAACTCGATCGATAAGTGTGGTAACCCACAGCTACAAGACTCAACAAGGGCAAAACTCATTTCCTCAAACAAAAACAGATGTGATAGAATGTGAGTCGTTGGACTGTGATGCAAGTGCAAATACCCCATATTAAATTGCTTGGACATTTCAAGTTTCCCGCCCCGATTGTTGGTGAACTAGGCAGGCTGGTAGGTCCTCGCTATGTGGGTAAAAGTGAGAAAGCTCCTCTATGTGTTTAGGGGTAAAATAATCACCCAAAACTGCCCCAAATGCATGCAAACCACCATAGACATTGCTAAACTCTCAATTCTCCATCAATGCGGTCAAGTGTACGAATGCTAATCATGAGGACTTGCCAAGGGTGGCAACGTGGTTTGGGGTTGAAGGCAAGGAGGGGCATGATTGGGTAAGAAGGGCTAATCAGCCAAGTATTGAGCAATTAATAATAATTTCAAACCAACCACACAGTCGTTGCTATTAACTCCATAGTTTACCATTAAGGGAATAAGGAGTGAAACCAGTTTCCACAAATGAAATTCCTTACGCCTATCATTTTATTCACATTTTTTTCTCTTTTTTTGTTTTTCATTCCTCTTCGTTCCTTTCTTTTGTTTCTTTTCGAAAGATGAAAGCAATGGCATAAGTTATAAGTGGTTCAACTCCAATCCCAAAAGGATAATCTTTAGCAAGGCAATCCACAATGAGGTGCACAAACAAGCATAATTTCCAACCAAAAGAACTCACAACAAAGGGCAGGATTAATTATTTTGGGTTGTGAGCTAAGTAGACATGGGTGAATCAAATGAGAGGAAAAAGGCTCAAAGGGGTTCACAAAAAAGATATAACCACACAAGATGGCTTTTTGGCTCATGTGGTTTACAAGTCAAATGAATGCCTCAATTATGTTAGCACTATGCACATGCTAAACACGATTTTGAAGAGAGTAAAGCCAAGTTCTAGGGATACACAAAAAAAGGGGTAACCCTCATGAAACGACGTTCAAGACCATGAAAAATAAATGGTCAGTTAGGCTTAAAAGTCTCACATGGGTCTCCTACCACAGTTCAAAACTAGCTCAAAAGGTTGGCCAACAATCAAAGTTCAACCATTTCACATCAAAGCAACTCTTAGAGGCAAATACACGAGCACATAAAACCCAGCAATCACGACATTATCACAACCAATTCATAAGATTTCTAGCCCCAATCGAGTCTCATTTGCCACGAGTTACCACAATAATCCATCCAAGCCAGCACCCCTTAAACATCATCATTAGAAGGGTTTTCAAAAAGAATTTCACACCTCTATTTTTTTTCAAAGCAATAAACCTAAGTAGGGGATCAATAAGCAGATGAATAAAGACAATGTTTGAAAGGATTTCGTCGTAGTCAAGTAGAACCCTACTAAAAATGTCTCCACCTTAGATAAATGGTTAGGAGAAAGATATATATAATATATCGCCTACCTAACTGCAATGTCCTATATGCCTTCTTAGTACATAATCTAAAACTACGACTAATGTATCCAAGGAATGCACCTAAGCTAGAATGAAACCTAAGATCTAAGTGCAATCATGCTAGATGTAGGAAATGTATGTACACTACAACCCATCATAAGTCACACCCAAACCCACCAGAAATGCATCAATAATCATAGGGCGCATGAGCTTACCCCCTAGGCTTAAACTGTTCATTGCCCCAATGAAATAAATAGATATGAGAAGTAAGGGGGAGGGCGTACAACTTACAGTTACTGGGAGAAGGATGCCGAATGGCCCTGATCGAACGAGGGAAATGACAACGAGGCCCCGTGATCGCCCAAGAAAGTGTGAAAGCACTCCTCCAATTGCCTAATAGACTTAGATTGGTGTCAGATCAACTCATTCATCCGACGCCACTCTTCATACTCTTAGGCTTCCCTCATTTCCCGTTCCTTCTATCGCTGAATACGCCTCAATTCTCGCTCCTCCTGGTGGTCGACAAACCCTCGGAAGTATGTGACCTGCTCTTTGACGGACTCTGTTTGTCCAGAGAGACAATAGATGTCATCTTGCATACCAATGCACCCTTCTCGAATACCAGGGACCTCTAATTGGAAGGCGGAGTCAAATGGCATATGAGCTGAAGAAGAAGACATGCCGGTCTCAAGGGTAGATGGTATGTGAAATGGGGGTGGTGGTGGTGGAATGGGCTTATCCTCAACATGAGTGCTGGTGGTTTTAGGTCCCTCTTGACCCTCATCAACATCATCCTCATCATCATCATCATCATATTCCCCTTCTTCATCATCGACTGATTGATACTGCCTTGGTAGCACCGTTTCCCTAACAATCACTCGATCATAATTCTAGTTTCGCTTGTTTGACACAGTGGTGCGCTCAATATTGGGAACAGTGAAGAGGATCTGTTTATGATGGGGATAGCGGATGGTGCCACCTAGGTTATCAATTATGGTCATGTGGTGGAGGGTGCCAATGTCGAGGTTACCCCTAACGAAGTGACGCTTGAGATGGGGGAGCTTGTCACTATGGCCTAAGGCTATGGCGATAGCGGTAACTGTACCCTTAATGCTCTGGACATTCTTATCAGCAGTCTTTGCACTTCCACCAAGTGACGGATGATGAGGGGTTCTATATCCAATGGAGTGTCGAACAATGCACACCAAATAATAAACAATTTCACTTTCCTACATCCATTTTGGTTGTTGTTACGACTGAAAATAATATTCGCGGTTACATGTTGTAGGTAGCAGAGATTGATGTTGCAAATGTCAGTGGTCTTGGCTTGTTGGGGATCCAAAGCTCTAGGTCTCCCAAATCTATTCACATAGGTCTTCCATTTGGAGCAAGTAATGCTCAACTAAATGGGGGTCGATCTCTATAAGGGTGGAACATCCCTATACACACCCTCAACCACCGGAAGTTTCAACAACTCATTAAACATCCGTAAGCTTATTCGATGGTCGGTGTTAAACATGCAGAATGTGATGTCAACATCTTGACCCTATACTTGCCATCCCAATTCACATTTAAGAACTCAAAAACTCTAACATTACACGGCTTAAGAGGCACATTGCATCCCAATGTATTCCGTCCACTCCAAATTACGGAGCAGACTCATCATGTCATCAAGCAATCCCAAATTCCTCAAAGAGTCCACATGAAAGAATTTTTGTTCACTGGTCCTCCTAGTGGCTAAAGGTTCATAACAGGCTTTTTGTTCATAACTAACAAAATGTAGACCCTAGTACTAGCAGGCATAATCAAAGGGTAGGCATCTTTAGTACCTTTGGCGGCGGAAGGCGTAACAGAGGAGGAGTTGGCCCTTGAAGCTTTCTTGGGAATAGAGGGACCTTTGGAGCCTTCCCTATTTCTTTTTTTTTTCCTATTGTGCAAATTTGGGCTAGATCGATCCCTTGTAATGGTTGAAGAAGAAGGAGAGGAGAGAAAGAGGCAAACTTGCACTCTGTACAACCTTCATCCTCAACAATGGAGGTTAAGGTTTTAGAGAGAGAAAGTGTTAGGTGAGAGAGGTGAAATTAGGTGAAAGTTAGGGAAATTTTGAGTGGGAAGAGAGCAGTAATAAATGGAATTGGTGATTTTGGGGGGGGGGGAAATTGAAGATTTATGGAAGGAATGTGAAGATAGAGTGGTAAGATAAGGGGGGTGTCGAGGTTTAGAAAGAGAAAGTGTGGAGGAGAAGTGAAAGAAGAAGGAGAAAGAAAAGAGAAGAAATTGGGTTTAAGCCCAATTTTAACTTGGCACAGTTATTCTGCCCGGCACGGGGGCACCATGTTAAGTTGCTGCCTGCGCTTGCATTCCCTATTGCAGCACGGTTATGCCACTGAGCAAGGGGGCACCATAACAAGTTGCTGCTGATAGCTACTTTGCTTTCTTCCCCTCCTTTTTTTGAAATTTGGGGATGGCATGGGCGTGCGACTCGGCACGGGGTGAACTTGCCAACCTACTACCTCTAAGGCCCTTCCTTTGTGTGTTTTGGTTCTTTTTCTTGTTTTTTTTCATGCTTTTTCTCTTTTTTCTTCTTTTCTCTTTTTTTTTCTTTTCTTGAAAGTAGTAAAACTTGGGTTGTCTCCCAAGAAGCACTTGTTTTAGGTCCTTAGCTTAACCCTTGCCCTAGAATGGTAGATGATGGCAGAAGAGAGGGAGGTGCGAAACTTAACGAAATGAATGATGATGCATCCACCACCTACTCAGGATGGAAGAGAGCGCATCTAGAATAGATCAAGAGCGGTGGAGGAGAGGCATGAACTGTAGTTGGTGGGGGTGGAAGGGTGGGAGGTGGAATGTGAAAATCTAGTGTTTCCCCACACGCATGGAAAGATATCTTTCCTAGAGCTACATTAACCACCACCCCTGCAGTAGCTAAAAAGGGCCTCTACGGAATTATAGGGACCTAGGAGCAATCATCCATGTCTGTCACCACAAACTCACAAAGGATAACCCAACTAAACTGGAATGTCCTCCAGAAGACCGACAGGCTACCTAATGAAAGGATCTGCTAACTGTAAGGTCATGTAGGTGGGCTTCAGGTCCTACAGCTGAATCTCCTCACAGAGGGAAAGGGGCATCAAGCTTACACTAGCCCCCAAGTCACAAAGAGCCCTCTTGATCTATAGCTCCCCTATAGAGCAGGGAATGGAAAAGCCTCCTAGGTCTTGCAGCTTTGATGGTAATTTGTGCTGAAGCACCGCGCTGCACTCCTCTCCTATAGGAGCCACATAAGTCTCCTCAATCGTGGCTTTCTTGGAGAGGAGTTTCCTCATAAACTTTAGGTAGGAGGGTGCTTCCTTAAGGGCGTCCAAGAAGGGAACAATAACTTATACCCTCTTTAGTAGATTTAGGAACCTGACAAACCTAGGTTCAAGCATGAATCTTGCATCCCATTGAGGATATAGAATGGGTGGCATGTAGGGGCGCAGTGGAGGTGACTGGGTGCCCCTTTTCTCAGAACTTTGACCCTTTCCCTTCTTCATCTCATTTGTACCTGTAGACGTATGAACTAAAGCTATCTCTTTAAGCACTATAACAGTGCTCCCTATTAACCCTTCACCTGTTGCATAAATAGCGTTGATGTGTCCTCTAGAGTTGGTCTCAGGTTGGCCTGAAATATGCCCTTGGGTTAGGACAGCTGGTTAACCTGTTGAGCTATCTGGGTGATCAGGATATCCATCGCCTTTTGGTGGGATGTCATGGCGTCGAATTTGGATGTCAAGTAATTGATCGACTCACCAAGAGCTTCATTAGTCTTGGTTTGGGTCGCTATGAAGTGCTTCATAAGGCTCTCCAAATTAGATTTAGGTTGATGAGGTGGTTGTTGGGGAGATGGGTTACAGGGTGCCCTATGTTGAAAACTAGGGTGCTGAGGTTGAGAGGCATTGGATGGCAGGCGATTGTTATTGCAGTAGGAGAAATATGGATGATTTCTCCAACCAGAGTTGTAAGTGTTTGAGTACGAGTTGTTCTGTGGTAGGTGTGGGTTAAAATTTTGCATAACATTGGCATGCTCCACTCCCTGGAAAGTAGTATGACACTTAGAAGCAGCGTGCCCTTGAATGCCATTGATCTCACATACGACCCCAACCTCGTACATCATACCCAAGGAACTCCCCGAAGAAGTGGTATTCATCTTATCGAACCTCTGGGCAAGGGCATTAGCCTTGCTCGCTAGCAAGTTTACAACATCAACCCCATAAACACCACTTGCTTTCTTCTAAATAATTCTCTCGCTGGACCAGTGGTAGTTATTGGAGGTCATCTCCTACAATAGGGCTTTTGCCGCCTTAATATACTTCCCCATAAGTGCGCCGCCAGCTGCGGCATCAATTGACAACTTCAACGATTGGTCTAGTCTATTGTAGAAGGTTTGGACTAAGAACCAGTCGGGTACACCATGGTGGGGGCACTGGCATTGAAGGTCCTTCAACCTCTCCCAAGCCTCATATAATGACTCACCATGAAGGTTGGTGAAAGAAGTAATGTCCGCTCTGAACTTGGCAGTCTTCCCTAGTAGGAAGTACTTGCTGAGAAAGGCCATGGAGAGTGCTTCCCATGTAGCGAAAGCATTTGGTTTCTCATCCTGAAGCCAATCTCTAGCTCGGTCTGTTAAAGAGAATGGAAAGAGTCGTAGACGGATTACATCTGTAGGTACCCCATTGAGTTTGATAATGTCACACTTCGCAAGGACGTTGCAATGTGAATGTTAGGATTCTCATATGGGTGACCTCTGAACTGGTCTCTCTCCACCAGAGAGATCAAGGCTGGTCGTAGTTCAAAGTTATGCACCTTAACCATTGGGCTCACTATGGACAATGTGATACCCGACGATTATGACATAGTATAGTCTCTCAAAACTCGAGTGTCCCTTCCAGCCACTGCAGATTCTGCTTTCTACTTTCTTTGCACTCCACTTTGCCTACGAACAATTGCTTTGATCTCAAGGTTCAAGGGAAGTAGGTTATGACTCCCTTGATTGTGCCTGTGCATACAAAGCAAGAACTATTCCAAGCATAAGTGAGTCCAAGCAAAGTCAAAGGAAAACAGGGGAAAAGTAAGAAAAGGAAAAGAGAAGAAAAAGAAAAAGGCATACTCTAAAGTGCTTTGGTCACTTTTGATGTTAAAACAGACAAGTTCCCTGGCAACGGCGCCAAAAACTTGTTGTCTTAAATTTATACCGCAAGTGCACAACGTAGCTATTGCTAGCAACCGGCAAGCACAGGTCGTATCCATAGGTAACTTGTTTCCAATCACCAAATTCGACTTATAGCACTCAATTTAGGCAAAAGTCCACCTAAGTTGAATGATACTAGATAGCAGTACTACTCTGCTAAAGACGAATGAATTTATTTAATTTGATAATGACAAGAGTCCTAGATTGGGATTCACCACACTATTACGCTACATGAATTATAAACTAAATCATGCAAACCTACCCATGAAAATAATTGAAGTGCAAGAGGCTACAATTTTAAACGCATCTATGCCTTCTCTTGAAGGTCAATAAACTGATTAAATTAATCCTAGTTGTCTATTTTCATGAAACTAGGATTATCAAAGTCACAGGATTGAGTAGTCAAATATTCCCAATTGAAACCTTAACTGTTTTCATGTTAGGAAGATCAATCGCTTACAAAGTCACACTAAGTAAAGGATTCAACTTTCGTTAACCCCCTAAACTCTAGTTAAGAACAGTGAATAAATTTCTCTCAAGCAATTCAAAAAATACTTGGCATACTAGGTGAGATTTCAAGTCACAAACATGGGCATGATTCACAAAAAGCTAGAGCATGATTCAATTTTGCATAATAGAGGCTACTCCAAATCCAAGTCTAATAATTTAGCCTCTAATCATATCGATAATCACAAAAAAAGAATAACAATTTGGAAAACATCACTAAAGGCGCAAACTTTAATTGAGATCGCGAGAGAAGAGAGAAAGAAACGTACTCCAATTGATTGTCAAGATCAATCCCACAATTAGTACTGAATTAAACTCCTTAATCTAACCTCTAAAAGTTTGCAAAATATTCAGAATTCAAGCCCTAAAAATCGCCTCTCTCAAGTGCTCTCAAAAGGCTACAAGATAGTTCCCCCAAAAATTCGAAAAAAAAGAATTAAGTCGCGAAGGGAACAGATCATGGCATGGTCGTGCCCCCTGGCATAGGGGCACTGTGTCGTTTCTTTGGATCGTTGCTACTGGGGTTTTGGTGTGGCACGACCGAGGCTCATGGGATGGGGTCCCCATGCCAATCCTCTAGATCCAGTAGACCTCTTCCTAGGCTTGAAACTCGTCTTCTTGGCCCTCTTTTCCACCAATATCAACGGGCTTTTCCCTTTTCTTCCGACAGGAACTTCTGAAATCATGAAACATCATATATGGGCAAATTCAGGGTAAAGGAGGCCAATTTGACCCTTTAACTTTGAAGTTTAACGCAAAATCCTTGAGAGAAAGAGTCAAATATGGCTTTAAAAGAGGTCAAACATGGAGGTTTATCAATGTTGTTGTGTGCAATTACACTAATTGAATTCATCACAGTATAATCTTCTATTCAATTGTGTGCGATTATTCTCTGCCCCAAAACCCTAGAACTCATAATTCAATTCTAACTCTAGAAACATGACTTTCTAACTGGATAACCAAAATGAAAAATAAATCGACATAGGATTGGATCTAAGTGCTTGCGAGAGTTTGTCTCGACCCCGTTCCTCTGTTTATGCCACTAAGAGGGGGCCAGTGCGGCGCCCACCAAATTCCACCAATATTGCTACCAAATAGTGGCTGCAATGGCCACGACCACAGCTCAGGCTAGGCCTTAGTGGCCCTGAAATCAAGACCCCCTCAAAATCAGTCCTATTAAAAAAAATAAGATGGGGTAGAAGAAGGCAAAGAAACAAGGACATAGCTATCAGAAACCGCCTGGAGGGGTGGCGCGTGTGAGCCACGCGCCGTTGACGAAAGTGAGTTTTGACTACCTTCTTCCTCCACCACCTCCTCTACATGTCGATATGCTTAAAACCTCCAAAGAAACACTCTGACTCATCGCCATGCACCACCAAGCATAACCCACGAGCTGCCGCATGAGATGTGCGTTGGGTGGATAAACATTGTATTTTGCCTCCTTGGTGGCCAATCTATGCGTTGGTGGTGTTGGTTTAGCAAGATCTGAGGCTGTGGTCCTTCGATTAGAGGTGGAGGATGGTGGTTCTTTCTATCATCTGGATGTTTTGGACAATGGAATGGCAAAGGTGGCTGATTAGATAGAACCGTCATACAAAGGGGGGGCGAGGTAAAGGAACAAGCGTCGTTCATGGCAACCAGAAAAGGTCGAGCTTCGATGCTCCATCCTTTACTGCGTACAGAGAGAAATGGAGGGCAACGAGGGTGAGAGGTGAGATCAAGAATCAGAGTGTTTTTGAGGGGTAAAAGACTAGAAAGCAAATAACCCGAGAGATTTTGTACACATTAGTATGTTTAATGTAAAAATGTCGATTATTACATGTTAATTTGTCATATAAATTCGTTTTATATGAAACAACCTAAAATTTTAAATCTCATGTTAAATGATTTATAAATATTTATCTGGATTGAAATTATATGAATCTATTTCATATATAAAATTAGTATGTATGATGTAAATTTGTTTTACTCGAATTCAATAAATATTTATGTGATATCTAGATCTCCCTTGGTCTATAAATGAGTATGTTTTACAACTTATGTTATATAAATATGTTTTATATAATATTCAGTTACGTGAATATGCTTCATGATAATATGTTAATTTATTTTATATAAATATTTTTTTACATGTTAATGACTGAGTAACTGTGAATCGATTAATTGTTTTACCCTTACGTTATTTAACAAAGATGTTTCATCTTATATTGAAGTTTCATATGAATAAGTTATATAACATTATTTGGATATATAGGGTATTTGAGCATTTTATGAATTTGTTTCATGAAATTTAAATTTGGAATATCATATGAATACGTTTTATATAATTTACGAAATTTACTTTGAATTCTTTTTGTTTCATTCAAATTTTAATGTTATATGGATGTGTTCTATATAAGTAAGTACTTACGATTAGTATATGGATATATTTCATGTTAGAAATAATGTTGCTTTCGATTACGTGAACATATTTCATGTCCATCATTAATTAATATTGTTATATAAATGTGTTATACACACACACACACACACACACACACACACACACACACACACACACACACACACACACACACACACACATGCACGCACACACACACACACACACGACGAACTACATGAGTTATAGTAAATTTGCTAGTTAGTTTTATCATTTTTTTTCGCTTGCTCAAATTAATAAATATGAATTCGTTTCATGTTTCCTACTAATTATGTAATTTAGCAATATTTTATGAATTCGTTTCATAAAACTTAAATTTATAAAATTATGAATGTGTTTTATAATTTGCGAGTGACATTTGAATAAGTTTCATGTTATCTATAATTATATAAATATGTTTTATATAATGGTCCTTGGGCTTTAATGAATGTCTTTTGTAATATGTTATTATTCAAATATATGTTGCAATATAGATTCATTTTATTACATAAATATGTTGTATATAATAATCTGAATTTTATGGTTGATATATCATTGATAGAGTTTTAAATAACATATTAGTAGTTATATAAATTCATTTTATTTAATGATATAACTTCATGTAAATTTGGTTTACATGATAAAGTTGAATATCTTGTGATATTTTTGAAATGTTAATTAGTTTAACCAAAATGTTCTCTATAAATTTTGTTTTATGGAAAAATGTGGTAATTAAATTATAAAAGCTTCTAATTCATGTTTGTATGTGATGATTATGAGCTTAGCGAAATTTTCGATCATGCAACGGAGTTTTTGATAATTTATTTATTTGAAAATATGCCTAATGTTCATTTTTTTAAATATATACCTCTAGATATGGCAGTTAAAATATGATTGGTGATTTGTTTACCAATGAAAAGTTGGATAGAACTAACTATGACACATAGTGTAAGAAGATTTAGTTTCTTCTGATCGAGCGTAAGTGTAAAGTGTTAGAACCCTTGACGGTTTCTAGGTCTCTTAGAGTGGCAAGGATAGTATTGCTAGTGAGCAGTATCGAAAAAACTTAAAGGCATACCAAAAATGGTTCGAGAATGGATAGATTAACATGCTATACTTTGTTGTATTGCATCAATGATGATCTAGTAAGGGAATTGAAAGTTACCCCACTATTGAGTACATGTGGGATTAGCTATGCACCGGGTTCGTCCTGATTCATTTCCTCTTGAAGTTTTGGACCTAAGGTTAGTACAGCAAAATGGAAAAAGGCTAAGGGAAATAGAGAGATGTATATAACACGTGTGAAGTGCTATGACTATGGAAACAAGGAACTCTGCGTTCTAGATTTTTCGAAGCTAATTGAAGTACCTTCTTTCACAGTTGCTCCAGAATAATATGTGCACTCCCAAGCATCAGTTGCCAACTATGATCGCTAGTGGGTTATAGACACGAGAGCAATCCAGCACATATTTTTAGGATCAAGTTGATTTTGGTGGGTTCACAAATTGTCGTTTTATGTGACGACGATGAACAAGATGTCCTTGAATTGAGGACATATCATTTGAAGCTCCGTGAAGGCACTACATCTCTTTTTCACGATGCACTCTATGCACCTGGGTTGCGATGTTCCCTTGTGTCTTTTGTTTATAAGATTAGTTTTCTCTTTAATTTCCATCTAGATGTCTTAGATATCATATACAATGGCAATTTGTTTGTCCATGCCACACATTGAAAGGTGTTTTCAATGTTTTGGACGAAACAAGACATCTTCCATTTTTACGTTATTTTCAACTTTGTTTTAGGCATGCTCAACTTGACCATGAGGGTCAAGATGGAGTTAACAAACTAGCTAAAGATGGTCTTTTAAGACTAACTCACTAGAGTTAAGTTATAAGATGTGAGTTATAACTAGCTACTAAAGCAATATGAAATCTTTTTGTAAGGTGCCCAGGGTATCGAATCCCTTAGTGTTCATTCACTCCAGACATCTGTGGGCCCATGAATGTGAAACCATATCATGGAGCTATATATTATTCATGATATAGGTATGAGTACCTATTATCTCACTGCTATTAAGTACTTGATGTGTTTACATACTTTATAGTGATAATAGGACAAAATAGGAACGAAATATTTAAACACTTCGAACCAATCGAGATCATGAATATCTTCATCGTGAAATGAATTCCCACAATGTTGATTTTCTCGATGATGAGTTCCTAAGCATTTGGGGAAGTTTAAAAATGATCTCAAATTATAATGAGTTACAATAAAACCTTCAACAATCTCTTGATGAGGGGGGAGGATTTGAATTCTCACTAAGTCACCGAGGATGCTACACATTCCTTATTTGATAGGCATGGTGAAGGACTGTCTATTAAGGAGAATAAGATTCGTCCTCAATCTCTAAATGTTGAGGAGAGTCAGTCTGAGAATGAGGTTTATCCTCAATCTCCTATTCCTGAAAATGTTGTTAGTCCACACATTGAGGATGTCACCTTGAATGGATAGTGGGAGTACCCTTCTCTCTATACTCAAGGTCCCATGCCTCTTAGAGTATGGGAAAGGGATTCTTGATCCCATACTGCTTAGAGAAAGGAGGAGGGATTTCTCCTATAAGCATACGAATAATGAAGGTCTTCGACTCTGAATGAGTGAGCATGGACAATTCCTCAACAATATTCTAAATCAAAGAGGAAATATTGCTATGCACTTCTCGGAAATTGAGGAACCTACCTCTTGTCAAGAGGTATCGGTTGATTCACCAAATCAAAAAGAGTAAATGGATATCATGAGGGATGAGATGAACTCAATGGCAAGAAAAAGGTTTGCAAACTCGTTGATCCTCCACCTCGACGTAAATCTATTACAAACAAATGAGTTTTCAAGATAAAACATCAGGCAGATGGTTTGATTGATAAATTCAGGCCTAGCTACTCCTAACCCTGCTTGCCCATTTGGACTTTGACATGTTCGAAATGGACATAAAGACTGTTTTCCTCAATGGTAATATTGAGGAAGAGATTTATATGGACTAACCCATTGGTTTTGTATTGAAGAGACAAGAGGACAAGGTGTGTCATCTTCAAAGGTCCATGTATGATCTTAAGCAATCTTCCAGATCTTGGTACTTTAGATTCCATGAAGCCATAACTAAGTTTGGCTTATTTATGGTTTCAAAAGACAATCATGTGTATGTCAAAGGCTAAACATGGGGGATTATGTTTCTTACCCTGTACGTTAATGACATACTGCTGGCTGGGAATAACTTGGAGTTGATCGAAGCTACTTAAAAGTGGTTGTCCTATGTCTTCAAGTTAAAGGACATCGATGAAGCTAGACATGTCCTAGGAGTGAAAATAATTTGAAACTGTCCCAAGAAGCATACATCAAAAGGTCTTGGAACGATTTTGCATTTATAGACTCGTAAGCACTCTAGTTGAGAAGGGTTTAACCTTGACTTGATCAATGCCCTAAAATAGATGATGAAATAGAGACAATGAGCAGCGTATACGCTAGTGTTGTAGGAAGCATGTAGGCTATGTTATGTACACGACCTGACATTTGCTTTGCGGTTGGTTTGGCATGTTGTTATCACTAGGACTTGCTGATTGGCAAGTCGTCAAGAGAATTAAGCGCTACCTTCTTGGTATTGCTAACTTAGTCATTTGCTATCAATTAGGAGACCTCAAGTTGAGAGGATACTCAAATGTCAATTGGGGTGGTGACTCAGAAATTCTAGGTCAACCTTAGGACATGTCTTCACCCTAGTTGGGAGAGTCATGTCATGCTGTAGTAAGAAGTAAAACTGCACAACAATGTTAGCTATGATTGCAGATTATGTATCTTGTTACCATAGAGACAAAAAGCATTTCCATTAGGTATATATATTCCAACAAGGTGATTCTGATTCGTTGACTAAAGTTGTTCCGAGTGATGTGTTCAAAGCTCAATTGTTAAGTCTGGGAATTCATAAAGTTTAGTCATGAATGTGTCTTGTTATGGACATGTTTCTTATGTAAATGAGCAAAATGCTTATGATTTAATGCGTGTTAAGCATACTGAAATATCACAGGCTTCTGATTGGCCTAGTCACACAGGCAATTGCCCTGATGCTTGAGTGGTGAGCAAGATGAGATTGAATCATATAGGCACTAGGTGTGCAATATTGATTACTCACATTGGAAGTATATGAGTGAAATAAATATAGTTGTCTTAGTAAGTCTAAGATGAGACTCGAGGGAATCGAATATGAAATTGAATTTCATATTGAAGCCTTAAAAGCCAAATCTTGAGTGTCAAGATTAACATTCAGTATGTTGATCTAGCGATTTTTGGACGAAAATCTACAATGGCGACTCGCATGGCATAAAGAGTGGCGTACCCAGTTGAGTAGGAACTATGCTATGACACACATCTCATACTGTGTGTGCTTATAAGACGATCCATACATAGAGTGACAATTGACTTCCCTATCTCTTGTCACTGTATGACCCTATAAATGATGGCTCTTTGACTTGAAGCTATGATATGAAGTTGAAACTTGATGATGCTACCTTAATGTGTTTCTTAAGGGCCCTGATGTATACAGTATAACAAGAACACATTAGGAAAGTAGTTAAGCTAGGATGGAATTTTATGAGTATTTAAGGAAAAATCTATCCATCATCACCTTATCAACGCGGCAGATTATATTGAGTATATAATCATATGACATATCATATGGCGAAGAGGGACGATGCATGCCGCTGGTGATGTTGAGGATGATTTGGGGTATCGTATTGTGTGAAAGTGTTATGTCAGTTAGATGATGACTTGATATAACACTACTGGTATGTTTTTGGTCGCATGCTCCACTTCTAGTATGAAACGTGAGGAGATTCGTTAGCAGAAAGATATGAGATTTGTGGTTTATGTGACCGAGGGAGAGCTATTGACCGGAGAAGTAATGGTCACATTGTTACAGCATAATGAACATTAATTTGGCAGTTATAAGAAGATTAATTCAGTAATTATTTCCTAATTTTGTATATGTTGTGTGCTACTATAAAAGAGGGAAAATAGATCAGGAAGCTGCAAGGCCAAGATTAGAAGCATTCCCCATATGACTCAATCTCTCTACCCTCTCCCTCTCACAACCTAGCCATCTACAAGGTTCGGGTTTGGGTCGTGACAACTAGATGACTCTAGTAGCTGTCGCTGGTTCTGATTCAACAACTCGTGGGCAATTCCCGAGCACCAGATCACTTGTTTCTGTATTGCTAAGGTATGTCCTAATTTTTCCAATAGGATTAATGTTAGGTTGGTGGCTCAAACAAAGGGAGAGATGGGTCGCCAGACATTAGTGTAGTTGCTGAAAAAATGGAGCTAACGATGACGATGACTTGAAGTAGATGAGAGAGAGGAGGAGAGGGGCAACGATCCACCGACAATGATGAACAATGATACGCCAGATTCTATGGTATTAGTGTCGGACTCCATGGTGGTGTACGGACGACAGTGTAGATGGATGGGAAAAATGGAGCTGTGGTGATTTGTCGGTGGTGGCTCGAAGCATATAAGAGAGAGAAGGAAGAGGAAGACGACGAGCCATCGACAATGGCTAGAAAACAACAGTGAGTAAATGATGAAGGTAACAGAGCATTTTGGGGGTGAATTGAACTTCAAAGAATGAGAACTAATAATGAATGACTTTAGAAATTTTCTTTTGTGAATACTTTCTTTTTTAAAGGAATAATGAATGCATAGATTATATTCCATAAGAACCAAACAACACATTGCTAATTACTTCTCTTCAACTAATATGTTTTTAAATTTTAGAACATTATTTTTCATTAATTAAAGGTAAAAATAAATGGTGGAGATTAATAAGAAACAAAAATCATAAGAAAACGGAGTCTACAGAAAAATCAACATATTAGAACCATACAAAAATGAAGGGCAACTCAAAATGAAAATTAGCATCAATCATTTGATCATTTGAAATGGAAGAAGCAACCCAGATTGAGAAAGACAATTAAAAAAAGAAAACGAAGATCCAACTCATACCTACACAACTCACATCTGAAAAGCAAGAAGAACACAAAGATGAAGCAGATCGAAATAAAAGAAGAAGCACAAACCCAAATCAGAATGGGAAAAACAAATAACAATTTCTCTCTCGAAGAAGAATAAGAAGCACGAACAGATCAGGAACCAAAAACCAAACAAATGGAAAAGAAAGCCAGAGGCCACGAAGTCGATTATTCTTACATGGGCTTCAGGTTGGTAGTCAGTCAGTCAGTCGATGGCTGCTCTGCAACCAACGTTTTGCTTCTCTCTTTCTTTCTCACTCTGTGTGTGCGTGCGTGTGTGTGTGTATGTGTGTGTGTGTGTGTGTGTGTGTGTGTGTTCGTTTGTTTGTGTGTGCACATGTGTGCAGTTTGGATTAGGATAAGTTGAAAAGCATACGAAGAAAGCAGATGAAATGAAGAAGGCAAATGGGGAAGATGAATCTTTGTTATATTTTTCTTTTATTTTTTGGATTGATAATGTAATCTCTGAGGGTTGCGAACTTGATACCCCTCCACGAGAAGAGGGTTCAAGTTCTTAGAGTTTGGAAGGGGACTTGATACCCCTAGGTATTAAGTTACTTTCTCTGAAATCTTCATCAAACACTAGGGACTATGCAACTTGAAACTTGAGGATTCAAGTTCTCATCTCTTTTTCCTTACCTAACAGGCTCATAGCCCCTAAGACGATGTGAACATATATAAAAAGGGCAGCCCGATGCACAAGCATCCCGCGTGCACGTAGGGTCCGGGGAAGGGCTGCACCCCAAGGGGTGAATTGTAGGCAGCCTAACCTGCCTTTGTCAGTGGTTGATTCCACGACTCAAACCCGTGACCTTTTGGTCACACGGAGACAACCTTACTGTTGCTCCAAGGCTCTCCTTCGATGTGAACATATATAGTTGAGGTTCACAATTAATTCTATCCACACTTGGTATAGTATAGGGATAAGAAAACTTAAATATGAATCTATGCCTCATTCTTATACCTACCCAGAAAAAAAAGAAAAAACTCCCCACTTTTGGTTTTTTTTTTAAGTCAAAGAAAAGAAATTTCATTCATGTTCACAATCACACTTGTCCATCAAAACTACATCCGAAACAAAATTGGGCTTTCCCCAATCCAAGTTTGCACACACCTAACCCCAAGGGAAGCCTTCGTAAGGATATGCGCTGCATTATTACAATGCCTTATAATAAAACCAAAAGTGACAGAAGAAAAAGAAGAGGCTAACTGCAAACAATCTTCAATCAGCAACAGTCGAAGATCGGTTGAGTATTCTCTGACCACGAGCTCTATAAACCCCCAGGAAGTGAGTTTCAAATTTCTACTGAATTCAACTTCCAGTCTTGAGCAAATTTTAGTCCCATCCTCACTGCACCTGCTTCCATAGCCTCCAACAGCCAACTATCCTCCAAAAAACAAAGCCTTGCTTCCACCTCCCGCCCATCTGCATCCCTTATCATCACTCCCATCCTGTCATCTCCCTTTGAATCCACTGAAGCATCTACATTAAGTTTGAAGCTACCTTCTGCAGATGCCTTCCATTTCTCTCGATCAGACGAGGGGCACAGACACAGTGGACTCATCCCCCTATCTCAGATGTGCTGTTAGATAGGAATTGTGGAAATTAATAGCATCAATGCTATATCAATAGGATGGGACCACTGAGCATCAAATCTCAACGGTTTCTGGCTCACAAATTTCGTACACCATCGTTAAAATACATCCCCTATCCTACTTGTCAACTTTTCTGAACCGCCCTTCTAACCATGCTCCGGTGTCCGTCTTGTTTCTCTCCTGTGCAAAAACGCAATGAACTATGTCTCCAAGCCTCCTTAGCAACCTCACCATGAAGCATAAACTGAGTATTATATTCATAGTCCTCACCACATAATGGCACCTTGGATCCACATCAATGTGCTGCTTCACGAGGTTGACCCTCATTGGCAGTGCGTCCCTCTACACATGCCAGAGACAATGTTTGACTTTCGGTGCTGCTTTAGTTCCCCAAAGAAATTGTAAAAAATTAGAGTAAACTAATAGCGGAAGCGTTAGGATGAACAATGATATTCAAAAGTGAACAAACGACAATAACAAGAATAATAAAGAACACCAAGATTTACGTGAAAACCCAATGTGGGAAAAATCACGGATAGCGACGAGCACCAACAATCCACTATATGAGGAAGTGAGTACAAAACAATCATAATCACAATCAGTGATTTAATCAGGGAACAGGATTACAATAATCTCTTTCACAAATCTCTCTCTCTCTCTCTAGGGATTTCAGTTGGTATTCAGTGCATGTGGGATCATCTGGAAGGAAAGAGGTGTGCCCCTTATAAAGGGGAAGGATAAAGGAAACTGTTGCAAACCCTAGCTGTCAGTCGCGAACCCTAGCCACCTGCCACGGTACTACGTGGCACGGTCGTGCCATGGCACAAGGGGTGTTCGTGCCACTTCACTGGCCTGGGTGGCACGGGGCCCCCGTGCTACATTGATTTTGGGCCACCCACTCTAACAATCTCTACCTTGGACCAAAATTCTATACCATCACTCAAACAGCGCCAAAGCACCCCGAAGGGTAATGCCCCGTAGGGTAGAGCCCCGAAGGGCAATCAAACGCTGTGAATACCAGCTAAGTCCAAGCAATGCTCGAACTTAGCTATAGGGAGAGGCTTGGTCAACATGTCCGTAGGATTCTCAGAAGTATGCACTTTCTTCACAATAATCTCCCATGCAGCAACTGTATCTCTGACATAGTGGTACTTGGCACTTATGTGCTTATTCTTGGAATAATAGGCATCATTCTTGGTCAGGTGGATAGTGCTCTGACTATCCAAAAACACCACGGTAGTATTCTGTGGCACTCCAAGCTCAGTAACAAGGCCCCTTAACCAGGTAGCTTCCTTCACACCTTCGGTAGCAGCAACATATTCAGCCTCCGTAGTAGAGAGGGTTGCGATAGACTGAAGTGATGCTTTCCATGAGATAGCACCTCCACACATAGTGAAAATATACCCTGAAATGGACCTCCTCATGTCAAGATCACCAGTATAATCAAAATCAACAAAACCTGCAACATCCCATGTAGCAGCTTTGTTCCTATCAAATATCAATCCTCTATCAATAGAACCCTTCACATATGTAAGGATCCACTTCACAGCCTCCCAATGATCCCAACCAGGATTATACATATAACGACTTACCACACTCACAGCATGTGACAAGTCAGGCCTAGTGCACACCATAGCATACATCAAACTACCAACTGCACTAGAGTAAGGGACATGAGACATCTTCTCAATATCCTCCTCTAATTGTGGACAAGACCCGACAGACAATTTGAAATGAGTAGCAAAAGGCGTGGAAACTGCCTTGCAGTCACCCATACTAAATCTATCAAGTACTTTCTCAAGATATCAACTTTGAGACAAGTACAACTTACCGGCCTTTCGATCCCTCTGAATCTCCATGCCTAGTATCTTCTTTGCTGCACTCAGGTCCATCATCTCAAACTCCCTACTGAGTTGAGATTTCAACTTGCTGATCAAGGACTTATCCTTGAAAGCTATCAACATATCATTAGCATATAGCAGCAAGTAAACAAAGGAACCATCAGAAAATTACCTAAAATACACACAATTATCATACCAACTATGTGTGTATCCTTGTCAAACCTTTTATACCACTGCCTAGGAGCCTGCTTGAGTCCATACAAGAACTTCTTCAAATGGCATACATATTGTTCCTTCCTGGAAATAACAAAACCCTCAGGTTGCTTCATGTAAATCTCCTCCTCCAACTCCCCATGAAGGAATGCAGTCTTTACATCCAGTTGCTCCAATTCCAGATCGAATAAAGCAACAAAAGCAAGTAGTACTCTAATGAAAGTGTGACGAACAACAGGAGAGAATACCTCAATGTAGTCAATACCTTCCTTTTGGTTGCATCCACGAACAACCAGGCGTGCTTTCCACCTTGCATCTTCAACCCCATGTATGCCTTCCTTTTTTTTATAGATCCACTTGGCAGTTAGGGCTCTCTGACCTTTAGGTAGCGTACAAAGTTCCCAAGTCCGATTCTTATGCAGACTCTCCATCTCCTCTTGCATAGCTAGGACCCAATTAAGCGAACTCGAGTAGGAGATTGCTTCAGAATAAGTTGAAGGTTCCACACCTTCAGGAATCTCCTCTGCAACTGAATGTACATATGCTATCAGTCCCTCATCATCATTGTAGTGAGCAGGCCTCCTGATCTCCCTGGGAGGATGATTACGAGCTATAGAATAATCAACCTCCGCCTGAGACTGCTCAAAACTGATAGTACCAGGTTTAGTAACCTGAACCTCCTTGTTGGGTTGATCAACAGCTCCACCTTGAGCTACAATAGTCTCCACCTGTATGTTTATACTCTTACTGGCATCGTCCTGATCACCTGCACCAATAGAAAAAACAACAAGATTCTTTCCAGAAGATAACATAACAGTCTCATTGAAAGCTACATCCCTGCTCTGAATAACTTTCTTATACTCAGGACACCACATGCAGTATCCTTTAAACTTAGATGCATAACCAAGAAACATGCATTTGACAGCCCTAGGGGCTAACTTCCCATTATTCACATGGGCATAAACAGGACATCCAAATATTCTTAAAACAGAATAATCAACAGGATTACCTGACCATACTTCTTCTAGAATCTGAAAGTCGATGGAGGTGTATGGTGTGTGGTGAACGATTCACCAAATAGCAGGCTATAGAAATAGCCTCAACCCATAAAGCTTTGCGATCCCAAAGCCCTATATTAGAAAGCATACAGCGAGCGTTCTCCAGTAGAGTCCTATTGATCCGTTCTGCAACTCCACTCTGTTGTGGCTTTCCAACCAAAGTTTTGTGCCTAGCTATGTCATTCACCACGCAAAACTCATTAAACTTTGACTTAACAAACTCAAGGCCATTATCAGTCCTAAGATTATTGATCTTTCTCCCAGTCTGGTTCTCAACCAGAGCCTTGAACTTTTTGAACATGGAGAATGCCTCATTTTTCTGTCTCAAGAAGTAAACCCAAACTTTGCATGAGAAATCATCAACAAAAGTCAACATGTAGCGCTTACCTCCAAGAGAAGAAACCTTCGAAGGACCCCACATATCAGAATGAATGTAATCAAGGATCCCTTGCGTACAATGCTTCACTGTAGAGAAACTTACCCTCTTCTATTTCCCAAAACACACAGTGGTCACAGAAGTCAAGCTTACCCATACCAATGCTACCGAGATAACCTTTCTTGCTCAGAATGGTCATCCTTTTCTCACTCATATGGCCCAATCTCATGTACCATAACCTTGTAGCATCAACATCTGCTAGAGTTGTACAAACTGCAATTGCTCTTGTAATTGTAGTTCTCTGTAGGATATAGAGGCTTCCCTGCCATAGTCCCTTCACCAACACCATGACACCCTTTATCACCTTTAGGGCACCATTCTCTATAGTAATCCTACAACCATTAGTCTCAAGAGTGCCCAAGGAGATCAAACAATGAGTCATATCAGGAATGTGACAAACCCTAGACAAGGTTCTAACTACACCATCATGGATTTTAATCTGCACAGTACCTATTCCTGCAACCTTGCACTCAGCATCGTTGCCCATAAGCACAACCCCGGTATCAACAGGCTCATAAGTGGCAAACCAGTCCCTATGAGGACACATATGATACGTACAACCAGAATCTAGAACCCAATCATCACCTAACCCCTTCCCAAAGGTGGTGGCCAAAGACATTGTAGCAAGCAACACATCACCATCAGACTCTGACTCTACATCACAATCAGCTGTAGCAGTTTTCTTACCATGATCCTCCTTTTCGTCTTTCCCTTTCTTATTTTTCAACTTCCAACAGTTAGCCTAAATATGACCCAATTTACCATAGAAATTACAGATCTTATTTGAATGATGATTCCTACACTTAGAACGGTTCTTTCTCCTACTACCGTTCCCCTTTTTTCTCAATTGTTCTACCTCCAACAACTAATCCCTCAACCAGATCAGCATGGATATCATGGTCAAATTTCTCCTTAGACAACAAATTAGACTTAACATCCTCAAACGATATAGTATCAGAATTACTATATAGCATAATCTCCTTAAAGTGTTTATAAGAAGGGGGTAATGACACAACAAGCAAAATAGCCTTATCCTTAGCCTCAATTTTCACATCCAGGTTCTCCAAATCAACAATAATAGAATTAAAATCATTTAAGTGCTTTTGAACAAGAGTACCTTCAACCATACGGAAAGTGTACAACCTTTCCTTCAAAAGGATCTTGTTGGCGAGACTCTTCATCATGTAAAGTTCCTTCAGCTGAGTCCAAAGATCCACCGCAATTACCTTATCGAGCACCTCTCGCAAGACATGTAGCGCCAGGCACAACTGAATAGCTGAAACTACCTTCAACTCTAGTTCCTCCCATTCCTCGTCTGTCAACGATCCACGCGTCTTCTTCTGCTCTGCTGCCCATTGTTCATTAGTCATCTTTTCAGGTTTCTTGTGAGGTCCTTGCAGAAGCTTCCACAACCCATGCTGAATGAGAACTGCTCTCATCTGCATCTTCCAAAGATTAAAACTAATCTCCCCATCAAACTTTTGAATATCAACCTTCATAATTGAAGACATCCTAAACCTGAGCTCTTATACCACTTATTAGGAATTAGAGCAAACTCATAGCAGAACCATTAGGATGAACAATGATATTCAAAAGTGAACAAACAACAATAACAAGAACAATAAAGAACACTAAGATTTACATGGAAACCCAATGTGGGAAAAACTACGGACAACAACGAGCACCAACAATCCATTATATGAGTAAATGAGTACAAAGCAATCACAATCACAATGAGTGATTTGATCAGGGAACAGGATTACAATAATCTCTTTCACAAATCTCTCTCTTTCTCCCTAGGGATTTCAATTGGTATTCAGTGCATATGGGATCATCTGGAAGGTAGGAGGCGTGCCCTTTCTAAAGGGGCATGATGAAGGAAACTACTGCAAACCCTAGCCGTTAGCCGCGAACCCTAGCCGCCTGCCGCGGCACTACGTGGCACGGGCGTGCCATGGCGCATGGGGTGTCCATGCCACATCATTGGCCTGAGTGGCACGAGGACCCCGTGCTACATTGATTTTGGGCCACCCATTCTAACAGAAGTAATTAACCAGCTTTCATATGAAATTTGTAAAAATTCTCTTATGGATAAAATTTCCTGCCCTAGCATGTCATTGAAGCACAAGTTTTGCTAGACCTGGCAAATGGGTCATTCGGTTCGGTTACGGGTCGGGTCATGTTCGGGTTAAATGACATTTCAGGTCGTTTCGGTTTGAGTCGGGTACGGTTTGGTTCGTATGGATTTCGGGTCAACTAATTTTTGAGTCAAATACGCTCATCATGCCAAAACAAACAACTTTGTAGAATATTTTGGGTCGGGTATGATTCAGTTCGGGTTTCGTAACCACTTTCGGGTGAGCATATTTCGGGTGTCAAGTCGGGTATGGGTCCGGGTCGTTCACTTCCGGTTGCGGGTCAGTTTTGCCAGGTCTGAATTTGAAAAATCTTTTTTCCAAAGGCTAGCCTCAGGGTCAAGTAACTCAGAGGACAAGGGCTCTAGGTTCCATGAACCGAGGTGGTGCCAAGATCTTACAACGACAAGTTGAGCGGATCCACCGATCTTGCCAAAGGCTAACTCGAGCCCCATGCCCAATTCTCCAAATAGTGCCACGTTTTAAGAGGTCATGTGAGCCAAAAATGCTCCTCCATGTGTAACTGGCTAGAAGCCCAATGACGTACGGCAAAAAGTTCGATCATCGATAATACTGTGCCTTGTTGAAACACTGAAAGCACCAGAAGCCCAGTTCCCCACAATGTTTTGGCTCACACAGAAGCTGCCACGTTAGCTAAGGGATGCCTTTATTCTCCAAATTATGACCCCACCAGAATTTCAGACAGAGACTCTCCGAATTATGGCAAATGTAAGTTGGGATCTCGTAACACTACACTGCATAGGTTGGTAAGGCCTGCATGACTGCCTTAATCAAGGTCTCCGGTCTTGCCCTAGATAAAAACATCATACATATGTGCATTTAAGAATTTTCCGGATAAGAGGGGGAGGGGGGTGGTCACGTAAGTTGAGCGTGGGGGCTAGGAGTTTTATTTTTTATTTTTTTTTCCTTTTTTTTTCTTTCCTTTTGTTTTGGGCTAGGAAGAAAGATGGGTTGTCAGTTGTCTTTGGTTTTTTGACCCAATTTCTTCATTTTCATCATTTTCTCCATCTTTTTATCATTTTTTTTATTTTTTCCATCACCTACAAAATCAAATAAAATCAAATAAAAAAATATAGAAATAATAATTATTTTGAATACAAATCGTATATAAAGATATTGCAAAAATATCATATTTTTGACGCAAATAAAAGCTATCTCATAAAGCTTGAGGATCCACTGTCGCTATTATGAAGAGAATACCACTTTAGTTTTGATGCGTGTTCACAGTTTTGGAGGCAACCTACATATGTCCTAAAGCGACCTGAAAGCCTCCCATTTCCTTGAGCTTCTAATCAAAAACTTAAAAGTAAACTACAACATTGCTAACTCATAAAGCCTCAAAGCTCTAAAATTGGAACATAAATTTTGGCGTTGTTGCGTAGAGCAAAATAAGTGACCCCAAATAGTAAATTATCCAGTAACATTGCAGCCATAACAATGTTTGCTTCCTAGATTAGAACTACTCCTAGTTTATCATTTTTCAAGTTTTACCCCCACTGACACTAGATACTTGATTCCTAGAATAGTACTAGTGGTTCAAAACAATGAGGTTTTTCTCAAGCTATATAGCTTCTTGATTTTGTCCCAAATCAACCTCCAACCAGCCATTAGCTAAGCCTTTTAAGAATGTATCATAAACAGAGCTCAACCTGTCTGCATCAACTTGTACAGTTCCTTCAAACTAAAGGTAAAACATATACTCCATATACACACACATAATAGCAGCTTCAAATACCAAATCTAATCTAACACAAGAGACAGACACAGCACAATATGCCCCAAAACAAGAAACCGCAAACCGATTCCAAAGTTAAAAAGAAGTATTGTCATTCTAATAGCGCTAACATTATGAATTAGAACACAACCATTCAAGATATCTTGCGACCTTCACTTAATCGCCTTTTTGCATACATGCGATGTTTGCGTTCTCTGCCATAGATCACCCAGAAAATGAGGGAAAGCATCACTGCACAAGAGACCATGAGCAGCCCAACATAGATCCATTTGCTATATCGCCCAAGACCAGGGCAATACTCACTGTATATTTCAGTAAAAGTGTCTCTGACAAAAGAACAGTCCTCTAAAGAGATGAGATCTGGGCCATAATTGTATAGACTGTAAGCCACGTTCAAAGCAGCTGCGATTTGGTTGTACAGAGCTGGTGTTAAGCGGCCTGTTGTGATGCAAATCTCATTCGCATCAACTTGGCATGCATAGCTTTGTAAAATCTGTGCAATATACACAATAGTGAAAAGAATGATAAGCTGCAACAAGTCATATTGGGCAGGTGGTAATGAGAAAGTTATTGACAAGACAAGCTCTCGGACCTGGCAAACAGATCTTCCGGTTTGTGAACAGGTCAGTCAAAACTGGTCAAATGAATGTCATTTTTTATCCTAATTTATTCATGTCTGGTTGTTTTGTCCAACAAGGTCGTCTAGAAAATGTAATGTATATTGGTTAGAGAACAATTCAATCATGTTGG
Organism: Selenicereus undatus; assembly: GCA_017589665.1. Lineage (NCBI taxonomy): Eukaryota > Viridiplantae > Streptophyta > Magnoliopsida > Caryophyllales > Cactaceae > Selenicereus > Selenicereus undatus. Next base: position 84,291,316 of record JACYFF010019584.1, read on the forward strand.
TTTGGTTTTGATCGGGTCAACTCAGTTTCAAGCCAAAACTGGCCCACCTCTGCAGGTCTTTTGGATTCAGATAACATTGGATACGGGTCAGTTTTGCCAAGTTCCAGGTACAATCAGATATGTATATAGATTTTTGATAAGTAGGAAGCATCAAATCAAGAAAAAAGCATTCGATTAAATGAGGAACGAGAATGTTTTTTCGGGGGAGGGGGGTATTCTTACATATGTGAAGTGAAAAATAACTCTGGATGCAAAATTAATACAATAATAGCATTCAAGAACAAAGGATAATCGTGGTTTCTTACCTCTGTGGCATTGCTTAAACTGATCTCACCCCGAGAGCATGGTCGGTCAGTCAAGTCATGGAAATAGGGGTTACAAATAAATGGGAGCAGAGGGCCAGATTGATTGTAGTAAAAAGGCCTAAACTGGGGGCCAAAATTGATGTTAGAGACATTGGATATAACCGAGTTCACCACATCTACTAGCTGAGAGGTAACCTCCTTGCTTCGTTTCAAGGTTTCCTGAGAGGTTGCAGGGTCAACGCAAGGCAGCAACTCGTCTAATGCTGTATGAGCTGTGGGATTTTCGACCCATTGGTGCACGGCAACGCAAGAATCTGAAGCCACACTGAACACATAAAGAAGTAGGATTTACAACCAAAAAAAAAAAAGAAGATGACAATAAATTAGCAGAGTCAAGAGGTCTCAACATGTGTAAACCAACCTTCATTAAATTCAGTCAAATGAAATGTAGGATAGATTGAGCATGCTGTTATGAGACAAAGCATCACTAGTGCAAAGATGTTTGTCTTTGAACTTGTCTCATGAAGTAATAGAAAACTATTTAACTCAGTTTCGAGGTAAACGTGAACTCTTGCCGCTTGTCGGCAGGTATTAAACATGGCAAATGAGCCATTCGGCTGGCTTTGTTACAGGTCAATTTTCACATCAGGGTCAGAATGGGTCAATGGGAATATTCAGGTTTCAAGCTTAGCTCAGGGGTCATTTGGTTCTTGTCTCAGTTTGTCAACAAGCCTGTCTGGATTATGCAATTGACAGTCAGTTCAGGTTCATATCTAAATTGGGTTGGCTTATTACAGGTCACTCAGGTAAGGTAACCCGGTAATAGTTAAGGTACACTGTCGTACACCAGGCTTACTAAAAGCTAGTATAAGGACACCTCATTCCGGTCCAAAGTACTGATTTCCTAGCCCAACGAACATATAGACTAGAGACTTAAACACTCGACCTGCGCACATAACATGAAAAGAGACCATGCAAAAAGCCAAGTTTGATCATCATAAATGCAGTCACTGGTACCTGAACCTTGTCCCCAAGTCCAACACAACCAAATGAAAGTTCAAAGATCAATTTAACATAGTCCAGTAAGACCGTGTCCATTTCAAGCAGTAAAGAACATGAAATTACGATTTAGAACCCAAACTTACTTGTGGAGAACCAGAAAAGTGCCACACAGAATAAAAGTTCCTGTGACCAGAATCCACCCGAAAACCACAACGCTGCGGAAAAATGCCATGTATAAGTGTAGTTCATATAATCAAGACCAAGGACAATGAGTTGGGATATTCTCACTGACGTGTAGACTAAAACTTGCATGCCAAACATTGAAAACACTGAGACAAGACCACAAGACGATCAACATTAAATTTAGGTGAGTCAAAGCAAAATTCAAGATCATGGAAAGATTATTGGTTACTAAAAGGAGCTTACAGAATCCTAGAAATGTCAGGAAAAGCATGACCGCAGAGATGATGATGAGAGTGAGCCTCCTGCAGAATCATCGAATATTTTCAGCATGGACCCTAAACTGAAACTTGGGGTGTGTTTAGTAGTAGGAAAAGCAGTTCTCTAGGAAAATAGTTTCTGATTGGCAGGGGTTTAAATCATTGTCCATTATTCTACAAATGCTACAAAATTTCTACTATGAATTCATTTTCTTGCTGACAAATAATGGAAAACATCCCCCACAAATTCAGAGATCAGTGGAAATTACACTGAATCCAATAAGTCTCGTATGTCATCTGCAGTGTCACTCGACTGGTGTTCGAGGAAGCTGGCAGAGGAGTTGAGTTTCAGGTCAATCTCATCTATGTCAGTTTGGACATTAGAAGGAAGGAAGACATTCTGAACCCCAATCTGCTTTGCTGAGGAAAGGTAATTTGACACATTGTCGAGCTTCCAAACAGTATTATCAGCCTGACTCACAAGATACTCCAGTGTTGATATCGTGGTATGATGAAACTTGTCTTGACCAGCATATAAAACAATACATCCAGTGCTGAAAGCAACCACATGACCAGGATTAAGGCAAAGCACAAAATTCAAACTCTACTGTCCGACCACAGATGTCATAATAATGGTGACTCAGCCGATACCAACTTGTTTCCAAGCCGATTAAGTTTGGTTAGCTGAACTAGACAGAGTACGTTTCTCTATCTTTCTTCTTTTTTTTCTTTTTTTGGGGGGGGGGGGGGGGGGCGGGGGAGCCTAGACAGGGTGGGCTGAGTCCAGCTGACTTTGCCTGAGCCTACACTAGCCCATTGGCCACCACTATGTCAGAAAGAAAGGAAAGGAGAGCATACATTGCAGTAAGTGTGAAGACTACGAGGAATATGAGAGAAAGAGCATAAGCTACGCGGGAATATCCCACAGGCTCCCTTCGACAACAGAAATGACAGAGACAGATGATAAGTAGGCACACTCCGAAGACAAAGAACCAGACTGCAGCAGTGATGAAGAGGGGAGTGGCACTGAACGCAACAGACTGCATCACAACATAAATGGGGTAGAAATTGTGAGATTTAAAAAACTAAAAAGGGATCATAAAGTAACCGAGATTCCACATCAAGTATCATGTTAACACTCAGTCATCTATTTCACTTCCATTACATGTACCCAGTGCCCCTTCACCAATAGGGTAAAGCTAACTCAATACAAGCCTTAAAATTGCAGTACATGCAATCTAAAGCTCTTAGGCAACTTGGTACAGGAGCTTGCTAATTGCTATCATTAGTTAAATGGAAGTCCAAACTCCTCGACCCAATAAATCACACAATCTAACAGCACTAGTCATAAGAGATCATGTAGAAGCAAATTTACTTGAAGCATATTCAACTCAAAATCATGTTCAGGAAGTAAGCTGCTCGTCCAAGTTTCCCCATTGAACCATGTGGATACCCTCTTCTTTCAGGGAATGGAGGGAGGTTGTGTGTAAGTCTTTTATAGCTCGTACTCATTCATCAAATCATTTTAATTTTGGGAAAAAAAAGAAAGTGGAAGTCTTTGCTATATTCTGGAGACGATTAAGGTCCCCCCCCCACAAAAAAAAACAAAAGAAACAGGGGTGCAGGTAATGTAAATGGATAACAACCAGGTCTAATCAGTTATTCCCCTCACACTCCAACATGACAGTGTCATCATATGCTTGCATCAAATATGCAGCCACTTGTTAGTCCAAAGATCTATAATCAAGCATTATACTTCTCCAATACCGCAGATTCATCATTAATGCAAGCACAAACTATTACTGCCAAAAGGAAAAGGGGGAGAAAATGTGATAAAGTTGAGATCAACCCTAATTTCATTCAAAAGGCAGCATGATTCTGAGTCAACTTTTGGAAAGATTTGCCAGCAAGTTTATAAGGGATAATGAGTGCCTTTTACTAATTGTTTACCCTATATTCCTCACCATCATGTCTAGTAGGACTACAGCCATTATAAGGTATGTATATTATCAACAATCCTGGATAATCTTTTCAAAGAAACAAGGTGAACATACTGTTAAAGGGAATAAGCTGCTTCAGTTGCCGTGTTTATGCGGAAACTCAATAGCCAAGCATTTCAGAATGACATATGAAAGCAATCGGGAACTACAAGGGAAGCAGGGGTGAAAACATATTCAATCCCTCCCCCACCCCAAAAAAAGGAAATAGTATCATAATATTGGACTGAATAGCCCAGAAATTGGCTAAAAGATCTCTTATGATTTAAAAAAAAATACCTACATGGAATGTGATGTTATGTTCATGTGAGGATAACAGATTTTCTTAGTAACCGAAGTCAACAATGATGACAAGGGCTTGTTTTGTCCCCACATCAGATGAGGACCATGATTCTTGGTTTTTCTTGGAGAACAGAAAAAGAAAGAAAGAAAACAAAAAAACACCAATGAGAAAAAGAAAGCAAGAAAATTAGGAATTGTTAAATTTCAAATTTCAAATGGTGCCCTCAACATTCTTACCAGTATCCCCATTCATGGGCCTACGACAATGAGTGCATTGTCAAGTAGTGCATTTTAGGGGTAACAACTAATGAGTGCACTTCTTCTCTGCTATATCCCATTAGCATGCAATTGTTCTTTGATAGTAAATTCTTGGTTTTGACTTGGTACTTCAAAATTTCATAACAGGATTACCATGTCCCACATCCCAATCCACCGCTGCCTTTGAGCACATTTAAATTGGGACTTATTCAATTCAAGGGTACAGTGTCCATTCTAAATGGATTATTTAAGTACACCGATGCCTAATTTTCCTCCTACATCTAACATACAAATATCACTACGTTGGTCACACCTAGGATTCAAATGCGTATGATTCAATATAAATATGTAACAAATACACTTCAAAAAAGATATAAATATGTAACAAATACACATCAAAAAAGATATATACATGTCATCTGGGAGCTCCTAGGCACTTGAAATAATTTGCAAAGATTCGAAGCCTCGACCTACAATTCCTTGCTCGGAAATTCCATAGTGACCAACTAGGCCCTAGGCGTGCGTTCTTTATGAGCTGTGGCCCACTCCTTATCCCCCTTCCCCTCCCAATAAGCACAATTAGGTCGCCCTGGCACGGGTGCCCAATTGAGTGAGATCCTTACCCACTAAAGGGTTCTAGTTCTAGGGTGATGTCAAGGAACCAATCCAACTAAGAGTTTAAACCAATTCAGCGAGGTATGGGAGGAAGATTGGATATTAAGGAACCAAACCAACCAAAAATTCAAGCAATTGAGGGAGATACTTACCTCCTGTCCCCCCCCCCCCCCAAAAAAAAAAGAAGAAAAAAGATAAAGGGAAAAGGAGACGTACAGCCCAGTAATGGCGGTCAGTAATGTTCCAGCCACGAGAGTAATAGTTAAAGCCATCAAGAGGGTCTTTTCTGTGGGTCCTTCTTGGAGCCAATACCAGTGTTGAACTCTCCCCACCAAAATATCCTTCATCTCCACCGACTCCTCCATCATCTGCAGGATTGGGATTGGGGTTCGGACCCCCTGCTACATTGCTACTACTGTTGCCGCCACCCAAACCTCCTCCTCCTCCTCCTCCATTGTAATTTCCTTCACCCTCCCACCCTGCATATTAGATTTATCACAGTCAATCAAGGATTTCTTCCACTTTTACAATTTAACATGAACGACACCCACCTTAAGAAGCTTAAAATAGGCACTACCTAACCCCCTATGGGAACTCTTGTGTGGTCCTTATTTACCTTAAAAGAGAGGGGGGGGGGGCAAGATTTGAACTCAAGTCTCTGTAATAACTCCTAAGAATTCACCAATTGATATACAAATTTTATGTTTGTGTAATGTCATCGTACAGGTAGTATTTGAACCCAATTCTCTATTACTGTAGGAAAGATTTTATCCTCAATTAAACTAACCGAACCCCTCCCCTTAAACAGGTTAAAGAATGTGCATTAGCAACCTCACAACCAACCAGCAAAACCAAGTTTCAGGCGACATACTGCAGCTAGCTGGCCAGCTTATTTTGCTAAGACCCCCCCCCCCCCCTCCCCTCCCAAAAAAAAAAAGAGTCCAAATGGCTTAGAGCAAAAGAAGAGTGAAAAGTTTGAGAAGTACCAGGAGTGGGTGGCAGAATTTGAGCAGCAGCAAGTGTTACAGAGAGAAGCAGCAGATAAATTGACAATTTAATGCTCCTTGTGCTCATGCTTCTACTGTTGCTTGTTCCACAATGTTTCAGGGAAGAAACTTCAACCAAAGGCATCTAAACAGGGTTCTGCTTATATTATTTGACAGATAGAGATACCCTCCTCGACTTGGTTAATAGAATGGAGGACTGGAGTGAACTGTGAAGTGATGCAGAACAACTGTCCAGTGGTTCAAATGGCTTTGAAAAAAAAAAGGCAGGGAGCTCAGCTGCTAGTAGAGCATAGAAACTGCCAAAATGTGAAATGTGAACAGCACAGGCAAACTCTGCTCTGCTGCTTCTTTTTACTGGACAGTGGAAAGAAATATTGTTTTACTCAACGGCCCCACAACAAGGTTTTTTTTATTAAAAAAAAACTGATAATTCAATGTAGTGGAAGTTAATCACAACCCTTTAGAGATGGAGGGTTGTATTAGATTAATTTAGATAGCTTGGGACCTATAAACATGGTCAAATTTCTTTTTAAATAGATTTGATTTTGTTAATTTACAATGACATAATAAAATGATGAAGAAAATTACTAAGTTAAGTTATCATTAGTGGAGATGACAATTTATAAAGAAATTAGCTGTAAATCCTTTTATTTCTATATTGTATTAGAAAGTTGATAATTTGTTTTTAACTTTTATATGTACTCTTTGTAGATTTAAAGTACTTTATAATTGTAAATTTAGGACTTATTTGTCTTTTCAAAGACACCTAATTTAAAAAATAAAGCTCATTAAAGCTATTTTGGTCAATAACAAACACAAATTGTTGCTTACAATATGACTAGTAACTGTAACTAAAAAATCCAGTCACAAATGTTTCGTAAAAATCTTCAAAATTCACAAGATTACTAATATAAATGTCCATAAAAATTAATTGGCATTTATAAAATTGAACAAAATTAAAAATGGACATCCTTAAACAAAAATGTTATAGTAAATATGCCACTATTTATTATAGTAACTTATAACTTTTTTTAAATTTTTTACCATTACTTATATCTTTTTACCACTTTGGTGATACCATTGAAGACAATATGGCCTAAATCTACTGCTTTTTACACCGATTTATACTTGCGTTTTCCTGTTTCAAAAAAGGAGCCAAATAAAAGGCATCCACAAGAGAGGGGAAGTCCCAAACTCAATTTTGGTGGAAAGTATAGGCCATCGAGCCGCGACCAATTCTAACCCCCAGCACAAAAAAATAAAAAAACAAGTGGTCGCGAATAAAATGCAAGAATTATTAAAAAAAAATGCAATACTTAGCTCGCAAAAGAGAGAGGGGCCAAAACATTTACTCTTTTTTTGGGTGTGAGAGGGGCAAAATATTTGCTTGGATTAGGGATGTCAGATGCAGGACCCCATCTGTGGAGGCCCAGTTTTGAAGAAAGTGTGAGAGCTTTTCTTCGGCTCGAAGTCCTAGAAAATAATTTGACGTCCTGCCTCTTTTCTGACTCTTGTTCTCCCCTTTCACATTCTCCACATGCATCTCTATCTCTCCTAATTGGGAAAATCATCAACAGATGAGTAATTGTTTTAGGATACCGGTTGCAGAAGCTGCTCTTGAGTTGGCAACTTTTTATCTTAGACAATTTAGGTCCTGTTTTATTTTACGTTTTTTAAAATTTAAAATCTGTTTTTTTATGGATCAATTTATATTTATTTATTTTAATTTACTTTAATATATTTCAACTCACTTAAAAAAAAATATCAACTTCAACC
>JACYFF010019584.1:84304792-84318739 GCA_017589665.1 Selenicereus undatus
AATAAAAAATAAAAAAGTAGAAAATAAAAAATAAAAAATGAAAAATAAAAATGAAAAAAAATGAAAAATGAAAATATAAAAAAAGAAAAAAGAAAAAAGAAAAAAGAAAAAAATCAAAAATCAAAAATGAAAAATTAAAAACTAAAAATTAAAAATTAAAAATCAAAAAAATAAAAAATAATAAACAAAAATTTCACAAAATTTCGATAACTTCATAAATTATCACATATTAATTACATTCTCATTATGTTAACCCATTTCAACCAACCACATAAAAAATATTCCAACTTCAACCAACTTCAACCAACATCAACCCACTTCAACCTACTTCAAACTATTTCAACCCATCTAAAAAAAAATACCAACTTCAACCTACCTCAATCCACCTCAACCAACTTCAACCTATTTCACTCTTTTGACCCACCCAATTTACCTACGAAAGAAACAGGCCCTTAGTTAAGAGTTTATATTTTTTTACAATTTCTTATATCTCCTTACAGTTTCTTATATCCTTAACATAATTCTTACATCTTCTTACAACTCCTTATATCTCCTTACATCTCATAGATCTTCTATAACATTCATTTATTGTAGTTACAGAAATATGTATATTTTTTTAATAATACTACGAATATACAAAATTTATAAATATCTTATGAACACAACATTTACATAAACATAAAAACACAATATAACGATGTAAATTATATTTAAGCTTCAACATGAAATATATATTATTATAGATGACGATACATTTATTTATATTTAAAATTATTTACTTAAAATAGGAATTTATTTAAAGAGTTGTATTCAATTTTGTCAAAAAAAATTTTTTTTTTTTGTTATACTTTTCTTATTCGATCAAACTAATGTTCATATGAAAAATCACCGCATTTTTTTTTATACTTTGCTTATTCGATCAAACTAATGTTCATATAAAAAATCACCTCAAATTGACGAAATTTTATTCACCAAATTTATGGGGATTAATATATTTTGTTGTTGTGCAATTAACTTAATTAATTAGTTATTTTCAATACGTATATTATTTTAATATTATTATTTTTTATCCAAAACATTCATTGTAAAATAAATGATACTATACAACTCTTCAACAATTCAACAGCTCCTTACAGTTATCCTTACATCTCCCTACAGCTCCTTACATCTCTTTACAGCTCCTTACAGTTCATTACATCTCCTTACATCTATCTATCTATCTAAAATGCGAAATAGAACAGACTCTTAATCGGCTGCTTTAAAACATTCCTAATTATAATTTTATTTTTTGAAACTTAAACTTATTATATCGTCAAAATTTTAATTTTTTGAAACTTATATTTTATCACTTGTTTAACCCACTAAACTTCAATTTGAGCAACTCAATAAAAATATTTATCATGAACGCATCTTACAGTACACAACCCTTTTTTTTAATTATATATTAATTCAAAAAAAGACAAAGCAAAAATATATTCAAAAAAAAATTTGTGACCTGGTAGAACTATGCCGAGTTCCATCACACGTGGCATTGTTTTGACGGTGCAATGGCTATTGAACAAGTGGTGTGTTGGGGCGCGTGTTTCATTTTCAACTCAATGGCTTCGAGTGCTCTTTTACTATAGCTACTCCTTCCACCTAGCAATAGATCTTCTCTCTCCTTCCTCCCATCTCTGTCATCTTCCCCACAAAATCAATCCATAATAGATAAAAGGCAATTTTATCACCATGATATTTAATAACTAATAATTAAAATTAGCCCTCAATCTCCCTCAATTTACCTCAATTTATGCTTTTCTTAGGCCCCATTTTTACATTGCCAAAAGTGTTTATGTCAAACCTGATAATTTAAAGCCAATTGCATTTAACATAAGATAGTTAGTAAACTATTGTATGATAGACTCAAATTTAGACCCTTAAATGGAAGGTCTACAATAATTTATTTCTTCCTTTCAGATGTTTAATGAAGAAATTATTTTTCTATCTATCTAATAGAAAATGGAACTTTTTTTAACTTTTCCACTTTGAATAAAACATGTGAAATCTCACCTCTAATACTTTGTTCTTGGCATATAAAAAACAATTTTAAGTTTATGTTGTCCAACTTTGAAGTAGATTTTAATGAAAGGATTTCAATTAAATTTTTCTTTCCAGTCATTATTCAAAGTTATCATTTTTATTACTTTTATTTTTTTATTTCAAGTAAAAATTTAATTTTTTTAATTTTCTATCTTTATTACATTTGTCATTTTTTGATTTATTTTATCTAAGTTTAATGAAAATATCATTGTTATATTTAACATTTTAATTGTATTTTATAAAAAAAATCATATTTTCGATGGACTTTTTCTACTTATTTCTTGTTTCTTCACTTTTTTGTTTTGAATTAGAGTAATTAGAAAATGTAAATGTTAGCTTGTAAGCCAATAATTTAGTGTAATATGCAGTAGATATTAATGTTATGTGCTCCTGGGTACGTAGGCATGGTGAAGTATTTTGTGCATAGTGTTGTACTATTAGCTCAGTTGTCCAATGAAAATAATCCCACAAACAATGTAGGGGATTTCTAATACTTGCAAGAAATAAAGTCCAAATTGCTAATCCGGGTTAGTTCGAATAGTTAACTTAACTTAGTACAAGTCAATTAACCCAAGTACACTGCATACAATTCCGATAATGGTTTAAGATGTTGGCAGTTTGTGTTATATCAATAGTAGTTTTTGGACCATTCAATATCCAAATTTCAAGACATCTCTGCTTGATTCTTATATATAAGTGAAAGTGACAAATAATGTTGCGGTAGATAAAATAATCGAAAAAATCTATATTCTAATCTAAAATGCATTTCCAAGTGAATACTCACATAACATTCATGCCCATCAAAGGATCATATGCAGAATATCTATATATTTATATTTCTTAAAATGAAGATAAACTTACTTATATGGAAACATTTAGGTTTCATGGTTTATGGTTTGGGATTTAGTGTTGTAACCTTGGGGTTTAGGTTTATTGTTTGAGGTAGATGCTAATGGTTTCAAATACATTATAAGATTTCAATTAAATTACTCTAACCAAAGATAGTTAATAGTAAACAAGCAATAAGACCCTAAAATCCCAAATCCTAAAACCTAAACTGTACAATCCAAACTGCACTGCCAAAAATCCTAAGAGTGAACTCAAATTATAAACTTAAATCCTAAACACCAAAACTTTAATTGTAAACCCTAACTAGAAACCTAGAACCCTAAACCTTGATACATCCATCATAGGGTTACAATCCACGAAGCCAAGACCCTATAATACATATGTTTGCATATACTTATATTAATTGAATTTTTGTATTTGTGTGTGTGTGTAGATACATACAAACACATGTATACGCATGGACACACATATACATACACCGTAAATCCTAAGCTCTAGCCAGAAATCATAAGCTTTGACACATCAATTATAAGGTTCAAACCCAACAAACAAATACCCTAAAACATATATGTTTATATATACAAGTTTCATATAAAGATTTTTGCATGAGTGTGTGCGCGGGGGCACGCACGTGTGTGTGTGTTTGAGGGGATCAATTCTTTAATAACAACAGCAACAACAACAACAACAATAACAACAACGATGATGATGATGATGATGATGATGATGATGATATTAATAATAAAAACTACTATTACTATTATTGTTGTTACTACTACTACTACTACTACTACTACTACTACTATTATTATTATTGTTGTTGTTGTTGTTGTTGTTATTAACAACAAAAAGAAAACTAATGACAATATTATAATAATAGTAATGGCATTAATATCAATGATATTAGTATTCAAATGATTATAATAATAATAGTGACAGCGATAATACCTAAAATAGAAAATTACAATAATAATAATAATAATAATACATGAAATAACAATAATAATAATAACAATAATACATAAAACAAGTTATAGCTAAATTTTAAAATAATAATATTATCTAAAATAGAATTTAAACTAATAATGTCGTTATTGTTGATAACATTAGAAAATATAATATTAGTAAAATATTATTGAGAACAACAACAACAACAACAATAATACCCTCTTAGTCATTATTAATAGTAATTAATAATGATAAAAATAATATTATTACTACTAATAATAATATCACTAAAAATGGCAGCTCGGTGCACAAGCGTCCCGCGTTCACGCAGGATCTAGGGAATGGTCCCACCCAAAGGAGTGTATTGTAGACAACCTATCATGACTTTGTCAATGGTTGATTCCAAGGCTCGAACTCTTGACCTTTTGATCGCACAAAGACAACCTTACTGTTACTCTAAGACTCTCCTTCACTAATATCACTAGTAGTATCACTAATAATAGTAAATTCTTGTTTTATTAGTAAGAATCCCTCAGTGAATTCTTTGAAGGGTTACCTAGCTTTTGGGGAAATTTACCTTCAAGTGTTGGAGCAAATTATTATCTCATTTTTGGTACTTTTATTTCGATTTGTTGTTGTTTCTTTATGGAAGAGCTATGTCACTTGCTTGCACAAGGCTAGATGTTGTCTTGTTGTAATGACTAAAATGCCTTCAAAGGGTGGACGGAAAAGATGAGCAAAGAAGGTGATGGTAGCTATAGCTGAGTAGGAAATTTCCCTTTGGAAAACTCATATCTGTTCTCTTTGTACCCTCTCTCTAACTCTGTTGTGGTGGTGAGGCCAGCGCAGTCTAGAGAAATGGGTAGTGTGAAACATGGGTAGGTGGAGCAATGTAGGGAGAAGGAGCAATGATGTCTTTGAAGAGGGAAAACGGTGTTGTGAGATAGATAGGAGGATTTGAAGCAGAAGAGCGCTAGGGCATTTATGAAGAAGCTAAGGTTAAGGTAAGACAACAAAAATTAAATAATTTAAAGGTTTTTTTGGTTGGGTAGATGGTAAACCTGTTGATAGTGGATTAAGGTAATTCTCATATTTTAGCTGGCAGTACCAATTGTTGGGGAATTAGGGTATTGTTGATTATGTTTTGTTAAATTATGTGTCCATTGATATGTGAGGATGTAAATGATATGAAGATGGGCTAAGTTTGGGTAATTGTGGGAAGGGACATAAGAAGTAAGAGGGAATTGTGTTCATATTTGATATGATTAAATTGTGGCAGATTTGCTAGCAGCAGTAGATGTTGGCATAATGGGGTTTGTCTAATTTTGGCATCCTGTTATGTCTTGATTGATATCCTAGGATGGCAACGACATAAAGATGGGATAGAAACTATTAACGATAGGGTAATTTTAAGAAGGGAAATGGGAAATACGAAGGACTTATGTGGTGATGTTTGATATGAATGAAGGGCTCATAGATTCGGTAGAAGTAGCAAATGTTGAGGGAATGTGGTATGTGTGATGTTGATAATCCCCTATAAGTCCATTGGTATCCCAGGGTATGAAGGATATAAAGATGGGACAGACATTCTTTAGGTCTGGGTCATTTCGGGAAATGATGTGAGTAGCATGAAGGAATTATGTATTCGTATTTGATGTGAATGAAAAAAATTATGTATATGTACTAGCAACAGTAGTATTATAGCATGTCTAAATTTGTGAAACCAGTATGTCTTGATTGATATCTTAGGATATGAATGATGTAAAGATAGGGTACATGGTGCTATATGTGAAGTAAGTGTTTGGAGTAGACTTTGTTGTGCATTGAAAGCTGTTGTTGTTATATATGTGCAGGAGTTGCAGTGATTATAATGCTGAGGAAATGTGTTTGTGAAGTGGTCAAAATGGAAGGCAATGTTGATGACAAGCGTGCGGTAATTGTGAGAGAGGTTTTAGTGTATGTGTGTTGGGGAGGTTGCTTGAAGTTTGGAAGGAATGGAGTATTGACAAATCAAGGAGGGGGTCGTGACTGTGTATGGGTTAGTTGGAAAATAAGGGTTGATGAAGTTGTTAAGTTAGCAAAGGAGACAGTGGGGGAGGGCCTGAAGGGGCGACAGTTGTGGTATAATACCAAATATGATCGGAGTATGTTGATGTTATTGCATAGGGATGTAGATGTGTGAAAACTGATAAAGAGTAATGATGAATTTGCTTGTATGTATGTTGCTGATAAGGATGGACCAATGATGCAACCGATGCATGTCACCAAAGCAACATATATGGGTAGTACAAAGGGTACTTGTTGTGTGAATAGCAACGGTGGAGGTTGTACACAAGTACAGGATCACGACGTACAGGAGAATGACATAAGGTCATGTGTCGCTATTGTGACAAGGTAAAAGTGCATATTATGTATGGTATTGTTTGTTGATAGCATTAGCTAATTTGCATGTGGAAAATGTGTGGTGGGGGAAAGGAATTTAATGTGTGCTTAATTAACTGTGCAGGGTTGATGATGAAAGTGGAAGGCCGCAATCAATAGGTGGAGAGGAGATAAGGAATGGAGAAGAAGTTGTTGACACAGTGGATGAAGATTTGAACGAACTAGCCATAGAGTCTGAAAGTGACGCAGATGGTGAGGAGCGTGTGTCGTCGGCATCTGGAGTTAATTTGGAGGCTTACAAGAGAATGATGGGCATATGGAAGAATGAAATAACAGGGAAGAGACAGAGGTTTTCGTCTACAAATGCATTTCGGTATAGTATTTGGAAGTATGCAGTAGCCAATCACTTTTATTACAAATTGGAAAGGAACTGCAAGCAGCACATTGTGATGAGTGAAAATTAAGAGGTTGCAATTTTTACATTTTTGTTAGGGGTCACTTGAAAGTTGATGGGATGACAGTGAAGGAATTTAGAGGACAACACCAGCGTAGTGTAGGGGATCAATGTCAGATAGGGAGGTGGGGGAAAAGAAGGTTAAGAGCGAAGCTGCTAGCCCGTGTGGTTGAAAGTCAGATTCGATTGTCTACTGATTATTCACCAACGCAGGTAATGAAGGATTTAGAGTTGGAGTTGGGGATAACATTGTTGTACATGCAATCTTAGAGGGCGAGGGAGTATGTTCAATTGTTGGTGGTGGGGAAGCCAGTTGACCATTATAAGTTGTTGCCATGGATGTGCGCTGCGATTGTGATGGCAAATCCAGATTCAAGGGCGTTTGTGGAGTTTGATGGATGTAGATTCAAGGGTATGTTTGTCGCGTTTGGTGCATGTCTGAATGGGTTCATATTGGGATATCGAAAGATATTATTTGTTGACGGGACTCATCTGAGTGGCTCGCATGAAGGAAGCATGCTCACTGCGGCTACGTTGGATGCAAAAAACCATCTATTTGATGTCGCTTATGCGGTTGTGGGAGGGGAGACCAACGAGGATTGGTTATGCTTCTTGACTGTGCTGCATGAGTGCTTGGGCAGGCTGAAGCCTATGGTAATGTCAGATAGAAATCAGGGCTTACTTACTACTATGCCATAAGTATTTGGGAAGGAGAACCATGCATATTGTGTGAGGCATTTGACAGAGAACTTTGTGGGAGAAGCAAGGAAGTTGGGAAGTAGGTGGAATGCGTCGAAGGAGCTCGTAAGGGAAATGTTCATGCGGGTGGTATATGCGCCCATTGTGGTAGAGTATGATAGTGCGATAAAGGAACTAAGAAGTTATAAGTGGAAGATGGCTGAATGGGTGGAGAAGAATGAACTAGAGCATTGGGTGCAGTCGAAATTTGGAAAGGAGAGGTGGGGGAAGTTGAACAATAGCCCCATGGAGAGTTAGAATATCTGGATGCGGAAGTTGAGACCCTTTTCAATCCCGTGGCTAGTAATTGGACACATTGAGAAGCTTGATAAGAAGTGGGACAAGAGGAAGGCGAAGATGCAAAAATAGGGAAATGGGGTTGGCATCAGGATTGATAATAAGTTGAGGAAGGAACTTGAAGCTAGAGAATCAGTGATTCACATCGAAACGTACAACCGGGTTAGAGGTGAGTATAATGTTCAACTGAGCAACAGTCGGCGTTTAGTGGTGGATCTGTCCAATAGGGAATGCAGTTGTCATTGGTGGCAAATAAAGGGCTTCCCATGCAGGCATGTTATGGCAATCATTAGGAGGGAGGTGAAGTGGGTGTATGATTATGTAAGCGTATGTTATAAGTCGCTGATGCAGAATACATGCTATATGAATAGTATCCACCCGCTGGAGACGCATGACATAACGTATGTGGATGAAAGAACATGACATGTTATTGGTAGTAAGGCTTTGGATGATGAGTTCAACAGGTGCATTTTACCTCCCATGAATCCACGAAAGCGAGGCAGATCGTAATTTAAGAGGAGAGAATCGCAAAAGTAGGGAGTACAATCAAAGAGGTGTTCGAAATGTGGTAAGGTCAGGTACTCTAAGAACACGTGTAGGAACCCCCGTGCAAACTTCAATGTCGACTATAAAGGAGATCTTATAGATGTTGGTGACTTGCTTGGTGGAAATTACTAATCATGTTTGGGTGTAAGTGGTTTTTGTTTTGTGTAGGTCGACATCCAGTTAGCCCTATACTTTGGTGACATGGAACTTTGAGTCGATCATTACGTACTTATTAATTGTATAGTTAGTTTAGTGGTCAACGTTGTTGTCCTTCATGTATGACATTAGGTGAGACATATGATGTAAACATTATATTGTAACAAATCAATAGTGGTTGTTGTGTTGTACATACATCAGGAGAGGGGGAATATATCCTAGGAAGTTGTTGAACTCCTTGGGTGTAACAGGGTTTGTGGTCTTGTAATGACTACTGAATGTAGTGTATAACCTGGGCGGACAGTATCGTCAACCTAGAATTGGAAAGACATGTACCATGCAAAAATAACTAACTAGTGGAATAACATTTGCCACTTGCAGTTTGCAGAGGGAAAAAGAAGGGTAACACACATGCTGCTAGAAGGAACCACAATTACAGGTGTAATTGTGGGAAGAAGTTGAAAGGCCACCAGACGTTGGCAGCAACACATGTCATGTTCGCGTAATTCCGTGTGACATAACTTAGAGGTGGGAAATGTACAATGTGTAGATGCCAATATTTAACACATTACATCAACTACTAAGTGGTGAAGCATATGGGTTTTCATGGTGAAGGTGTGAAAATAGATATATATGAAAACCTACAAGAGGGTAATTACTTATGAAGATTCGACCGTATGGGATGGAATTTGGTTAATTTTTATTGTACACCAACAAAAACGATTGCTGATAATATCCTGAGTAGGAGAACACCCACGGAGTGAATGGCATTATGATTTGGGTGGTTGAAAAATATGGGTTTGTCCATTACAAAATTGTGTGCGTATGAAGCGCCAATGTGAAATTGGGATTGGGTTGGGTAAGTTAGGTAGGTACACGTAAGTGGTGCACTTGTTGCTCATTGTACTATATAGGTGCATTAAATGGAGATATGTGTGTGAGGGGATGAGGCAAAGTAACTTCAGTTGTATTGATTGCGAATAGGAGGATTACAACAACCATCAGTAATTAGTTGCAAGTCATGTCATTATTGTATTAAGCTATCTTTATTTAAACAAATGGGAGGAGGTCATTGCAAAAATATTCCATCTTCCTCATAGTCACTGTAAAGGACAAAAAGGTGAAAATGGTCCTCAGTCTGGATATGTTCAGCCAAACCTGCTCTAAGCCTTGTGCCAGTGGTGGATTGAGTAGCGGTGATAGTTCTGACGAGGACTTGGATGGCCCTTGTAGCTGTTGCACAATGATGTCTTATTGTGAATGTGGGCTCGAGGCTGTCGAAGTGAAAAGCAATAACAACTATAGTAGGAGATACACCCGATGTCCGAAGAGGGTATGTTTCAAATGTTTATCAATTTCATTTTGTGCCTTTTATACTGGCATAGCATAGTGCAGGTATTAATGTCAGGGACTACAACATTTGTGTATGACTGGCACGTTTCGTGTGCTATCGTTTGTGTGTTTGTAGGATGAGATTGCATGTGATATCTTTCGATTTGTTGGCCCAGAGTACACCACAAGGTCGATGATGATCATTGATGAACTGGTGGAGGAGCACAACGAGGCTAGAGATAAGCTGCTTGGTCACCGGAATGAACGATATTAAGCTGAGCATGAACATATGAAGATTGAAGATGGCCTGAAGTTGGAGGTGGAAAGGCTAAAAAACATGCTCGGTATTTATCTTGCAGTTATCACGGTGCTTGTTGCAATTATTGTTCAAGGATGGACTACATAGTTGGGTATTCGAACCTGGACCTCATAATGGAAGATGTAATTACGTGAAGTAGAATAAGCAAGTCAGTTCGATGATGCGACATTGTGGATGTTGTTTTGGGTACCGTTTAACATTGGTGGGCGGTGTTGGACTTCTGTGTCATTCACATCTGAGGCCAACTTGCTTATCTTGATAGTCGTTTCCGTAATGATGGAAGTGGAAGTGTGTAAGGTACTGTACACTAGTAAAGTACCATGACTATGTATGTACTTCCAGGTAACACGCTCCCAACTTTTGCATGAAATGGTCATGTAAAATGTTTACGTTCAATGACAATGTACATGCTAACCTTATAAAACTAGTAGGGAAAAAATGTTGTCATGACAGAATACTTGACACTGTCAAACATACAGTATACGAAGAAGACAAATTCAAAAATATTTGAACTTGAGCGAAACATTCAAAACTGGTGGACATAACTTGAAAGACATTCATATTTCTCCCGGAATATGTGCACGTCAAAGTTGGGTTTTCAAAGGTTGCAAACATTAACGTTGCATGTAATGTAAAGTAACCTGGGTTTGTTAAATAATTATTTGTGGTTTGCGGATATGGCAAGAGGACGATATGTGAAAATCCATTCAAAGTCATGAAGTCTGGCATGTAATGGGATCTTTATCAAATTGCATACGTATTAGTTGGGAAAAACGGTCACCACTAGTGGGACCTGAAATGGATTGATATGTAACCCGGGGTTTGGCAGACAAAATTTTGGGTTATCAATTCGCAAACAACATTGTACACATAGGCATGTATGTGTGGGGCCACATCCGTACGAATTAGCTCCCTTTTCGCCATCGGCGTTGTTAGCATGGATGCTTGCTTCAAAGCCTAAGTTACAGAAGGCCCTGTAGGAGGATACTAAGAATGCTGTTAGTGGAATGACATGACTAGTTATGTAGACAGTGAGTCAAGTGTTTAGGTGAGCATAGTAAAAGTAATTCAACCCATGTACCTGGCCTAATAGGTCGGGGCATTTCTTTGTGAAACACGTGTTTCCGTGACTACAACGACAGCAGATCTAGTCATTGTTCTCAAAGTGTACAAGTTTGGTCAGAAGGAGGCTCTTGGTATGCCTCTACAGTTCCATGTATATATGTGAGCATCTTGAGTACTTGCAAGTGGAACCCTCGGTGGAACCCCCCACCCCAACAATGTGCTTTGCACTTCCTCATAGCGTACCACTCCGTCCAACTGTTGGAGGGCGAGGAGAGTGATATCCACCTTAGCTCCTTCACGTCCTCCTGGGATGACATGCACGTAAGTGTCGTCCATCCACCCACCGCATTGAACTGCACTCATAGTTTGAGAACATATAAATCTCGGAGGTGGACTGTATGAAGGAGCAAAGGTGTGGTCAATGTCAAATGCCTGGAGTAGACCTTCTCATTCGACTAAAGTCTCCAGACGCAAACTACATATTCTATCTTCCCATATGCTTGATCTCTAATCATACACCAGTTTATGTCAACTCTTTCATAATGAGGACTAGGCCAAGTACTACCCTACCAGACGGGAGCAGACACTTCAAGTTCGTATAATGCTTTTGATCAGTAGGAGCGAAGTCATCCACCCAAGATCGTACTAGCAAATCCATGAATTACTACAATGTTATATTTTCAAGAGGCGTGAATTGACCGTCGTTAACCCATCCAAGGGTAGAGAAGTTGGAGTTGTGGTTGCGAGGACTTTTGTGAACATAAGTTGAACGTAGACAAAGAATTCAATGAATGCAGTTTCCATGCACAACACTGATGTTATGTAGGCATAAGTGCCTTAATTGTCCTGCCCAACTTCACCAACTCTCTATCCACTGTCGTACACCAAGATATGGTTAGTGATGGGAGGTTAAGGGAATGGGCGTGCGTTATGCAGTACCATAACGACGCTACTGTGTATGAATTGTTTGTGTATTCAGCGTTTTCCATGTGTAGACAATCATTTGTAGCTGGGTACGTGGTTTGATGTACACTAAAAATTAGCAAGTGGCATGAGAATGTACCAAATCATGAACCACCATGTGTAAGGGAAATGTAAACTATTTGTGGAGCATGTTATCACGGTTTGTAAAATGAACAGTTTTTAACCTGTTAGCTAATGACACACAACTAGCAAGGTTGATGTCTGGTTAAAGTTAAACAAGAATGGTTTAGTACCAATTCCATTAATTATAGTGGGACCCAATGTCCCCTAGTCATTTCATTATTTGGCGGGAATGGTGAACTGAAGAATAAGACATCTCTCGCCAACCCAGGTCATTTCCAATCGTAGTGGGATGTTAATCACATGTATTTAATGCACTGCTCCACTTACTCTGTCCACCTTCCCACCTAACCTCTATACCTGAGAGGAGTACGAAAATTTGATGCCATTACAATGTACAGTTCAGTAGGTTTAAACAAATAGGTGCAATAATTACATACAAAGAAGGTAGGTAAGAGGGTTAGTGGCTAACCCAGGGTGCTCAACCACATTAGCATGGATGATCTGTCACTACGGGGGAACCAATAGAAATTATAGTCGTTGAAAGGCACCATTATAGGAGGCACACTATCTGCCAAAAGTTAATTACCCTTATTGAAAGCAAGGTACTTATTTTACCACCACTTGTATTTCTTGTGTTGTTTTGTGGGTGGAACTAAATAAATGTGTCTTGGAACACGATAATTATAGAAGAGGTGTGATCACTTCATATGGGTTGTTGCAAGCATGCCGACGGATGCAAGAGTGTATATGTGGAACCTTGAGGTTGACATGCGATGGTTAAGATCAGAACTCCTTACAACAACGACTACATTGAGGGTGTAGAAAGGAGAGCGAATTGTTTTTCAAAACATAAGTTGCAGATCCCACTTGCGATCAAGTGCTGTGAATGTCAATGTTCATCTGAACCTTGTTGTTCTACATCATGGTGCTAAGTGTAGTTTTCGAGTAGGGTTCATAATGGGGAGCATTTTCTTGCCCATTTTTTTGGGTGGTCTCAAATGAAGCTGTTATTGTTACCTTGATGTGCTTTTACCTATGTCACATGTCCGTACCTATGTTTGTACAGTCTATTGCAACTTTTTGGTCAGGAAAAATTGTAAAGTAAGAAGAACAAGGGCATGCATGCCATGAACTTATCCACCATGTCTGACACATTCGGTTGTGGCACAAGTATACATCTTTTGGGCCCCACATTCTTTTCTCACACTACCATGTTATTTTGTTATGGATTCATTGCAAGGTACACACACGTGCGCGCGCGCACACACACACACACACACACACATACACGCACACATATATATGTATGTATGTATGTATATACATATATATTCACCTCTCATTGACTATTTACCAACCTCGGATTGCATACGTAGCATTCAGGGTAACCAAAGTCGCATTCAAGTACATTAAGAAGAGTTTAAAGCTTCACCCATAATATTCACTATACCAAACCCTGGATCGCAGAAGATGTAGGATGGGTAAACATCATTATCAATCCATCACCCACAATATTCACTATATCAACCCTGGATTGCAGTGGCGATAATGAGGGTAACCGACCACCATTACCAATATGTCATCCACAGTGTCCAACTATCCCAACAATATTCACTACAAAAAGCCTAAATAGTAGAAGAGGTAAAATGGGTTGCTCTAAAAGCTTACATCACCCACAACTTTCTCTTCTCTTAATACATACATACATACATACATAAATACATACATACATACA
>JACYFF010019584.1:84328739-84344338 GCA_017589665.1 Selenicereus undatus
AAAATAAAAAAAATAAAAAATAGAAAATAACAAACAAAAATTTCACAAAATTTGGATAACTTTATAAATTATCACACATTAATTACATTATTATTATTTTAACCAATTTCAAGCCAGTACATAAAAAATAGACCAATTTCAAGCAACTTCAAGCAACTTCAACCAACATCAATCCATTTCAACCTAGTTCAACCTATTTCAACTCAGTTCAAGGAAAAAATACCAACTTCAACCTACCTTAGCCCACCTCAACCTACTTCAACCACCTACTACACCCTTTTACCCACCCAATTTACCCATGAAAACAACAGGCCCTAAATCTCACATGATACTTTACAAATTATTAAAATTATGAAGGGGGTGGGTTGAAGTTGGTTGAAATGGGTTGAAGTAGGTTGAGATATGTTGAAGTGAGTTGAAGTTGGTATTTTTTTTTCAAGTGGGTTGAAGTAGGTTGAAATAGTTTGAAATAGGTTGAAGTAGGTTGAAGTGGGTAAAAATGGATTGACCCATGAAAAGAACAGGCCCTTAGTACATCACAAGGACATTATGAATGGATAGTAATGCCATTTGGTCTTAAAAATGCACCTCAAATATTCCAAACAAGAATGGATAACATCTTCAAAGATCTTAATCATTGTTGTTTAGTTTATATTGATGATATCTTTGTCTTTTCCAAAACCATAGAAAAGCACAAAGTTGATGTCTTAGCAGTCACCCAGAGATGCATTGATGATGGTATCATACTTGGCAAAAACAAATGCATTTATGCTGAACAAGAAATTTAGTTCTTAAGCTTAGAGATAAAAGTTGGACAAATCGTCCTACAAAAGCATATTTTGAAAAAAAAAATAGAAAATTTTTCTAAAAAAATTGAAGATAGGAAGCAACTAGAAAGGTTTCTTAGATGCCCTACGTATGCTTCATATTTTATTAAAGATTTAGCCAAGTTAAGAAAGTCATTGCAACAGAAACTGAAGAAAGAAGTAAGTTGGACATGGACCACTAATGATATGAAGATCGTTCAAAACTTCAAAAATATGTGTAAAAATCTTCCTGTTCTTAATTTGCTTGATGAAGGAGATGATTTAATTTTTGAGACAGATGCCAGCAATTAGCACTGGAGTGCGGTACTTAAAATCAAAGAAGGAGAAAAACTCTACAAATATTGTAATGAAAGTTTTAATAAGGCAGAATGCAACTATTCCACAAATGGAAAAAAAAATCCTTGCAGTCATAAGGGGAATTGAAAAGTTCCTAATCTTTTGGCCCCAAAACCTTTTCTTATTCGAACTAATTGCAAATGGATACTTGATTTTGTGAAAAAGAATTTATCATGCGCAAGGGCGACTTCTGCGTTGGCAATTATGGCTTAACTAATTTTCCTTCTCTATTGAACATACATAGGGATCTAAGAACTCTCTGACAGACAGTCGAACTCGAGAACTCGCCAATGGTGACATCAAAGCCGACCTCCTGCCAGAAAAGTAGAAAATCCTTAATCAAATGTCATTCCTACTAGAGCGGGTTATGCCTTCTAGTAAAGTCCTTATTGATAACCTGGAATTCCATACAAAAAGTAGATCACATTTTACTATCTACTGCCTACCTAATAGCCCAAAGATTTTCCCTTTTAGTGCTACAAGTTAATTACCTTAGATGTCCCTATGATATCCAAGAAAATATAATTTCTCATGTTCAAGAAAAATGGTTCAATGAGTGGTATGCAACCTGCATCAACTTTTATCATCATTATTCCTATGATATCTAGGAGTCTTGGGGGTACAACTATCTATTTTTTCGATAAGTCTGGAGTTGGTGGTGTTAGTTTCCCAGCAAATTCAATCTCTCCAAATAACCCCATCATTAAAGCTTGGGAATACGGGATGATACTTTACTTGATAGAAATCCCATATCCAAAGTTTTACAAAATTTCAGCAATGTGAGTTCCGAAGAATCCTTTGGATTCTTACATCTCCTAATGGTCTAACAAAAATTCCAGTTCGAAGATGCCTAAATTTGGAAGTGTATAGCGCATTAGTAGAATACAAAAATGAAAAAGCCAAACCAACTCATTATCTTATTCAAATCGTTGATTACGATGATCTCCATGATCAATGACAAGAATGGGTTTTTGAACAACCAGTGCATGTGGTTGCTGATCATGCTTTAGCAAGGGCCATTGGATTTTTCAATATTTATCATCAATGTTAGGCATTAATTGAACAGGAAAAAACATTAATGCATTGTGGAAACACTACTTTCGCCTATGGTAATGAGTTTAAAGAATACATGAGGTGGAAGGAGTAATTTCAGAAGATATTTTTGATCATCTCTTTGACGTTGGAGTTGGAAAGTTCTTATCAGAAAAATGAAAGAAATATCTTCTTGAGCTACTTGAGAAATGGGATCTAGAGCATCTTCAATTAGATGAAGGTTTTGATGATTATCCAGATAATGATGGTTTGGAGGATATAATTGGAGATGAAGGCGTGCAGAATCTCAATAATGATGACTTGTCTTGTCATCATTAAAAGTTTTGAAAAGTAGCTACCCTATTATTGTGCTATCTTGATAAGTGTCTGGTTTGTAAAATAAAGTAGCGTATTGTAATCATCAGTACTGTAGCCATGTGAAAAATTAGAATGTACTGTAGCCATTAGGGCATCCTATGTACCCCCAACCCTCTACAAAAGGAGAGGTAGAGTGCTGAGAAGGGATACGGTCACTTGAGCATTCTTGAGCGCAAGAGAAGTTAGGATTCTCTATTTCTCTATGAGCAAGCATCTTTAATGATCTTACCTTAATTCCCTCTTTGAAGCTTTCCATTATAATATTTTTACTTTCAAGCTTTCAATAAAAGAAGTTTCCCAGTAGGAAATGTTATTCAATTGAACCTTATGTCTTAAATATTATAATTTCTTGATTAAAGTCTCAGTATCCTTTAAAATACTTAAAACTCGATTAGTGAGTACAATCTGAGGTAAGAAACGAAACATATCTGTATTGTGCCAGATCTAAGGAATGTGGGGTTGATATTAGCAATCTCTGTAAATCGGAAGCTAGAGGAACGCCGGAGTCCAGCGCCGGCTAAGTTCAAGTAACGGTCAAAACTCTCTAATTAAGTTTTAATTGTTTTTCCTAAGCATGGTGGGCCAATAACCATATAAAATATAATATATAAGATATAAATAGTAGATTGGGATAACTAGTACTAGTAAAGTCATTACAAGAAGTTTAATCGGTTAAAACAAGCATATTTCTAGAAAAAAAAACCCTAAAAGCAGTTTATTTGCACGTTTTTCCTGTTCCAATGACCATTATGCATTTTCTAAAAATTCAGGGGCTAAAATAATAAGAAAAAGGACCTAAAAATTAGTTGTTTGAAAACATAGGATATCCTGAAATTAGTTTTGAAAAGGCAGGGGCCTAAAAATTGTTATCCTTGAACTTAGGGACCTAAGTGTCAGTAATTTAATATATGGCACCAAGTGGTCATGAGATGGTTATTGTTGAAGGCAGCAACCAAGTGCAGTCATTGCCGGTTCCTTCATCACAGATAGACTTCGGTGCACTACTTATATTAGTGAGTTTCTGTTGGCTACAGTTTCTGTTGTTTAATGTTAACCTTTTTTTTTCCTAATGTTTGGCTAGGACATGTCGCGTTATCCACACCAGTAGTTAAGGATTTGTTGATAGATGGCAGAGGCAAGTGGGTACCGAACTGTGATGATGGCACACTTGTGCCGAGGTTGGGCATGGTGTTTGACACAGTTGAGGACTACCTTGAATTCTACAAGAGATACGCTATTTATGTTGGTTTCAGTATCCGCAGCGGTCCTACCACTAAGAATAAGGCGGGGAAGTATTGCACGCGGCACGTGTGCTCCTAAGAAGGATTTCGTCGACCAGCCAAGGTGTTAGAAATTGCTATGGTTACAGCCGAAGCCATGCCTCAAGCCAGAGACGGCCCTGAAGGGGGGACACTGAGGCGAAAGTGGGCAGAGACAAGAGAAGGGTGCCAAGCTCATATTCTTTTGAGGTCCACCGACGAGGGGAAGTTTGAAATAATCAAGTTTCACGAGGGTCATGTTCACCCCCTGTGCACACCCAGTAGGAGGCAGTTCCTCACTTCAAATAGAAATGTCAACTCCGTCCATAAGGACATGGTATGCAAGTATGCGTAAGGTAATGAGGGGCCGTCAAAGGTATATAACCTCCTGAAAGAACAAGTTGGTGGATACGAAAACATTGGCTGCACGCAGAAGGACTTGCAAAATTACCATGGAGATCTGAAAGTGCTGATCAAAAACACAAATGCGCACATGTTTATAGATGTGTTGAAGAACAAAAAGGAAGTCGACCCAAGCTTCTTTTTTGACTATGAGGTTGATGAAGATAGCCAATTGAAGAACGTGTTCTGGTCAGACTCTATGAGTAGAAGAAGCTATGCCATATTTGGTGATATACTGTCCTTCGACACGACACACAAGACTGACCAGTACTCAATGGTGTTTGCACCATTCACCAGGCTAAATCACTATAGGCAGCTAATTTGTTTTGGTGCTGGTCTGTTGAGGGATGACAAGGTGGAGTCCTTCCAGTGGCTGTTCAACAGCTTCCTTATTGTCATGGGTAACCACATGTCAAAAATAGTGACCACAGACCAAGATCTGGCGATTAAACAGGCAGTAGTCAATGTTTTTGACACATCGATCCACCGATTCTGCATGTGGCACATAATGAGAAGCTCCTTGATAAAGTGGGGCGCACACTGGATGACTGCGAGGATTTCATCGAGCGCATCAAGGGGTGCGAGCGGGCATCGAACTCTCCTGGCGAGTTCCAGGACTCCTAGGGGGAGATGCTAGAGCAATTTGACTTGACCGACAACGAATGGATGTGCTAGATATACGAGATTTGAGAGCTTAGGGTGCATGTGTACTTTAAGGAGGACTTCTTGGGGGTATTTTGAGGACGATGTTAGGTTCTGAGAGTCAAAACTCTTTGTTTGGTTGCCTAACGTGTCCCAACCTTAGCCTGGTGGAATTCTAGGTCAGATTTGTGCACGCTGTGTATTCACAACGCCATCGTGAGCGCAAGGCTAAAATGTTCCTCTAAGATCATTTCCAAAACTGAAGACGTCCTATGAGATTGAGAAGCATGCGAGGAACATGTATACTCACATGAACTTCTAAGTGTTCTAGAGACAGTAATTTATTAGTCGGATGTACTGCAATGTGCAGGGTATCACTAA
Source organism: Selenicereus undatus (assembly GCA_017589665.1). Classification (NCBI taxonomy): domain Eukaryota; kingdom Viridiplantae; phylum Streptophyta; class Magnoliopsida; order Caryophyllales; family Cactaceae; genus Selenicereus; species Selenicereus undatus. The sequence continues at coordinate 84,333,997 of JACYFF010019584.1, forward strand.
CATAGAGGGTGGTCAGACCTATCAGATCAAGCACAATTATGAGAACAAAACGAGGATCCGTTATGTGGTGTATAATGAGCACACTTTCGAGTGCCAATGCCCATGCCACTTCTTCGACTCGGATAGGATTCCATGCGCTCACATGTTGCCCGTTTTCATCTGCAATTCACTAAGAGAAATTCCGGCCAGTTATATCATTAATAGGTTGACAAAGATGGCAGCAAAAGCACCGATGCATGAATTTGATAGTGTTGTGGGAGATGCTTGTGGAGAAGTAGCCACACAAAACAAGCTCATAGTTGATGCGTGGTCTTAGTTTTACAAGTGTATGGATCTGGCTGGGCGCGCCCTCGCCAAGCTGCAGCTGTTGTTAAGTTCAATGACTTCAGTCGAGCATAAACTTCAGAATATGGGTGGCGAGTTAACGAGTAACGCAGCAGTCGATCTGCAGACCTACTTTGGGTGTACGGTGCCAGATCAGATTGAGATACATCCACCCCCGATGTCCGTAACTCAAGGAAGAGGAAAGAGGATGAAGATGGGGGTTGAGAGGGCTGTTGAGCACCAGTCATGCATGCAGATATGCGACTGTTGCAATCAGGTTGCTTCCTATGGTAGTAGAAACTGTCCGAAAAGGAGATGCTAGTGTACTATCTGTAGGTGTATGCGTGGCTGTGTGTGTTTGTTTTATTAAAAAAAAAAAATTAGTTTTTGCCAGTTATTAGTTAGTGATCACTAGGAATGCTATTACTGATCATTAGTGTCCCCTTTGATGATCAGCTATTAGAACGATGAAAACATGTTTGCAAAGTTGTAATATATGTGCTCACTTAAAAGCTAATTTGGTGATCAATAGACTTGTGTTTGGTGATAACAAAATATTTCCTAGTAATCACCATCAGTATGTTCCCATTGCATGAAAAATATTCTGAAAGATACTTTTATTTGTGGGTTATGATCATAAAGAATCACAATGTATGCTTCTATGGATGATATCAATTGCTGATCAATAGATCTAGTTTTAGTGATCATTACAACTATGTTAGGTGATTGTTAGAGCTATGTTTGGTGATCACTAAATCAATTTATGGTGTTCAATAGAGCCATATTGTGAGTGATCAATGTATCCATTGTATATGTTTTTGGTGATCACACAGCTATGTTTGATGATCACAGGATCTTTCGTGGTGATCAACGTAAATATGTGTGTGTTTTTGGCCAAACATATTTATCTTGTATTTATGTTTTATTCTAATCAAACATGATAGTTACATTTTGAAAGAAGATATCGTTTGGTGATCAACAGTACCACTTTTGGTGATCGTTAGAGCTATGTTTGGTGATCATTGCAATCATATTTGGTGATCACTATATCAATGTGTGGTTTTCAACAGAAATATGTTGGTTTTTTCGTCAAAAATATTAGAGTGATATCTTAGAAGAGCATTAATCTATTGTATTTGTGTTATAATCTGATCAAACATCATCATATATGTTTTATGTAGAAGATATCGTTTGGTGAAGGATAGTTACAGTGTGAGTGATCATTACGATTATATTTTGGTGATTAGAACATGTTCTCATGCTCACATCATATATATGCCGATTTTTGGTGAATCATATTAGTTAATATGTTTATTTTGCTGCATTTGGGATTGGCTCTCATCAAGATTATGTTTTTATGAAGAATGAGACCTAGTGTCTCATCAACAAGTCCAGTAGTGGTGATCAAAAGAGGTGTGTTTGGAAACACTAGAAGTATTTTTGGTGATCATTGAATGTTTTTTGGGTGATCAACATCTTCTTACTTGCAGTTGCTTACTCATTAATAGGTTAGTTCTTGGTGATTGTTACTATTGCTTTTGTTGATAAGGACAACTACAGTTGTTGATCAATAATAATGCTGTCAATGATCATTCTTTATATATCCACTAAATTCAATGCCGTGAAAATTTGCATAAACCTAAAATGAGTAAAATGTTACACAATGTATTGTATAATATATACAAACTAAATTTCATTTACAAAATAATTCGCAACATAGAGAACCAGGATAGGGATAAACCTAGTCCTTCTTAGTATCTTTCTTGAGATTAGTATAAATTGTCCTAGATTTCTTGAAATCTTTTGCCCTTCTAGTTACCGTGAATCTTTCCTTGTTGTCCTCATACGTGACTATGTTGTGACAGTATCGGGCCCTCAAAATGTTGAGCTTTGCATCCTAGGGACAAAAGATAGTTGATGCCAAATTAGTAATGTCCTTGTTTTTTATATTGCTATCAAAGTCAGTGTTTTGCTGTAATGCTTACATCATTCGCATTCAGTCCGAATTGTCACTTCTCTCCTTCCCCAAAGTAGCTCTCTATGTGTCTCATACAAAATATGCCATAATCTGTGAAATTCGTAGCTATACTCCACGACATTTTTAAGCGTACCGCCTTTATTTTTTAAAGCATCTCATGCTTAGGATGTTGTCCACCCTCTAGGTACAGGCTGAGTACTTTGCTATGCACAAATTTTTAAAAAAAATTACATGCTATTAGAATTGCAATGTAATGACGTCAGCATTATTATAAACAGTATAGTATTTAAAACTCACCAATTTCACCGGGAAGTCTCCATAAACAACCTTGTATACTACTCTTGTGAGCAAGTTATCAATGATATCAATCTTCTCGTCCCTCAAGTTGTAGCAAAGCAAAAAGAAATGACTATTGTGACACACGAGGAAGAAAACCTACATTTCTTTTTAAGTAAAAAGAATTTAAAAAAACACACGTGAACATTAGCAGATATGTTCAATATAAATCAATCCCTTTTTTTTTAAAAGAAGCCAAGTGTATTATGGCCATTCATTGACCATCACCCTTCACCCTTACCAAGTCAACTTATTTGATTTTGATCCATGTACATCTTTCTCGCTCATTGTCCAATACCACCTTAAAATCTTCGTATCTCTTTTCGAATGAAGATGCTGTCAACATGTCTCTGCTAAAGAAATACTGCATCGAAGAAAAAACAATGTATGTTTATGCAATGTAATTTACTGCTGAAGACAGACCATTCTTGGTGAGAAATTTGTTAAAGTAGATATTTCAATAACTTAATGTTTTCATTATGATCGCTCATGCAGTTATTATTGAGCAATAAGTTGAGTGTGAGGCACTTTCACATTGATGACATTCATCTCAAGCTGCTTTCTTGGCTTTAGAGTGACCATAGAAGACCTAGTGGCCTCCTTATCACTGCAACTGGCAAACAACGGTTCACTGCAAAATCAAAATGAAAAAGAATGGTTACACACTTACCAGAAAATAAAAAAAATATAAGATTTACGAAGGTAATCACATATTGATCACAAATCACATAAGTAATGATCAACTAGCATAAAGACACTAATCACCAATGTGAAATTATTGGTCGATGATCAGACAACAACATTCACTGGGGAAAAGGCATTGCTTATCATAGAAGAAGTGAATTACAATGCATGATGGAAGAAGTAATTATTTATACAAGTGATCCTAAGTTGATCACTAGTCACAAAACTACTGATCACCAATCACCAAAAATATTCATCACCAACCAAATAATCACTGATCGGGAATCAGAAACCTATTGATCACCACACACACAAGCATTGGTCACCAATTAGACCCATATTGATCACAAGCAATGACACTTGATTAACAACAGCCAGTGGAAAACATAGAAGAAAGCAAACATTCATACAAAGTGAATCAAATATCCACCAGCAACAAAGATAACGATTGAATTATACAAGCAGTGAATTCCAATGCATGATGGAAGAAGTAATCATTTACACAAGTTATCCCAAGTCGATCACCGGTCACCAAATTACTAATCACCAATCAAAAAATTATTCATCACCAACGAAATAATCACTGATCGCGAATTAGAAAAGTGTTGATCACCAAACACACAACTACTAATCACCAATTATACCCATATTGATCACAAGCAAATAACACTTGATCAACCCTAGCTAGGGAAAAACACTGAAGAAAGTAAACATTCATACAAGCTGAATTAAATAAATAAAAATGTAAGATTTACGCAGATAATCACATATTGATCACAAATCACAATGTAATGATCACCCAGCATAAAGACACTGATCAACAATGTGATTTTGTTTATCGATGACCAGACAACATGTTCGCTGGTGAAAAGGCGTCACTGATCATATAAGTAGTGAATTACAATGCATCATGGAAGAAGTAATCATTTACACAAGTGATCCCAAGTTGATCACTAGTCACGAAACTACTGATCACCAATCACAAAAATTATTCATCACTAACCAAATAATCACTGACTGCGAATCAGAAACCTATTGATCACCAAACACACAACCACTGATCACTAATTAGACCCATATTGATCACAAGCAAATAACACTTGATCAACAGTAGCTAGGGGAAGACACTGAAGAAAGTAAACATCCATACAAGGTGAATCAAATATCCACCAGCCACAAAGATAACAATTGAATTATATAAGCAGTGAATTGCAATGCATGATGGAGGAAGTAATCATTTACACAAGTGATCCCAAGTTGATCACCAATCACCAATCATAAAAATTATTCATCACCAACCAAATAATCACTGATTGTGAATCAGAAAAGGATTGATCACCAAACACGCAACCACTAATCACGAATTACACCCATATTGATCACAAGCAAACAACACTTGATCAACACGTGCCTGGGGGAAACACTAAAGAAAGTAAACATTCATACAAGGTGAATCAAATATCCACTAGCAACAAAGATAACAGCTGAATTATATAAGCAGTGAATTACAATGCATGATGGAAGAAGTAATCATTTACTCAAGTGATCCCAAGTTGATCACCAGTCACCAGACTACTGATTACCAATCACAAAATCATTCTTCACCAACCAAGTAATCATTGATTGCGAATTAGAAAACTATTGATCACCAAGCACACAACCACTGATCACCAACTACACCCATATTGATCACAAGCAAATAACACTTGATCAACACTAGCCAGGCAAAAACACCGAAGAAAGTAAACATTCATACAAAGTGAATCAAATATCCACTAGCAACAAAGATAACAGTTGATCAGCAATCACATGACTGTTGATCACTCATCACAAACACTGAATTATAATGCATGAGGGTGAGAAATAAATTGATATTTTTACACAAGTGATAACAGAAGTAATCATCAATCACAAAGCTATTGATCCCCAATCATATACCCTTTCATTATTAACCACGTAATAGAATGCTTTGCCAAAAGCACCAATTATCATACAAGAAGATTGATTAGAGATATTACCTATCATCCACATCTTCAACTTTGATGAAAACATACTCAGATATGGTCAGATCATCCTAAGAGAGTTCACTGTTGAACTTTGTCAGCCGGATCACATACGGCGAGTAGTAGGCTGGAGACAGTTTTTCTGGCTACCGCTTTTTTAGTGCATCCGATGGCCTTACTTCCTCCAACGTTTTTGGAGTTCTTGCCGTACCCAAACACTTCTCGTCATGCTTTTTGGGCACCACCGATTTTGTCAATTTGGGCTTCCTGGAATCAGTTGCTACCAGGTCACTGTAGGCCTTGGGACTTCCTTTCTTCTGCTCTACTAGCTGGCTTACAGTCGGTGCAATTATCATTTTTTCACTGATATTTGTCTGCATACTCGGCTTCACCTTCTGAGGAAACTTTGCTTTCTCCCTAGCAGTTTGGTTTTCATGGCCTTGTGCATTCAATGGCAGCTTCTGCTGTTGCTGCCCTGGTTGCTTTGCACCAGCATTTTTAGCCTGTTGTTTGCCACATTCACCATGCACAGTAGGCTTGGTCTATTTTCCAGCCTCATGTCTGGCTGCTAGACCGTTGTTAGTTTTCTCACCCTGGGGTTGCTTACGCTCAGCCTCTAATGACAATGCTTGTTTGCTCTGTCCTACTGACTCTTTGGCATTGTGATGAGATAGTACTTTTGAGCCAGTCGTCTGTTGCTGCAGGGTTGACTTTTTAATCTTGATACTCTTCTTCCTAACCTCACCCTTTTTAGAAGAAGGTTCGTCACCTTCTTTGGGCTTTTTCTCACCTGGTTTCTTTACACTGCGCTCACGGTTCACCTGAGAGGTGTTCCTCAATGGTATTATGAATGGAGCACCATCGTCGTCATCGTTAATGCCATAATCTTCATTAACCCCAGCAGTGCTTAGATCAGGCATAGAGGTGTTATGAGGCACTGGACTTTGGCTGTTGGGCTGACTTAGTACCAGCCCTAAACTGTGTGATGGGATGCTATGATCCTTCTTTGTAACACTCTTTGGCTGATCTAGCACCACATCCTTACGGTGCTCTTCCTTTTCAACAATGATGCTGGCATCGAAAACTAATGTGTCTCCAGAATTTTAGCTTTACCATCTGGTTCGTCAAGTGGAAGTGTGGGGCTGAATGAAGAAGCATAGAGGTCATTGTTCGCTTTTTGTATCAGTTGAAGATTTTGAAACTCCAAGTGAGCACTCTGAAGGTTTGCAACAACCTCCTTTATAAGATTAGTGTTAAAACCCTGAGCTTGTCTCTGAGATTTTTGAGCAGCAGCATTGTAGAATGAGACGAACATTTCCCTTCCTTTATCCCATATCTTCTGAAGATCTTCACTCTCATCGTACTTTTTGCACATGCAATCCATGACAACTGTGAAGTTTCTGTAAGACAACGCCAATTGTTTCATGGCAGAAACGACTTTGTCAATATCTCTCTGTAATTTTCAATAAATAAATAAATAAATACGTATGTTGGCTTATCAGTTACAGTGTCCTTGTTGATCACTGACTCACTGAACAATCATCGAATTGTAAAAGTGGTGAATAGAAAACTTATCCCTAAAAGCATCACTTTTGATCATTGATAACATGAGCATTGATTACAACTCAATGAAGAATTAAAATTGAAGCAGTCACGACAAAGAAGTAAATAGTAAGTAACATGATCACCAATCATAAGCAAATGGATCATAAATAACATCTCCAATTATCACCAACCAAGTAATAACTGAAAATAGAAGCAATATTGAAAAAAAAAAACTCAACACTAGGTAATATGATCACCAATCTTATGCCAACTGATCATAGATAACATCTCTAGTGATCACCAACAAAAGAGCTGTCCAAATACAAGGAGTGTTCGAGCAATAAGTAATCCGATCTCCAATCTTATGCCAATTATCAGTCTATAGTAATCACTATACACAATAGCAATAAACGTCAACCAAGAAATAAAATAAGTGGACACTGATTTTCAGTGATCACTAATATTATTGACAATCATCAATAAAATAATGATTACTGATTAGTCAGTACATAATCCATATAAAGATAGAAAATTCAAGTTAAGTTAGGGCTGATCAGTAATCTCCATCTATATTCAATCTATGATCACACAAGTATTGATCACCATACACTACTGATCGACATTCACACACAACGACGAAACTCTAAGCAATGGGCATAAAGGGGGTTATTTATTACCTAAAGTTATGTCTTCTTTGTTTCTTCAGCATCTTCAATTTGAGCCTCCAGTCGTGGGAAATCAAATGCTTCCTCGACTACCTCCTTACCAATAGCCTTCTCCAACATGGCTTTCTATATTTTTCAAAAAATAAATATCTTACCATATTAGACTTTAAGCATTGCGAGGAAAGAACAAAAGATCTATCTACTTTATCACTAGCACTATGCCCATTTGATAACCAATCACAACATTAATGTTCAATTAGTAAACAAGCTATGCATTAAGCAATAGGGGGAAAAACACTCCATTCTAAAATGATTACTAAGTAGGCAGCTTTTGATCACTAATTGGGCAGCTTATGATCACCAATATTATACTCTATTGATTACAATGCACAAAAGAATTCCATTGATTGAAGTAAAGAGATCACTAGTCAGATCTGCATTGATCAGCAATGACGGTTTCTCAAACAATTGGCAACAAAGATAAACATATTTTGCTTTCTACTTCAAGTTGAGAGCTCTTGATGTCTTCAGCAGGATGCTACTCATGCATTGTTGGGTGTGGCACATTCAGGCGAGGTTCAACGGTGCCTCTCCCAAAACCATGGTTCTAGTCCTTGGCTTCTATCCTTTTCTTGATGTGCTCATTAGTCCATGTAGACATTGTACGGAATTGTCTCTTTAGTCTTCTCTTCATGAAGATAACCTTATCTAAGTACAATATCTGCAAATATAGAAACATAAAAAAAAATATTTACTACAAGGAATTGGTTTACTAACACAGGAGTCTACAGTTGGTAACTGATGCATAACTTATTGATCACTAAAGCACAAGTTATTGATCCCGAGTCATTTAACTGTTGATCACTAAGGCATTCATTTTTTTTACATGATCACTGTATTTGCTTATATTGATCACAAATTTGACCAAGGGATGCATTGTTGAATAGGAAAATTGACCATCAAGAAAAAGAGCGGACCGTCGAAATGCACCCCTATTGCAGTCGTGCTCTCCTTGTAGCGCCTGACATTGGTGATCAACTTATCCATTACGAACTAGCACCAGTTTAAGGATGCAATCTGGCTCACATCCTTGAGATATTTAAGGATGGACTTGCTATAGTAGCGGTTCTTCAGTCCATTGAAAAAGCAATTCACTAAGTATATAATGAAGTTCCTCTTGAAGCTCTCGCCCCCGCCTTTTTCAGCCAGAATGAACTCCGACATTTGAGTGAGTTCTGGGGCATTCTTCTAGAGTTTCCATTCCTTGAGCCACTCGGCATGCACCTCATCATACTCATCGTCCATCGAAGACTTGGTGATTTCGATGATTTCAGTTCCCCTCAAAGGGACACCCAAGGTCGCATGTATGTCAAATGCTATGACTAGAAACTTCTGCCCATCTGAAAGTCTGAAGCACATAGCGTATGGATCAAAGGTCTCCACCGGCCACTTGGAAAACTTCCCTGGGATTTGCTCCACATCAACTTTCAGGAAGGAAGCAAACCCTATGGATCTGATCGCCTCAGCCTGAGCTTCGTTGAGCTGTGCCACTACAGATGAGAATGAATGCGTAGACATTCTCGTAATGAATGCCTTATGGTATATTCTCTTTTCACTAGTACCCCCCTTAGATTTTAAATCCAGCTCTTCCTGCACAATATGAAGCTCCTTCCCTGAGTTGGTTGATTTCACCAGCACCAAAGCAACACTGTCGCCCTTGGACTGTAACAAAGGCTTGTTCATCTTTCGGGCGGCTTTTACAGTTGACAAATGGCAACCTCTTTTTTCGCCTCTATCTGCTCGTTCTCATGATCGACCTCTTCATATTCGTAAGTCGTATCATTTTCTTCTCTAAGCTGTTGGAAGGTTCCACGTCAGATACGTGGCTTTTTCATACTGCAACGTTCGATAACTGCAGCATCATCTCTGATTGCCTGTCATCTACTGGCTTTTCCTTCGGGTTGTGCTTTTTTGGTTGTTCTGCCTTCTCCCCCTTCTCCTTATTCTCTAGTTTGGTGGGGGCTTTTTGAAGATATTTCTCTTTGTGTTCGAGCTTCTTAGATGATTTTTGACGCGCTTTATCATCACATGGAGCTTTCTTGGCAACGATATGCTTGCTGCTCTTCTTGTTGTCCTCACTTTTCACCACACTTTTTTGTGCATGCTCCTCATCCTTTCCCAAGTGAAAATTTATCCATCTTTGCCTTCTTGCTTAAAGGCTTGTTAGTGGGGTCTTTGCTGGGCTTCCTCTTTTCAGCAACTTTGTCCGCATGCTGGTTGGGAAGTTCTTCTTTTTCCTTTTCTTTCTCTGTTTGCTTGTCATGTGCAGCATGCCTTTTATAGTTGAGCTCTTCATTGCTGCTGCTGTCAGTCTTCCGTTTCGCGTCAGCCTTCTTCTTTTTGGGCTTTTCAGTGCGTTCTTGAGAGAGATGTTCTTCTTGTGGAAGCTTATCCAATGTTGCACTGTTTTCCACATTTGTATCACACTTGCCTTTCTTTTCTTGTTGTTCATCAGCCGGGGACTGATATTTTGATTCCTTGTTGTGATTCAAATTGTCTTGTTCATAAGACTTGTTTGCATCATCATCAGCACTTCTGATTTTCTCGGAAAACCATTTTGACATGATGCTTTTTTCCATCACCACCACCGCTGGTACTTTTTTCAACAGGTCATCTTCTTTCATCATCGGGTATTCACTTTCTTTTGAATCCAAAGTGACGTTAGGATTGCAGAATACAAAAGGAAAGTTCGGGTGCAAATTTTGATGTTGTACTGTAATTAGAATGTGTTCCTTTTGACTTATTTT
>JACYFF010019584.1:84344738-84359994 GCA_017589665.1 Selenicereus undatus
CCAAGAAACTGAAACCTCCAATCTGCAATTTCAACGTAAATTGAACAACCCAGAAACAAATTCAACTGAATTGGAATTCTACTAAAATGAATCTACTACTTGAAACTGAAATTGAAAACAAAACGAAAATCCTAAAATTTCCCCCAACTCTCCTTCGACTGCTCTGTTTCTTTTGCCCATTAAAGACCCCGAAGAACCCATCCAAAATCTGTTGGTTGCCCTCCATTAAAGCCATAGTAACCGTTGCATTGATGATGGTAATGATTGAGGGAAATTGATGGTGAAGAAAAGAGAGAGTAACGGGTAGAGGAAGGAAGAAGAAGTTGAATGGTTGCAGCCCTATGTTTCGGTCTTGCTGGGCTTCGTGGGATGAGGAAGAACCGAATAAGAAGAAAGATAGGCGATGGGGTTGAGATCTGGGGGTCAGGTGCAACCAGCGTGACAAATTATTTGGAAGGGAAGGGGGAAAGGTTGGAGTTGGGCTGTGGACTGGGAAGGGGAAACAAGTGTTGGTTAGGCCCATGGGAGAAGGAAAGAGAGAAGAGGGAGATGGGCTTTAGGTTTGGGAAGAAGGAAGAGAGCACGACTGGGCCAGGCTGCTGCTGGGCCGTTGGGCCGACTTCGTTTTGTGTTTTATTGCTCACCCTGACCCATTACTTGAGCATATTTATCATTTTCCGCAAGTTTTTTTTCCAATTCCTACAAAATGAACAAAAATATTATTAAAATTCTAATTAACCAATTTATTTCGAGCAATTATTAAATAATAAAGGGCATAAAATGTTAGAATTTGTGATTGAACAAATACCCCCACACCTAAGTTATGCTCATCCTCGAGTAAAACAAAATTAAAATTCCTTGAAAAAGAAAAGAGATACCCACAAAAATAATATGTACAAAACTAAGGAAAGATATATACACATTCTAATCAACTAAATCACCCATGTGGCAAAGATAGTGGCCGACATATAAACATAATGTACACATCAAGGCACCGGACCCCATGAATGACATCGAAGCGCTAACTTTTCATCCCACTTGGACACCAAAGAATGGAATCCTTCCCTGTGCACATGTGCAAGTGTCCCATCATCCTAAGGCTTAGGTTTCCAAAATCAAACTCATTCCCACTTGATTAGCACAAATTACATATTGATTGAATACATCGGAAGCAAGCTTTCCCAGTAGCAATATTGCCTTAAAGGGTAACACCCAGTAGCGCATGCCTCAAAGGGTTGCTTTGTTGTTCCAAATTTTATTTCATTTCTTTTGTCGTTTCTTTTTTATTATTATTTTTTTCAAATTTTTGCATCTTCTTTTTCTTTTTTTTTTTCAAGACAATTTTTTTTAAGACAACAATCAAAGTAATTGTATATAAAACAAGTAGGAGAGCCGATCATGAAAAAACTAAGACCTTAAGACAATGAGGATGAAATAAATAGGGATTGTATCACACAACGATGATGAACAAATGGGATTAGAATTAGAGTCAAAAATGCCACACCAAGGACAGAGACCTAACATGCACATCATGCGTATATATAGGCTAACAATCAAAGCACAGGGCATTTAAATTGATCAGAAAAGTACTAAGCTTCCCCAAAAACAAAACAAAATCTTCTTTTTTTTTCTTTTTTTTTACAAAAGTTTTTCCCCACCCCCAAACCTATTAGGAGCAATGTCCTCATTGGGAGTAGAAATAAACATAAAACCACAAAATAAAACTAAAAAAAGAAAACAAAGAAAACAAGACTCACAAAGACATGACGCAAAAGCAAATTGTCAACATATATACAAAATAAAGACAAAAAGAACCAACATATATATACAAAAGGAAAGAACAAGGGAAAAAAAAAGAAGTAAAAGAGAGAAGGGATGAAAAGAAGTTCTTAGCAAACCAGGTCGGGTGCTAAGTACACCTGAGCTATCATCTCAACACATCACTGAGCAGGACTCGACTCGTAGAGTATCAGACACTCCACATCTTCCTTGCGAGGCAACTCCAGAAATTGCTTCAATCTTTGGCCATTCACCTTAAAAGTAGCACCACTGTCAGGATCCTGAATTTTGACTGCACCATAGGGAAAAATACGTGAGACAATGTAAGGACCAGTCCATCGAGACCGTAAATTCCCTGGAAACAAATGGAGCCTAGAGTCATATAAGAGCACTTTCATACCTGGGGCAAACTCTCTCCGAATGATATGCCTATCGTGAAACAACTTAGCCTTTTTTTTATAAGAACGAGCACTCTTATGGGCCTCGACTCTAATCTCATCAAGCTCATTCAGTTGCAGTCTACACTCCTCACCAACCTCGGTCAAGTCATAGTTGAGTCTTTTAATGGCCCACCAAGCTCTATGCTCTATTTCTACAGGAAGATGACAAAGCTTACCATAAACAACTCTATAAGATGACATACCCAAGGGAGTTTTGAAGGCTGTCCTATAAGCCCAAAGAGCATCTACGAGTTTGTCATCCCAATCCTTTCTATTCCGGCTCACTGTCCTTTCAAGAATTTGCTTAATATGTCGATTAGACACCTCAACCTGACCACTGGTTTGGGGACGATAGGAGGTAGCAAGCCGATGGACAATTGAATACCTCTTCAGTAAGGCATCAAAGGACCTATTATTGAAATGGGTGCCCTGATCACTAATAATGGCATGGGGCATGCCATATCTAGCAAAGATGTTATCCCTCAAGAACTTCACAACAACTTTAACATCATTAGTCCTAGAAGGGATGACTTCAACCCATTTAGACACATAGTCCATAGCTAGCAAAATATACTCATTTCCAAAAGATGATGGAAATGGTCCCATAAAGTCTATACCCCACACATCAAAAATCTCCACCACAATGATGGGGTTCAGTGGCATCATATCTCGCCTACTTATTCTACCGAACTGCTGGCACCTAGGGCAACTCTTACAGTACTCAAAAGCATATTTAAATAGAGTAGGCCAGTAGAAACCACATTGAAGAGCTTTGGCTGTAGTCTTCCTACCACTAAAATGCCCACATATGCTTGATCATGATAGAAAGAAAGGATACTTTTCACCTCATGGTCGTGAATACACCTCCTAATTTTGGTCAGAACAGTACTTAAAAAAATAAGGGTCATCCTAAACAAAGAACTTCAGAAGGTGAAAGAACCTATCCTTATCATTCCTAGTCCAACTCTCAGGGATCCAACCAGTAACTAGGTAGTTCACAATATCAGCATACCAAGGATCGGAGTGGACAACACACAACTGCTCATCAGGGAAGCACTCAGAAATAGTGGACTCACTCTCCCTATCATAAAGAATCCTAGACAAATGATCAGCTACTAGGTTTTTAGAACCTTTCTTATCCCTAATCTCACAATCAAACTCTTGCAGCAACAATATCCATCTAATAAGCCTATGCTTAGCATCCTTCTTAGAAAGAAGATGCTTAAGAGCAGAGTGATCAGTATAGACAATCACATAAGACCCAATTAGATAAGGTCTAAACTTCTCAAACCCAAAGATCACAGCCAAAAATTCTTTCTCAATCACAGTATAGTATAGTTGGGCATCATTCAAAGTGTGACTAGCATAGTAAATCACATGGGGTTTCTTATCAACCCGCTGCCCTAAAACTACCCCAACAGCATAATCAGAAGCATCACACATTAATTCAAATGATTCTCCCTAGATGGGAGGATGAAGAACAAGAGCAAAAGTTAAGGCCTTCTTAAGCTTAGAAAATGCCTCAAGATATTCATCAGAAAAGTGAAAAGGCACATCTTTAGCTAGCAAGTTGCACAAGGGCTTTGCAATCTTACTAAAGTCCTTAATGAAGCGACGATAAAAGCCAGCATGTCCAAGAAAAGACCTTACTTCTTTCATACAAATGGGAGGGGGAAGATTAATAATCAAATCATTCTTAGCCTTATCAACCTCAATTCCATCTTTAGAAATAACATGGCCTAAGACTATTCCCTTCCTAACCATAAAATGGCATTTCTCCCAATTCAGAGTTAAATTTTTCTCCTTACACCTTTTCAATACTTTTCTTAGATTAGACAAACAGACCTCAAAGGAAGACCTAAACACAGAGAAGTCATCCATGAAAACTTCCATGCAATGCTCAACTAGATCCGAGAAAATAGAAATCATACAACGCTGAAAGGTAGCAGGGGCATTGCACAGTCCAAAAGGCATATGTTCCAAAAGGAAAGGTGAAAGTAGTCTTCTCCTGATCCTCAGGAGTAATAGAGATCTGGGTATAGCCCGAGTATCTATCCAAAAAGCAATAGAAGGAATTTCCAACCAACCTCTCTAACATTTGGTCCAAGAAAGGAAGGGAAAAGTTGTTTTTCCTAGTGGCAACATTCAATTTTCTATAATCTATGCAAACACGCCACCCAGATTGCACTCAAGTAGGGACTAACTCATTCCTGTCATTCCTAATCACGGTAATCCCGGTCTTCTTAGGAACAACTTGAACGGGACTAACCCACTCACTATAAGAAATGGGATAGATAATCCCATGGTCTAACCACTTCAGCACTTCTTTCCTAACTACTTCCTGAAGAGTAGGGTTCAAAGGCCTTTGACGGTCACGGTAAGGCTTAGCATTGTCCTCTAGATGAATCCTATGTTGCACAATGGAAGGACTAATTCCCTTAATATGCCCTAAGGTCCAACCCAAAGCTTCCTTGTTCTCCCTAAGTAGGACAATCAATTCAGTCTCTTGGTCCCCATCTAAGTCAGAAGAAATAATGACAGGCAAAGATTCATTGGGGCCTAAAAATGCATACTTAAGAGAATCAGGAAGGGGTTTCAATTTGAGAGCAGGAGGGGAAACAGTTTTAGAAGCAGATTCAGAAGCAGCAGTGAGCAAACAATCAGCAGTAGAGCACAAGTCATCAAACTCAAAAGCATCATACTCAGGCTCATCATTCACAAGAAAGGACTCATACTCAATAGCAAACACATCATCACAAGCATCATCAAGAATAGAATCCTCTACCCAGTGAAGAGTAGAGGACTGCATATCATCAAAACCAGAAGGCTGTCTTTGCATATTAAAAATATTAAGCTCCATGGTCATGTTACCAAAAGACAATCTCATCATGCCATTCCTGCAATTAATGAGGGCATTGGCAGTGGCCAAGAAAGGACGCCCTAGAATCACAGGAACTTGACTAGCTAAGTTAGACATCGTTTTAGTCTCAATCACAACAAAGTTCACAGGGTAAATGAATTCAACCACTCTAATTAGCACATCCTCAACAATACCCCTAGGCAACCTGGTCGATCTATCAGCCAACTGAATGACCATCTTGGTAGGTTTCAGCTCACCTAACCCTAACCTCTCATACTCAGTGAAGGGAATCAAGTTGACACTGGCCCCTAAATCAAGCAAGGCTCTATGAATGAGTTGGTCCCCTATAACTATAGAAATAGTAGGGCAACCGAGGTCCTTATACTTCACTGGGATCTGATGAGATAGAATAGAACTAGCACTAGAGGCTAAGAAAGCCTTCCTAGGGACATTGGTAGCTCTCTTGGCTGTGCACAGTTCCTTTAAAAACCTAGTATATGGAGGCATCTGTTGAATAGCATCGAGCAAAGGAATGTTGATCTTGACTTGAGATAAGGTCTCTCTCTTCTTCTCAACATGAACTTGGTCTTTTTTCTTAAGCCTATGGGGAAAAGGAGGCAAAGACATATGGACTTTCTCAGAAGAAGAAGAAAAAGCATCCTTAGAAGGAGAAGGGTCAACTGACTCAGAGGAGTCTTTCTTTTTAAGCTCCTCTTCCTTAGACAGTGACTCAGGAAGATGGTGAGAATCAGAATCATTGGGGACACCATCAGTAGCATCCCCTGGCTCACTGGATGAGCCGGTCTTTGGAGGTGAAGAAGAAGAAGAAGAAGATTTCTCGAAGAATTGGTGAGGATACCTGTAGGGCTCATTAGGACTTCTAACCTGGTTATCAATCTCTCGACCAGAACAGAGAGTTATCTCTGCATTTACTTTCCCCATAGGCTCATTAGAGTTACCAGAAGAAGAAGATGCGTGACCCTTAGGGTTCACCTCAAGCTGACTTGGAAAAGTACCTGGCTCCCTAGAAGATGATGCTAACTGGGAAAACTATTCAGTCATCATTCTCATCATTCTTTCCATGTTAGCATTAATCATTCTCTCCACCTTATTATTAATTCTCCTCTCCATTTTATCAATATCACTGTAACCAGGAGGAGGTTGAACTTGAGCCATAGGAGGTGGAGGTCTAGGTGCATTAGGTACACCTTGAAAAACCGGTCTCTAAAAGGAACTAGAAGGGTGAGAGATGGATTGGGAGTTAGGAACCGCAGCATTTTGTCCATTACTCCAAGAGAAGTTAGGGTGATTTCTCCACCCTGGATTGTAAAAAGGAGAGAAAGGGTCATTCTTAGGTCTCTGGAAGGCCATATTCGCTTGCTCTTGCCCAGTTGCTAACTGGTGAGCAAAGTAGGGACAAACACTCAATGAATGATCTAAGGCCTGACAATGAGAGCAAGACACTGAAGAAGTCTGGGATACCTGAGTCACTTGTGGAGTCAATCCCTTCAACATGTTTTCTAGAGTAGCAATCTTAGACTCTAAGTGACTCACATCAGAGACAGAATGTAACCCACCCCTAACAATCCTAAAACTTAAGCTGTCATCCCGAGCGGTTTCCTACTGCATAGTTTTCTCAGCTAAGTCCTCTAAAAATTCCCAAGCATTTGTGGCATTTTTAGAAAGAAAGCCACCCTGACACATAGACTCTACGATGATTCTAGTTTGTTGGTCCAGTCCTTCATAAAAAATTTGGCACAAACGTGCCTGGTCTAAACCATGATGGGGACACTAAGACAACAAATTCTTGAACCTATCAAAATATTTCCAAAATGATTCCCTATCTAGTTGCACAAATTGATTAATCTCATTCCTTAGCTTAACAGTCTTGGCATTAGGAAAATATTTTCTTAAGAACAATTTTACAAAATCATTCTAAGAAGTTACAGAATTAGCAGCCCAGCCATACATCCAACGTTTAGCAAAATCTTTCAAAGCAAAAGGAATTAATTTCATGTGCACAACATCAATGGGAATATTAGGAAAATGCATCATAGAACAGACTTCTTCGAATTCCCTCAAAAACAAATAAGCATCCTCTAAGCTAGTGAATTTAGGGAGCATCTGAGTGTAGTGAGATCTTAATTCGAAGGTCACATTGGGTCCAAGGTCAAGTATAGTGAAGCAAGATGGCAAAGCAGTCCTAGGAGGATAGAAAATATCACTCAAAGGTCTTTCTTGTGCCATTTCTTCTAATTCAAGCTTGGGTTCAGGTTCAGTTTCTAAGTTAGGGTCGGATTTACTCATAAAAAGTCTATGATTTTCAGGATTTCTAACCCAACCAGTCATATAAATTCAACACCCTCACCTAAGGTTCTAATTTTGGTTTTTTTTTTGGAATTTTGTTTTCCTTTTTTCAATCACAAAACAACAAAATGAATGATAAAACTAAAAACACTATTAAAACAGAAAATGAACAAAACTGAAAACAAAAACACAAACACAAAGAAACTAAAAGAAAATAAGAAATAAAACTACACCTAAACACCCTAATTCTAAGAATAAAATTAAAATAGAAAATAAAACTCTTAAAATCAGAACTAAATATACAGGAAAGTCCACACAATCACAAAGGACATAAATATAATTTTCCCAAATTTTTTTCTGTCCCTGAATAGTGCAGAAAAATGCAAACAGAATATTAATTCTAAAACTCACAGAAAAATCTAAACAATCCCAAACATTCCAGAAAAATTCACACACACTCTAAAAATGATGCTAAATCTAGGAAAAATATTAGAATAGCAGAAATCACACCAGAACAGGTCCAGAAAATTAAGACAGAATGCGAAAATTGGTGAAGAATCTGCACTGTCAATATTTCCGGATCAGTTCAACCTTGAATTTTTTACTGCACATAAACCAAACTGATTAGTACTATTTTTTTTTTCCAGCAATGAATAACATCTAAAAATTGAAATTAAACTAATCTTGACACAAACAAAAATTAAAATCAAAATATAATGACTCAAAATAAAAATAAAAATCAAAATATAACGACTCAACTAAAACTAAAACGAAAACAACTCTAACGACTCGATTATTAAACTACGACTCGATGTAATGAAATGTAACAACGCCATCCCCAGCAAAGGCGCCAAAAACTTGTTAAAACCGCAAGTGCACCGTTCTCATTGTAACACTTGAGGGTCGATCCGCAGGGACGGATTGTAAAATTAGGTTGTCAAAATTCCGAAAATAAATTGAAACTAGATACTAAAATTAACAAATACCAAAGTTAAGATATTCCAAAAATTGATACTAAGTTAATTCATGTAATGTGTAATGACTTGCAAAGGCCGATCCCTAACTAAGGAAACAAAATACCAAACTGTAATTAATCTAGGCCCGCAACACTTAAGCGAAATTATTGCTTCTCCTGATATTGAAAACACGAAACAGAGGAGAGAGAATGAAGGAATGAAACAGAGCAAACGAACGATCAACAATCGAGCCCTGGGACATTCGAATAAGCCTTTTTCTTTCCTGAATTTGATTCTGAAGCTTGAGGAAAACTGAACTGAAGATCACAACGAAACAAAAGGGAACAAATTGAAGAAAGACAAGTTTGAAAACCCAAGAAACTGAAACCTCCAATCTGCAATTTCAACGTAAATTGAACAGCCCAGAAACGAATTCAACTGAATTGGAATTCTACTAAAATGAATCTACTACTTGAAACTGAAATTGAAAACAAAACGAAAATCCTAAAATTTCCCCCAACTCTCCTTCGACTGCTATGTTTCTTTTGCCCATGAAAGACCCCGAAGAACCCATCCAAAATCTGTTGGTTGCCCTCCATTAAAGCTATAGTAACCGTTGCATTGATGATGGTAATGATTGAGGGAAATTGATGGTGAAGAAAAGAGAGAGTAATGGGTAGAGGAAGGAAGAAGAAGATGAATGGTTGCAGCCCTATGTTTCAGTCTTGCTGGGCTTCGTGGGATGAGGAAGAACCGAAGAAGAAGAAAGATAGGGGATGGGGCTGGGATCTGGGAGTCACGTGCAACCAGCGTGAAAAATTATATGGAAGGGACGGCGGAAAGGTTGGAGTTGGGCCGTGGACTGGGAAGGGGAAACAAGCATTGGTTAGGCCCGTGGGAGAAGGAAAGAGAGAAGAGGGAGATGGGCTTCAGGTTTGGGAAGAAGGAAGAGAGCATGGCTGGGTGGGCCGACTTCGTTTTTGTCTTTTATTGCTCACCTTGATCCATTGCTTCTCTTGAGCATATTTATCATTTTCCACAAGTTTTTTTCCAATTCCTACAAAATGAACAAAAATATTATTAAAATTCCAGTTAACCAATTTATTTCGAGCAATTATTAAATAATAAAGGGCATAAAATGTTAGAATTTGTGATTGAACAATATATATATATATATGTATATATATTGATAAGTGCTTAAAGTGTATAACATTTCAAGGTCATTTTTGCTACATTTTTAGGAAAATTATGTGCTTTATGTGATAATTTATACCCCTTTTCCCATTTTACGCTCGGGCATGGTTCTTCTCTGTAGTTTGCAAGTTTTTGAACCTTTTTGCCCTTGTTTTGACCCATAAATAGATATATTTTGACATCTCCCATGGACACCGATGTGCTTCTATGCTTGTGGGGCAAGAAAAGAGTAGAAAACTGGTTTCAGCACAGACCATGGTTGAGTCGTGGTACTTATCACGGGCTGTGGTGAATAGAGAAACCGTTGCCTCTTTGTTTTCCCTCATTGTGTTGCGAAGATTGATTTGGTTTTCCTGTAAATAGGGCGTCCCTTGGTTGTTGAAATAGCACACCCCATCATCTCATCTTATACTCCTTTCCTCTCTTCAAATAGATTAGGATTAGTTTAGATTAGAGAGAGAGTGAGATAGAGTTAAAGTGAAGACTTGCAAGGATTCCATCCTGGGTTCGCACGACTGTTCAAGCGCTATTTTTGGCTGAGCAATTCTTCTCTCTTCTTTTCACTTTTCCTCTTTAGATTTATCACTTTAGAGTAGTTAGTTGTTTAATCTTGTGTGAGTAGTTCATTTTTGTCTAGGAATTTAGTAGTTTATGAAACTATAATTGGATCATGTTTTAATTTATAGGATGGTGTTTACTTGATGATTGGTTTGATTTCGTTCTATCAAGTGTTATTCATGTTGTGAGTTAATTTTTGGCCAACATTTACTTGCACAGTTGAAACGATCAAGTGAACATTTGAAAGACGACATTTGGTTGTTGGACTGCTTAAATAGACTTAGCATAACTTTGTCTCGAAAGAGAGATTTATATGTTGGGCGGACTCGAATTAAGTAATCAAGAATATTAAACTTGGATTAAGTCAAATTAGCTTGAAAGAGCGACATTTGTTTAGTTTAGGCAAATTTGCTTGATTTCGAAAGAATATATCAAATTCCTAGATAAGATTACAATTTCTCGAAATTAACCAATTAGAGAAAGGCACATGTTTATCATTTTGGTTCAATTCTCTTTCATAACTACAAAAATTCCTAGGCGTTTTTCCCATATTTGATTTAGAAAAGTTTATTTGCAATTGTTAATCAAAACCACTTGAATTAGAATTTTGCTTAGCATATCTTGAGGAGATATAGCCCCATAGACCAACCTAATCTCTGTGGAATCGACCTTGATTTGTTACAACGCCACTATGCGCTTGTGGTCGTATCAAGTTTTTGGCACCGTTGCCGGGGACTAGCATCGAATAGTTGGTTTTTCCTGATAGGTTTGACTAAGCGTTTTGTTTTTCTTTGAAAAAAAAAGAATATAAAAATTGGAAAACTAAAAAAATAAGAATTTTTGAGAAACAACAATTGCAATTTTCCATTTCCCCCAATTGGAGCATGAATTATTTTGGAGGTATTTTAAGCGTTTAAATGTCTTTCTTACTCAATGTGGTTATTGTGTTGGTAAATGGGAAATTTTGGATATTGTTGATAAGGGTGTGAATAGTGAAACCCGTATTCTTTTAGAGTATTGGAATTTTCATGGTAGAAATATTGATGATGCATGGAATTTGCTTAAGTGGATTGTTTGGGATTCATTTGAGTTTCAGAAGGCTACTATTATTTCTAAATATGCATTTCCTGATCCTTGCGCATTCTATTCTAGATCTTATTATGCCCCTTTTTGGTGTGATTTGTGTAATTCTTCTAACTGTGCCACTAATTTGTGTGATTATTATGCATGCTATACTGAACCTTATTTTGCATCACCCATAGACAATACTGATGTTGTCCCGACCTTAAATGATTCATCCTTTCCTTTAGCTCAGTGCACGAGGCTCGAGGTGGGTGAGCCTTTTGGGTTTGATGCTAGGTTTGATGTTTCAAATGCATGTTTTAAGTCCGAAGATACTTTTGATGAGGTGTGTAATCTAGATAAGACTCTTTTGGAAGGGTCATGTGATGTGCTTGTGCATCAGGAATCTCCTAGCCATGGTTTTAATTATGCTTTCCCCAATCCCCTTCGTCATTACCATGTTTCGCCTACGTATTCACAACCCTCTATTTCCCACAACCCTCCATTTCCCCTGAGTATTCTTTAGATGCGCCTGTTGATAATCCTAAGTTTTGTGATTCTACTTTTGACTTGGGCTATGAGGATAACGAGTTTAATGTGGTTGGTGGGGATGTTGATGATTATCTGTCCCTAGGTTATTTTAGTGGCTATAATGCCTCCATTAACCCTTATTGTGTATGCCTAGGAGACTTGTCTAAGAAAATCATGTGGTCTACATTCTTTAATCCTTCCTATGATTTTTCTAAGGCTACTGATAAGGTTAAAAGGATATTAGTTGTCTTTGATGTGATTTTTGTTTTTTCCTCTCACCTTTTATTTTATGAATTGCGGTCCCAGGAGTTTGATAAGCTCCTACGTGCTTTAACGGCGTCTGCTTTCATAAGCCGTGTTTTGACATTGTGATGAAGTGGCTGATGCTCCATGAGCCCCAGTTATTACGAGGCCGCATAGCTTGCGTGCACTTAGCAGCTAACCTTGTGAGATTGTTCTCTTTTGTTTCCCTTTCCCTTTTCTTGTCTTTCCTTCCCTTTTATATTGTATGCCCACATTGAGGACAATATGTGATTCAAGCATGGGGGAAGAGTAGTTTCTATGTTTTTATTTTGGTTATTAGTTTTCGATTTCTTTTTGTTTGCATTAGTGTTGCATTTAGTTGATTTTTAGGTTTGCATTTTAGATTTACATATAAAGATGGTGTGGATTGGTTTGAGATAACCTCCAATGATGCTTTTGTTTAGGCAAGATAACTTTCATGAGGTTGAGTATCTTTTGATACGTAATCGCTTTTGGTGCGAAAATTTGTGAAGGTTTTGTAAATATTTCTTGTTTTGAACCTTGTTTTGATTGAGAACTATGTTACTCCCTAGAGTGTTTGGAACTAATGTTGGTACATAGATTCATTATGTCAACTTAATGCAACTTTGGTAGATATCCCGTGAGATTATGAGCTTATTTAGACTAATCATTATATTTAGTCTCATATTTCTTTCATGTGTGTGACTCTTCCATGTTGCATCTCTAGAACTTGCCTAGACTCTTGTTCAAAATCACAATAGCATTTGCATAGTTGATGATATGATAGAGACACTTCTTTCTTTCAATATTTTAGCCACATAGCCAAATAGCCTACCTTTATATTATATGTTTATTCCCTTTGCTAGCCTATTTGAGCTTATATTCGTCTTTGTTGTGATCACTTCATATTATCCATTGACCAAATACATATTCTTACTTTTAAGCCAAGTCTATGGAGCATCACTTTATCTGTGTAGTGGGTGGTTTTGGGGATAATTAAGTTTTAAGGTGACTTTGTTATGTTGGTTAGTTGAGCGATTGATGATATTGAGAATTTGCTTTTGGTTCCCTCTTGTTTGGGTTGTGTGTTTATATACTTGGTTGTGAGTTGATAGTTAGAGATCCGATGCCTTTCAATAATTGCAATTCTTGCTTCATTCCTAAAAAAAAAAAAACCAAAAAGTGTTATGTTGACAAAAAAGGGAAATCATGTAGAAAAAAAAGAAAAAGAAAAAAAAGGACAAGAAAAAGAGAACAAAAGAAGAAAAAAAGAAAAAAAAAACTCAGTGATTGGCATTGGATACGTAAATAGCTTGAAATCCTTTCTTTGTTAACTCATTTCATACTTAATTGATTGTGGTATGTTCATTATGTTGTTGGGTTTGGAGTGTTAGTGATTTTGATGGTTTCTTGGTGTTTTCGTTGGTTGCTCCCTTTTCACTTGGCTAAGCAGCTCCACATTGTCCCAAATTCATTTGTCCACTCATTTCCCTTAACCCTTACAGCCCACATTACAACCCGAATGAAGTCCTCTTGATCGTCTTGTGCAATGGCATTTTAGTAGTAGAGAATTTAAGAGTCTTGTCAAGCCTACGCTAGATTACATCTTTGGAATGAGTCATGAGTAAAATCATGATATATATTTCAAATGCATGAGCGAGAGTGTTCCACATTTTCTAAAAGTGAGGTTCTACTAGTCCATTTGGCTCTATTCAATTCTATGTGCTTGAATGACATGCTTTGTGATTTTTTAGGGTAATCAAGTTTGATATTGAGCTTGTGGTCTTATACTTCTTCAGAAACCTTCTCCTCCTGATTTTCAAATGTTTTGCGCACTATTTGGGGTTGCCGTTGATAAGCGTTCTTGGTTATGATATGCTATGGCTTGCCTGCTTCAAGGAGGTTATTACTGTTTTGAGTCTTAGATGCATCTTCCCTTATCGGTTTTCTATAGTGTTTGTTTGAGGACAAGCAATAGTTTAAGCATGGGGAAGTTTGATAAATGCTTAAAGTGTATATCGTTTTAGGGTCATTTTTGCTGCATTTTTAGGAAAATTATGTGCTTTATGTGATAATTTATAACCCTTTTTCCCATTTTATGCTTGGATATGGTTCTTCTCTGTGTTTTGCAGGTTTTTGGACCTTTTTGCCTTGTTTTTGGCCCATAAATAGATAAATTTTGACCTCCCCCACGGACACCCATGTGCTGCTATGCCAAAGAGTAGAAAACCGGTTCTAGCACAGACCATGGTTGGACCGTGGTGCCTGCCACGGACCGTGGTGAATAAAGAAACCGTTCCCTCCTTGTTTTCCCTCATCGTGTGGCTGAGATTGATTTGGTAAACCTATAAATAGGGCCTCCCTCAGCTACTGAAAGGGCACACCCCATCATCTCATCTTGCACTCATTTCCTCTCTTTAAATAGATTAAGATTAGTTTAGATTACAGAGAGAGTGAGATAGAGTTGAAATGAAGAGTTGCAAGGATTCCATGCCAGGTTTGCACGATGGTTCAAGCGCGATTTTTGGCTAACCAATTCTTCTATCTTCTCTTCTCTTTTCCTCTTTAGATTTATCATTTTAGAGTAGTTAGTTGTTTAATCTTTAATTATATGCGAGTAGTTAATTTTTGTCTAAGGATTTAGTAGTTTATGAAAGTATAGTTGGATCATGTCTTAATTTATAAAATTGTGTTTACTTCATGATAGTTCGACTTCGTTCTACCAAGTGCTATTCATGTTGTGAGTTGATTTGTGGCCAAAATTTCCTTGCACACTTAAAACAATCGAGTAAACATTCGAAAGATGGCTTTTGGTTGTTGGAATGCTTGAATAGAGTTAGCATAGCGTCATCTCGAAAGAGAGATTTATATGTTAGGAGGACTCGAATTAAGTAATAAAAAATATTAAACTTGGATTAAGTCAAATTAGCTTAAAAGAGTGGCATTTGCTTAGTTTAGGAAAATTTGATTGATTTCAAAAGAATAGATCAAGTTTCTAGACAAGATTATAATTCTTTAAAATTAACCAATTAGAGAAAGGCACATGTTTATCATTTTGATTCAATTCCTTTTTACAACTACAAAAATTCCTATGTGTTTTTCCCATATTTGATTTAGAAAAGTTTGTTTGTAATTGCTAATCAAAAGCACTTGAATTAGAATTTTACTAAGCATATCTTGAGGAGTTATAGCCCAATAGATCAACTTACTCTCTAACAGATCGACCTTAATTTGCTACAACGCCACCCTGCGCTTGCAGCCGTATCATATATATATATATACATATATATAAATATATAAATATA
>JACYFF010019584.1:84369994-84386957 GCA_017589665.1 Selenicereus undatus
TACATACATACATACATACACACACACACACACATGTTAGTTGATAGTTAATAACATAACTATTGACGACGTACTAACACAATCATGAAATTGGAAACTGATGAAGAGAAAACTAATATAGGTAACATAAGTGATCAATGAAATTGGTGTTTACTTATTTGAGATTTTCATTCACATGGGTGTGAATAAAAAATATCAAATAAGTAAATGCCAATTGAAGTAATCACTAATATTATATATAATCATCACCAAAAACATGATTGCTCAACACTTTTTAGATAATACAAACAAAGACAGACATAAAAAGTTAAGTTAGGTGATCATTGACATGTATCTCTATTAATCACTCATTACACAAGTAGTGATCAGAAATAAAATATCGACTGATCACCAACAGGATGTATTCTGCTCACAAAAACACATACACTTTGATCAGTAAGAACATTACTATTGATCACTAATGCTATTTTTAACACGTACACTTCGAAAAAATGGAGAGATTGACATGAACTGCATACTAATTTGATATGTATTGATCACTAATTCCATAACTTTTGATCACAAGTATTATTTCTAAAGATCACTAGCAATACATCTATTGATCACCATGAATAGAAGGACTTTATTGGAAGTGTTAGGGAGTAACGTTGAAACAAGCAATGCAAACCATCAATACATGAAATCAAAACATGAGTAATGACGTATGTAATGATCACTAGAAGAAGACGAGAATGCTTTGTTTACTACCTCAATTCCAGTCACCCTGTTGTCCTGAGGAGCTTGTTGCGCAACCTCTGTTTGCTAAGCAACATCCAGCGGAGGTTCGATAACACCTCTCCCAAAACTTTTGCTCCTGTACTCAGCTTCTATTCTTCTCTTGATGTCCATATTAGTCCAAGTGGACAGTGTTGGAAATTATTTCTGCATGTTCTCTTAATGAAAACAACCCTGTCCAAGTACAACATCTGCAAATAAAGAAACACCAAAAAAAAAATTCTATTAGTACATGCATTTTGGTAATGTACCCATATATGAACAGTTGATCACTAATCAACAAGTTATTGATCACTATTAGGTTAATGGTTGATCAGTAACACATTTTGGCATTGCTTTTTTAAATGATCACTGTGTTTCGTCATATTGTTCACCAATTTTATGAAAGGACCAGCTTGTTGTGTAGTAGAACTGACCATGAACAAGAAGAGTGGACCGTCGAAGTGCACCCCTTTCGCAGACTTACTCTCCTTGTAATGCCTAACACTGGTGATGAGCTTCTGCACTACAAACTTGCACTAGTCTGGGGATGCAATCTGATCCATGTCCTTGACGTATTTGAGGATGGTCTTACTGCAGTAAGGGTTCTTCGACCCACTGAAAAAGCAATTCACCAAGTATACGATGAAGTTCCTCTTAAAGCTCTCGCCGCCGTCCATTTTCGCCAGAATGAACTCTCGCATGCAGGTCAATTTCGGGGCAGTGTACTCAAATTTCAATTCCTTGACCCAGGCAGCATGCACCTCATCATATTCTTCATCCGTTGAAAACCTGCTACTGTCCATGATTTCCCTTCCACCAATAGACACACCCAGAGTCACATAAGCATCAAATGACATGACCATAAACCTTTGCCCATCCGGAAGCACGAAAGAGGTAGAGTAGGGATAAAAGCTATTGTTAAGTCATAAATCATGCATTATTTTAGTAATTATTTTGATTATATTATATATATTATTTCGTCTAATTTACTTTATTTTATATATTTTTCAGGTTAAGCGTTAATAAAATAAAGAGGAGAAAAGCAGACATCGAAGTTCGGATTTTATACGCTATGTTATCAAGTCGGTCCACAAAGAATGATTTATGGAGAAATATTATTTCCATAATGATTTATTTGGGTTAGGGTTACAAAATTATTACTCCTAATTGAAGAGAAGTGAGAAGACTTGGAAGAGAAGGAGTCCAAAGAGGAAAACCCTAGTAGAATAATGTTATAAAAAAAACAACCAACACCTCACGCCACCACCTCTCAGAAATTCATACGCCTAACCTCCTCATTCAAGCCTACCATCACCACAAGACCCCAGCAGCACTCCATCAGATTTCTCCACCATCATCAGCATATCCTTCACGCCTACCCATTTATCTCCAACGCCTAGCCTCTTTACCTTCTTATCATCACCTCCATCATACCCATCTTTTCACCATCGATCATCACCATCACCACGATAATCATCAATCATCATCATCATCGTTCAATCGTCAATATCATCTGCACGACATCATTATACTACTTCCACTACAATATAGTACTATCAATATTTTTATTTTCTTTTTTTTGTTTGGTATTTTATTAGTTTGAACTCTTTATATTGTTAATTATGAAATCTTTGGTTAATTATTATGATTTTATTTATAATACTTGTAAGTAATTTCCTTATACTTAGTATAATCAATTTGAAACCATGCTAAATTAATTATTTTGAAACAAGTTTTATTCTTTATTGTCTAGTTGATTTTTATTCATGATTCTAACGATTAGTATTTATCATTTATGATGTTCATGTTAGATTAATTAGAAATCATGCTAGTTAGTTGAATATGAATTCATATGATAGTTTAAAAGGCTTTAGCACATAAAAACTATAGTCTTTCAGACACAAGTATCACCCTAATTGATCGTGGATGGTTCAAACCCATCACTTTTAATTAAGTAATCATTATAGATCTTTGTTAAATTAATTCGTTGGTAAATTGGTTACAAGGCATTACATGATGTTTTTCTAAGACTTAATGCTCTAGTTTGATTAAATTCTTACGTTGGTTTAGATTTACCAAAACTAGTAGGGTTTATACTAGGGCTGGACATAAATAAACAATAATATAAGGAAGAACGGGAAAGATCCGCTAGTGGGTGTTTTCTATAGTCTAACATGGATAAATCGATTTGTGTGTTGATGATAAATATTAATTTGCATGGTAGATGTAGATTATGCTAAGTATTTTTCATAAACTTGGTATCCTTGATAATTATTTGTTGCGTTTTAGTTAATTTCTTTAGTTTGTCAATTTTAATTCTTAAATTTATAAGCTTTAATATAAATTTCAATTTACTCCCCCCCCCAAAGAGTAGTCTTTTAGGAGTGTATTAGTTATTTTAGATTAGTTATATTTTGGTTTTTAGTGCGATTATAATTTTGAAGTTTATTTTCTATTATGTTTTTCCATTTATTTACTGGTTGATTAGAAATTATGTTAAAAATAATTCTTCTTGTGTTTCTTTATTTTTTAATCCAGTTTAGGGTTTAGAAAATATTCTAATTTGCTGCTATTTAATTTTGCAGTTTTTGGAAACTATTTGATAATTTTTTAGAATTATTTTGTGAATTGAGTACATGCAGCTTTTTATTTTAATAAATCTGAAAATTACATTTTTAATTTTTTTTATGTTTTTATGGTTTTATTGAGTCTAGAAAATTATATTCTAAAATCTGGGTACTTTTGTTAATTTATTTTCGTATTTATATTAGTGCAGTTTATTATTTCTCTAATTTTAGATTTTATTTTCTGTTTTTTTATTTTCTATAGTTAATTTTCTGTTTGAATTTTTTTTAATTTAATTACGTATAATTTTGGAGAGATAAAGTTATAAACTTGCAGAATATTAATGTAGATTACTTTATGTGATTTTTAATATTAATTTTTTGCTTGTTATTTTCTGTTTTAATTTTCTGTCTAATATTTTGTGATTATTTCTATTTTTTTTTTAGAATATTTGGGATAGCTATTTACTATTTTTATTTCCAGAATTAAATGTTGATGATTCAGGGGCAATATTAAGTTTTTTTCCAGATTTGTTACTTGTTTAATTTGATTTGTTTTAGTAATATAAAGAGAAAGTAAAATAAATTAGCGTAGTAAATTTAATTAGATTTAAACTAGCTTACTATCATAATCTTTCCTCATGGGATCGATTCCTACTTTCCTATGCTATAAATCTAATTTATAAATCATAGTAGTGGTTTTATTTGTAGCTCTACGACAAGCTTTACAAATTTGGCGTTGTTGCCGGGGAAAGAAAATAAAATCGTTAGTTTACTTCTATTTAATTTTACTACTTTTATTTTTTTGTTGTAACTCTAGTGTTTTATTTTTGTAAGTTGTTTTAGTTTATGAGATGAAGGAGTTGTCGTATGAATGAAGAGAAAAAAGAGCATACGTTTGAGGTGTCTGAAAGTAAAATAAGTGATTCTGAATATGTAAGCTTCGACTCGGTAAGTTGTGAAGTTATTTAAGTTGAGATGACTACTTTACGTGAACTTGCTGCACCCAATTTGGAAACTCAACATTTGTCTATTACTTACCCTATATTAGACTGACCGCTGAAATTGAACTCTGGATTTTTGAACTTACTGTCTATGTTTCATGGATTGCCTGGTGAGGATCCATATCGCCATATTAATGAGTTGATTATTACATGTCCGACCATGAAACCTAAGCGTATCACCCAGGACCAAATTAGGTTGAGAATTTTTCCTTTCTCACTTCAAAAAAAAGCCAAAGACTAGTTATATTATTTACCCCCTGCAGCATTCGCTACATGGACCCAAGTTCATAAAGTCTTTTTAGAAAAAAAATTTCCGCATCTAGAATTGGATCCATTAGAAAATAAATATGTGGAATTAAAAAAATGAATGGGGAAACCTTCCATGAGTATTGGGAACGTTTTAATAAACTATGTGCTAGCTATGCCTAACATCAAATTTCTGAACAATTGTTAATTCAATATTTCTATGAAGGTTTATTACCTATAGATATAAATATTGTGGATGCTGCTAGTGGGGGAGGGGGGCTTTGGTTAATAAGACTCAAGCTCAAGCTAGGGAATTATTTAATATCATGGCACAAAACACTCAACAATTTGGAACTAGGGAACCCCAGTTTAAGAAGGTCAATGAGCTTAGCTCAGGTCCATCTGTAGAGACCCAGTTGTCTCAGATCACTGCTATGCTGAAGAAACTCGTTACTGGAGGAGTTCAGAAAGCAGGGGCGTGTGGTATTTGTTGTTTAGAGGGACATGCTACAGATGCGTGCCCTACACTTCAAGGGGGTGATGTGGATGCTATGTTTTTTAACCAAGTCCAAAGGAAGTATTACCCATGCTCCAACAATTATAATGAAGGATGGAGAGACCACCCTAACCTTAAGTATGCAACTAGGAACAACCCCTAGGTTTTGATGAACCACCACGATAGCCACCTTCTACTGATAGAATAAATTTTCTTTTAGAGCAAGTTATAAAAAAGATGGATGATCAGAAAAAGGAGGTTGACACTAGGTTTGAGAACATAGAGATGACTCTTAAACAGGTCCAGGAGAGACAAACTGCTACTGACACGCTAGTTAGCAACCTCCAGGCCTAAATACAACATAGGTTGCCATCTCAACCATTTCAAAACCCGAAGAAAAATGTGAGTGCCATTACACTTAGGAGTGGGAAAGAGTTGAAGGAACCTAGGAAGAATAGAAAAGTAGAGCATGAAATAGAGGTCAACAAACCTGAACCTGAACCTGAACCTGACCAAGGTCAAGACACCACCACTAATGTTAAGGAAGTGGGTGAGGATATGAAGGAACCTCATAAGCCATTACCACATTTTCCTAGTAGACTGAGAGGGAAAACCCCTAAGGTAGATGAGGCAAACCAAGAAATCTTAGAAATATTTAGGAAGGTAGAGATCAACATTCCTCTCCTAGATGCCATAAAGCAGGTGTCTCGTTATGCCAAGTTCCTTCAAGAGCTTTGTACTGCAAAGCGTAAGCTGAAAGGGAACGAAAAGATAAGTGTGGGGGGAATGTGTCTGTTGTTTTTCAAAAGAAGCTTCCCCATAAATGTAAGGACCCAGGTGTATTCTCTATTCCTTGTAAAATTAGAAACCTCTCCTTTGATAGAGCTATGCTTGATTTAGGAGCTTCCATCAATGTGATGCCTAGGTCTGTTTATGATTAACTACACTTAAGAGAGTTAAACAAAATTGATTTAGTCATTTAGTTAGCTATTAGGAGTAATGCATACCCAGATGGAGTTTTATAAGATGTCTTAATCCAACTCAATGATCTTGGTTTTCCTACTGACTTTTATGTACTGGACATGGGTGATGCATGCCATGATGTTCCCATATTGCTTGGTAGACCATTTCTTAAAACATCAAGGACAAAAATAGATGTGCATGCAGGAACACTGACTATGGAATTTGATAGTGAAATTATTAAGTTCAATATTTTTGATACTATGAAATTTTCTGCTGATGTGAATTATCTATGTGCACTTGATGAATTGTCCCAAGGTGTTTATGAACTATCTCATGATGATGAATTGTTAACTGAACTTACTCAAGGTTTGGATCATTTTTTGTTTCATAATGTGCCTTACCATATAATGAGTTAGTGCCCTGCATAGAGTCTTTGTTGCAATTACATGTAGTTGATAGACCTAGGAAGCTAGAATTGCCTAAAAGTCACCATGAAGATACTACCCTCTTGCATTTCACCCCTCTAAGTTAGAACTAAAACCATTGCCTGAAAATCTTAAGCATGCTTATTTAGGGGATGATGAGACCTTACCTGTTATAATCTCTAATGCACTTACATGTGAACAAGAGGATAAACTTATTAGGGTGCTTAGAGAACATAGTGAATTAGGATGGACTTTAGCAGACCTTAAAGGACTTAGCCCCACATTATGTTCACATAAAATCACATTAGAATAAGATAATAAGCTTAGGAGGAAAGAATTTCAGGTGGGTGAAAAAGTGTATTTTATTCAATTCAAAATTGAGACTCTTTCCTGGTAAGTTGAACTCTAGATGGCTAGGACTTTTATGGTAGTATAGACTTATTCACATGGTGCTATTAAGATTAAATCCTTTGCTACTAACAAGATTTTCAAGGTAAATGGTAACAGGCTAAAGCACTTCTATGAAGGAGATCAGGTATGCTTAGTGGAGGAGATCCAACTAGAGGATCCATGAGCTCATTTGCGTCAAGCCAAAGACAGGAAACAAAGGCACTGGTTGGGTGGCAACCCAACATTTTTTAGGAAAGTATACATTTAATTTTACTTTTACCTTTAGTATTTTAAGCTTTTTGCATGCATTAGGGACAATGCATGAATTATGTATGTGGGGGGGGGGGGGAGGGGGGGCGCATACTGCATTTAGTTCCTGTAGTATTCATTCTTAAAAAAAAATTATGATTTTCTTATAAATAATGCATGAATATGAGTTTATGCTAGGCTGCGTGCTTAGCATTTTTTATTTTCTTAGCTATTTGTAGTTTATTCTTCAATAAGTGAAGACTTATGAGCATGCTAGCTATCATTCAGAGAAGTATGAGTTGATCCTCATATATCTCTTTAATAAGTAACTGTCATGATTATCCATCTACTTTGATCATGTTATATAGTGGCTTTAGAGGTAATAAAATAACCTAATCCATTTCCTAGACTATTGAATTAGGAGAATAACTCATTAAAATTTTGATTTTTCTTGTCTTGTAAAAAATATATATAAAAAAAAGGTTAGATTACCAATATGGGTAGGAATAGGTGGCTCAGCACCTTTTCCCTTAAGTTTAAGTCTCAAGTTGAGCCTTATGTATGGAGCAACCCATGTTGGGAGAGTCATGCCCCTTTTTGGGCCAATCAATGACTCATACCAAACTCAAGGTTAGTAAATAAAGAAATAAAATAATGATGAGAATAAACTGTTAACTCCAACACCTCTATTCGAGTGAGTGTGAGACATGGAGTGTTTAATTTCTAAGACCCTATATGGGCCTCAAATATGTGCGTAATTAGAGTTCGAAAAAAAAGAAGAAAAAAAAAATTACAAAACAAGTTTAGAATCAATTTCAATGAGCTATTCATTCCTGTTTAATTGTCTCTATAGTCATACCGTACTTCAATTTTTTTATTATAAACTTTTTAGACCTCTTGATTGGTGTATGCGTGCTTAAAAGAGATGGATGATTATTGCTCTTGTTACTTCATTAAAGAAATGTTGTGAAGCTGATGAAGAAACTCTTTGATGGTAGTTGGATGTTTACTAGTTATTCACTTGTTAGAAGAAAAACTAATTAATTTTGAATAAAGTGGTTTTTAAAGCAAGCCAAAACCTAGTATAAATATCATATTTTTGCATGACTTTATAAGAAATAAAGAGGGTCAGTTTTCAGGTCGAGGTCGTCCAAAGTCTAAGTGGGGGGAATTTGTTAAGTCATAAATCATGCATTGTTTTAATAATTATTTTGATTATATATATATATATATACATATTATTTTGTCTAATTTACTTTATTTTATATATTTTTCAGGTTAAGCGTTAATAAAATCAAGAGGAGAAGAGAAGATGTCGAAGTTCGGATTTTACATGCTAAGTTATGAAGTCAGTCCAAAAATAATGATTTATGGAAAAATATTATTTCCATAATGATTTATTTAGGCTATGGTTACAAAATTATTACTCCTAATTGAAGAGAAACGAGAAGACTTGCAAGAGAAGGAATCTAAAGAGGAAGACCCTAGTAGAATAATGTTACAAAAAAAAAAACCAACAGTTCATGCCTAACCTATCGATCATACATCTTCACGCCACCACCTCTCAAAAATCCATACGCCTAACCTCCTCATTCACGCCTACCATCACCACATGATCCCAATAGCACTCCATAAGATTTCTTCACCATCATCAGCATATCCTTCGCGCGTACCCATTCATCTCCAACGCTTAGCCTCTTCTTCTTCTTATCATCATCTCCATTGCACCCATCTTCTCACCATCGATCATCACCATCATCACCATCATCGCCGATCATCATCATCATCGTTCGATTGTCAATATCATCTTCACAGCATCATCACGCTACTTCTACTCCAATATAGTACTATCAATATTTTTATTTTCTTTTTTTGTTTGGTATTTTATTAGTTAGAACTCTTCATATTATTAATTATGAAATCTTTGGTTAATTATTTTGATTTTATTTATAATATGTTTGAGTAATTTCCTTGTACTTAGCATATTCTATTTGAAACCATGCTAAATTAATTATTTTGAAAAAAAATTTGTACTTTGTTGTCTAGTTGATTTTTATCCATGATTCTATAATGATTAGTATGTATCGTTTATGATGTTCAAGTTAGATTAATTAGAATACATGCTAGTTAGTTTAACACGAATTCATATGATAGTTTAAAAGGCTTTAGTACATAAAAGTAGTCATCTTTTAGACACAAGTATCACCCTAATTAATCATGGATGACTCAAATCCATCTCTTTTAATTAGGTAATCATTATAGATCTTTGTTAAATTAATTTGTTGGTAAATTGGTTACAAGGCATTAGTTGATGTTTTTCTAATACTTAATGCTCTAGTTTTATTAAATTCTTGAGCTAGTGTTAGGGTTATCAAAACCAGTAGGTTTATATTAGGGCTGAACTTAAATAAACTATAATCTAAGAAAAAAACGGGGAAGATCCGCTGGTGGGTATCTTCTATAGTTTAACTCATGGATAAATCAATTTGTGTGTTGATGATAAATATTAATTTGCATGGTGGATATAGATTATGCTAAGTATTTCTCATAAATTTGGTATATTTGATAATTATTTGCTGCATTTTAGTTAATTTTTTTAGTTTGTCAATTTTAATTCTTAAATTTATAAGCTTTAATATAAATTTTGTTCAGCCCCTCCCAAAAGAGTAGACCTTTAGGAGTGTCTTCGTGATTTTAGAATAGTTCTATTTTGGTTTTTAGTGTGATTATAATTTTCAGATTTATTTTCTATTGTGTTTTGCCATTTATTTACCGGTTGATTAGAAATTAGGTTAAAAATAGTTCTTCTTATTTTTTTTTCATGTTTTAATCCAGTTTAGGGTTTATAAAGTATTCTAATTTGCTGCTGTTTAATTTTGGAATTTTTGGAAATTATTTGATAATTTTTTAGAATTATTTCGTGAATTGAATACATGCAGCTTTTTGTTTTAATAAGTCTGAAAATTACGTTTTTAATTTTTATTTTCTGTTTTTAGGGTTTTATTGAGTCCAGAAAATTATATTCTAAAATCTGGGCACTTTTTTTATTTATTTTTGTATTTATATTAGTGCAGGTTATTATTTCTCTAATTTCATATTTTATTTTCTGTTTTTAATTTTACGCAGTTAATTTTCTGTTTTAGTTTTTCTGAATTTAATAACATATAATTTTGGAGAGATAAAGTTATAAAATTTCATAATATTAATTTAGATTACTTTTTGTGATTTTTAATATTAATTTTCTGCTTGTTATTTTCTGTTTTAATTTTCAGTCTAATAGTTTGTGATTATTTCTGTTTTTGTTTTTTAGAATATTTTGGATAGCTATTTACTGTTTTTATTTCTGGAATTAAATTTAGAATATTTAGGGGCAATATTAAGTGTTTTTTTCTAGATTTTTACTTGTTTAATTTGATTTGTTTTAGTAATATAAAGAGAAAGTAAAATAAATTGGAGTAGTAAATTTAATTATATTTAAACTAGCTTACTATCATAATCTTTCCTCGTCGGATCGATCCTTACTTTCCTATACTATAAATCTTATTTATAAATCAAAGTAATAATTTAATTTTTAGCTCTACGCCAAGCTCTACAGCTGTTTGCGAGCCATTTTAAAAGCTTCCCTAGGATTTGCTTCAGGTCAACCTTCAAGAAGGAAGCAAATCTCATTGATCTGACTGGTTCAGTCAGAGCTTCGTTCAGCTGTGCCACCGTTGATGAGAATGAACATATACTCATCGTCGTGATGAATGCCTTTTGGTACATTCTCTTTTCGTTGCTAGCCTTCTCAAATTTTAAAGGCTACCATTGTGGGGCCATCTGAACGTCTTGCCCCGAGCTGCTTGTTTTCTCCTCTGGCAAAGCAGCACCAGTACTCAATTGAGCATCCTTTTTCTCAATGGGTTGTTTGCCTTCAGATTTTAATGCAGGCTTCTTCGTCTTTCAAACAGCCTTTGGAGCTTCTTCAGTGTGCGTCTCTTCTTCCCCCTCTTTGTTGTTCGCATTATCTTCGATGTCTTCATGTTCATGGGTTGGCATGTTTTCTACCACACCCGAACTCTCTAGAATGTGGATGTCGGATATGTCGGGTTGTTGTACTGCAGGCTTCGGTAAGCCTCGCGCCCTTTGCGATCGCCTCACGGCGACTGGTTTATTCTTTGGCTCGTGCTCCTTTGTTTCTTCTCGCTTTACCTATCTTTCATCATTACTTGTAACCTTCCTGGCAATGCTTTCTTTATCGTCTAAAGTATCAAAAGAAATCTCTACCTCAGAAATGTGCCCTTACTGCACCGGAGGCTTTGATAAGTTTCTCACCCTCTGTGTTCGTCTCACGAGGAATGCCTTCTTATTTGGCCTCTCCTTTTTTGTTTCTCCCGACTTTTCCCTGCTTTGCATCTTCTCGGATTTTATTGGGGTTTTTTCTAAAGTTTTCTCTTCTTGTTGGGGTTTGTTAGAAGATGTCACAGCCTCTGGATGTGTGCTTGAACCCTGAGGAAGAATTGCCCCCTCTTGTGGTCTGTCAGCAGCATTTTTCTCGTTGCCCTCATTCTTTTCCTCCACATTCCCTGTCGAACTGTCTTCTTCCATCTCTTTCGCATCAGTCTTTTGTAGAGACTCACCACCCTCTGTTGTTTGCTGACAAGAATTGCCCCTCTTTGCCTTCTTACTTACAGCCTCCTCACATTTCTATTTCCCAGCCTTTGTCTTCTTGGGACGTTTCTCCGTGGGTTTTACAGGGAGAACTTCTTTTTCCGTTGCTCTTTCAGCTAATTATCGGTCTTTTCCTTGTCATCAACAATCCTTGCAGGGGGGACCTCTTCACTGCTTTTCTTCTCAGTCCCCTCCTTCTTCTCAGTCTTCTTCTTTGTCGTCTTTTGAGTTGATTTGTCAATCTTCTTGGGACATTTCTTAAAGGTTTTCTTAAGGAGAGCTTCTTTTTCTGTCGCTCTTTGAGCTGGCTTATCGGTCTTATGTAGCGTGTCTTCGTTAGGAGAATCATTTGTAGCATCGTCATCGTCGTTTGTCTGGCAGGCAAATACTTTGTATCGATGCATCTTCCCTTGGACAGAGCTGTTGCTAGTCTTATCGGCAGATCCTTTTCTTTCATAAGCACCTTGTCCAATTTCGTTCGGATTCGAAGCTACTTTAGCACTGTAGAATAAAAAAGGAAATTGAGTAAAGATAGTACAAACTTCTATGAACTCATAAAATATAAGGTACCACTAATCATAATTGAGATGATCACCAATCAAAACTGCATTGATCACAAATAACAACATATATACAAATTGGAACCGTAAAAGGCATTTATTTATCATGTCAGTGTGTTTATATTTGCTGGTTGGAAAAGGCTATTATTGATAAGTTTAAATCAAACATTTATGAAGACGAGGATAGAATAAGCAAGCATCTTATAAATAAATAAAAAAAACCTAATCATTAATACAATATATAACCTTCACTTAATAGTTATCTAACAATCACAAATAGATGACACACATGTGCAAAATTATCACTAATATTATACATAACGATCACTAACATCATACCTAGAGATCCTTAATATGATACCTAACGATCACTAATCACCTTTCTAACAATCACTAAGGTAGACGTGCAGTGTGAAAAAATGTCGGTCCACAGTTTTTAAATTTTTTTTTTAACCGCTTTCAAGAAAGACATTTAAGCTGTGTGAGAATTTGAAATTTTTTTGACAGAACCTACTGAAAGTAATCAAAGAGGTACATAGATATGCAAAATGATCACTGAAACTAGAGCTAATGATCACTAAATATATAAGTAATGATCACCAAATATGTAACACGTATGTAATATTAAAAATATTTACTCAAAAGGTTTTGAAGTGCAATTTTTTACCTAATGGAAGGTGATTCTTCTCCATTCCCCTTGGGAGTTTCTTGAACTTTTCGTCGGGCCATGATTTCATGGCAGGAAACCTTAGAGAAAAAGAAAATCCATGCGAAATCACATGATTGATGAAAATAAATCCTTCAAACCATAGTATATCACTAAACTTTATCAAATTTTACAATATTAGTAGAAAAGTAAATTTAAAATCGAAAAAATGTGGTTCGAAAGTGAAAGATCAGAGCACAGTACATTTCCAAGAACCAAACGACTTGGTTTTTAGTGCAAAAACAAACTAGAAGCTTTTAAAACTAGAATGGAAACCAGATTTCCAAGAAAATATTTGAACTTACGAAAGATAAAAAGAAATTGAAGAGAAATTGCCAAAAAAAATCCAAAATAAGTGCACTAAAACAGAACAAGAAGAGCAATGCGAACAAAAAGGTCAAGGATCTCACCTTTAAAGTGCAGAGAAGCTACAACAAATTTGAAGCAGTTTGACGAATATTAACGAGATTGCATATTAGAACTATGAGAGAAAGAGACAGAGAGGGAGGGAGAGAGAGAGAGAGAGAGAGAGAGAGACTGGCAATATCGGAGCAAGATGCACGCGAGAAAGTGAACCGATAGTCAAGCTATAGAGCGAGAATAAGAGAGAGACTGTGATTGAGAGAGAGAGTTGGTTGGCTATCATAACTGATCATATATATTAGCTTCATATAAGAATGTTAATTAATGAACTCTCTTTCCATAAAAGGGATTTGTTGTTTATCTGTTTTTGTATGTTTTTTTCCCCTTTTTTCCCCTTTTTTTTGTCTTCCAATTAAAAGATCAAATATTTACAAATATAATGCACATGTCAATTTTGTAGAAGGCAATGATGTTTGGAATTGTAGTCGTTGATCGATAGGTGTTCATTTGTGATTAATAGGGTCGCTTTGGTGATCATAAGAACTATGTTTAGTCATCACTAGGTGTATTCACTGTGACCAACACATCCTCAACTATAGTTGGTGATCAACAGTTCTAGTCTTGGTGATCATTACAAGTATGTCTCCTTATCGTTGGTTCTATTTTTTGTTATCAACATATTATCAATTACAGGTATTGTGATCAATAAGTGATCATTCAATGATCTTTAGTATTACTTTTGGTGATCAATAGGTGATCATTTAGAGATCATTGGTATTACTTTTGGTTATCAATGCATTTATTTATGTTGTCCAAGGCAACGTCTACAAGATCACAATACTTGTGTAGTTATAAACTTAGTGATCAACACAAGGAGCTTTGGTCATCATTATAACTATACTTCATATTCAAGAGATGAATTACATATGACGACTGATCACTAATTACATATTATCAATTATAGGTACTGATATCAACCTGTTAGGTAGTGATCAATAGGTGATCATTCAGTGATCATGAGTATTACTGTTGGTGATAAATGGATTTCTTTATGTTGTCCTATGCAATGGCTACAAGATCACAATACATGTGTAATTATAAACTTAGTGATCAATGCAAGGAGGTTTG
Organism: Selenicereus undatus; assembly: GCA_017589665.1. Classification (NCBI taxonomy): domain Eukaryota; kingdom Viridiplantae; phylum Streptophyta; class Magnoliopsida; order Caryophyllales; family Cactaceae; genus Selenicereus; species Selenicereus undatus. Next base: position 84,384,495 of record JACYFF010019584.1, read on the forward strand.
GTCATAATTATAACTATGCTTCGTATTCAAGAGATGAATTACATGTGATGACTAATCACTAATTACAAATGTAATGATCATCAAAACTGAAATTCCCTACTTTATTCACTATAAATATCTCACTTGACTGAGCTGACTACTACTTTCTTGACTTTTTCAGCCTTGTCGTTTCATAAACATCCACCATTCTTTTCACATGTGCAAAAATTGGATTGGTAGGTGAAGTGAGGATCTTGTGGCAACACTCCACCCTAAACTTATGCATTGCAGCAACCTGAGATACAAATCAAATAAGGGGCGTGCACAATAATTGGCACGATACCTCAAACATTTACCATTCTTTTCTTTGTGTGAAAAAGGGTTGAGTAGCATGTTCACCTGATCATTTGCAAATCCTACATCCCAAGGGCAAGGCAGTCCTTTGTATTCCTGCATGTGGTTTATAATATAAATGGTTTCATTATCATCTGTCTTTGAAGCCTGTTTCTTCCAAGGCATATCTATGTATCTTAGTTCAAATTCTTCAATGGAGTTTACTCTTTTCGTATCACCCTATTCCTGTGTGAGATAATTCTGAAAGAGCATACACTTCAATGCTTATATAAAACCAAAAACACAAAATTAGCAAAAAACATTAGCTTATGTTTTTATGGCAAACTAATATTGCATGAAGCTTTACCAAAATATCTGCAAAGCATTCATATACGTAATGTTCTCTGCAGTTTCTCTTCATATGTTCAATAATGTCCATACTGTTTTGCTTGAAATGGAGACAAATGAGAAATTATTTTCTGCTGTCAGAAGAATGGAAGAACACCGGAAACACAAAAATTTATCATAAATTAGTGCCTGAATAACAAGCAATGAAGCAAAACCTTTTAATCAAAAAGAAAAGTGTATCCATTTGGCTTAATTCTTACCATGTCAATTTGCTTGAAGTTGATACATGGACTCAAGGACAGCTCACCGTTCAGCTAGAGAAAGGTCACAGCTTCAGCTTTCTTTGATTGTTTTGTCTTCATGTAGAAATGATTCCCCCCCAAAAAAAACACAGACTTTTTGAAGCGGCATTCAATGTACTTTATAAAAAAATATACGTGCATGTGTAAAATATCATTGATAGTATTTTTTTTCCAATTAGCTTACAAACGCTTTGTTCATGAAGAAAAGCCTTTGAATATGGGAACAATGCATATTCAGTTCACTTGCATTCAATATATTCGCCCAAATGTCCACTATGATTTTGTCAACACGGTCATCACCAACAATTGTTGAGAGCTTGGCTCGGTTGGCCATGTAGTATAAGTCATCGTACAACACTTAGCTAGCGAATAAAAAAACAAATCCATCACTGAAAAATACTGTTTACAAAAGACTTATATATGAATCACTTTTCTAGCACACACATATTTATTCTTACGTCTGTTCTTCCTCTGAGTTGAATACAAAGTCAGCATACAACTTCAGTTCGTATGAAATTGCACGAGAGATCATTGCATTCTGCTGCATGTAAGCGGAGAACAAAGAAGGCACAGACTCTATTGACAAGGGTGGTGCATAGAAGGAATAGTTAGTACACAACCGACGAAATAAAATTCATACAAGGGGAATGTAAAATGAAAAAAATATAAAAACAAAGACATTAAGTTTATCACAAAGAAAACAAGTATAATTTGTTTTTTACTTGCTTGCAATGCACTGATAATACATTGAGGTGACCTCGTTCTGCGCCTTTTCGGCGCTTCAACCAGTACATCTTTGCCTTTGTCAGTATTGGTTGCTGTCTGCATACCTGGTATCTGAAGATCAAGCTCCGCAATTCTCATCAAAGATCGATCAAAGAATGCGTCGTTGTCTTCATGGGAACATACCAATATTGGACATGTAAAAAATAAGAACTAATCAGGAAAATTTTATGAATATAGATTTAGATAAAAAAACAGTGCTAAGGAAAAAATGCTATGCAATGTTATACAAGATCATTTAGACAGTTGCGATATGATTTGGGGGGGGGGAGGGGGGAAAACATGTTTGCATGAAGTGAACACCAATTCATCAACTTATGATCCACTGATTGATCAAGTAATGATCAATAAGTTTTGAAGTAATGATCACCTTCTTAATACATTTTTGGTGCAATCTTTTTGTGATCACTGATTTGTCTCCTAAAAATATCTACTGATCACTAATAATGGATCACCAATAAATAAACTATAGATTACTAGTCTTATTCTAGCGATCACTAATAACGAAACTATTGATCACTAATCAATTGTCCATTGATCACCAATAAATGAACTATATCTGTTGATCACTGGCCTTATTCTATTTGATCACCAAACATACATGTACTAACCACCTAGTGCACTTCTTAGATTGATCACTAATCATATTCTAGTGATCACTAATAAAAAAAAAACTATTGATCACTTAAAATGCAATTCAGAGCATCCTAGCCTTAAA
>JACYFF010019584.1:84396957-84437747 GCA_017589665.1 Selenicereus undatus
GATTCAAAGTCGTTTTCAGGCATAAACTAACTAAACTTAGCATGCATCGCAACTTAAAGCTTAAAACGATTTCGAAACTACTAATACTTAGGAGGTGAGAAACACCCACCTCGATTCTACGCTAGAGACACGCGCTTTAGCTTGAATTGAGGCCAAAAATCTAACATCAACAGCCAGATACTCCTCTGCTCTTCGTGTATGACTCGACCCAGCCCAAACCCAAAAACCCTAACTTGTGTTTTTTGAGACATTTAAGCACGGTTAAGGAGGATTCAAGGTGGGGATTCAACTTAAAGGAGTAGAGGAGTTCGAAACTCACCATGCATGCATGATTTCAACCGAGTGTCAGGCCGTCCTTGCGTCAGAATAGGCCTAGCCATGGTCGATTTTCGGTCAGCCTCGGCACAAGTTGTTCGCCGACAGCCAGGAGAAGCCGATTGGGGCTTGAAACCGACGAGTATGGCGTGTGTGAGGTGTGGAGATGAGGGAGACGGTGGTGGAGCCATGAAGAGCTTGAAGAAACCCCCCATTCGCGTTATTTTGCTGCTGAAGAAGAAAGGGGCTTCGGCCCCCCTTTTGATCCTTTTTCTTATCTATGGAGTTTAGAATTTCGAGGATGAAATTCTTTTGAGGGGGGAAGAGTGTAAGACCCGCGTTTCTATTTTTCGTTAAGCTAACTGTATTACCTTTTTATGTTATAAAACTGTATTTTTAGTAACTGTATGAGTTAATTGATTATCGATGTGTTTTTGAGAAGTATAATTTTATGAAAAGGGATTATTATTGCTATTATTGACTTCAAAGTTAATTCGTGTCATTTGTACCTTTAAATTATATGAATAGTTTAATTTAGTCGTTATTCGATTTATTTTGTCGTTTCCTGAAAATGATTCGGTTGTCAACTCTAGAAGTCGTTCGATGTTTAATAAATCGAACCTATACGAATAGTTGATAGAATGTTGTATTAACGATTGGGTTTAGAATAAGAGATCGAGTTTGGACTAGCAATTTTAGTTGATTGAGTTGTTAAACAAAAAAAAAAAGAGAGAAAAGGGATCAGAGGGGGGTCGAAGCCCCTTTCTTCTTCAGCAGCAAAATAGCGTGAATGGGGGGTTTCTTCAAGCTCTTCATGGCACCACCACCGTTTCCCTCATCTCCCCACCTCACAGACGCCATACTCGCCGGTTTCAAGCCCCAATCCGCCTCTCCTGGCTGCCGGCGACCAAGTTTTGCCGAGACTGAGCGAAAATCGGCCATGGAGAGGCCGATTTTGGGGCAAGGACGGCCTGACACTCGGCCGAAATCATGCATGCGCGTTAGGGTTTTCGGGTTTGGGCTAGGTCGAGTCACGTGCGAAGAGTAGAGGAGTATCTGGCTGTTGATGTTCGATTTTGGGCCTCAATTCAAGCTAAATCGCGTGTCTCTAGCGTGGAATCGAGGTGGGTGTTCCTCGTCTCCTAAATTAGTATTAATTTCGAAAATTTTTTCAGCAGTTTATTGTTGCATGTTACCCTAGGCTTGCTTCAATTCGTGTATAACGCTTGTTGAATGACCTAGATTAGCTATTACATGCAAGTTAGTTTAACGTATTTAGCATCGATTCAAGTTAAGTAGTTGATGCATGAAAAAGAGTTCAAAACGAAGTTAGTTTAACGTGTTTAGCATCGATTCACGTTAACGAGTTAATGCTTGAAAAAGGATTAAAATCGAAGTTATATTAACGTGCTTAGCTTCGATTCAAGTTAATTAGCTAATATATGAAAGATAATTAAAATCGAAGTCTTTTTAACGTTTTTAGCTTCCATTTGAGTTAATTGACCAATGCATGCAAACGAACTAATTTCAAGGTTAATGAAATATGTTTAGCTTTCATTTGAACACTCTTTAGTACATTCATGCTTAGGAAATTTAGTTCGGAATGCATTGTATACGTTAGAATCGCTACATATATGTTTAGTTAAATCATGATCGTTCAATAATTTCGATATGATAAACGAATGCCTAGAACCGTAATATGCTTAAGTGGCTTAAGTAGATTCGATTAATGACTTCGAAGTAATAAACAAACGTTTAGAATCGCATTATGCTTCTAGGGCTTAATTATGCTTGGAAGTGGCATGCATAGTAGGTTGATTATGCTTTAAAAATGACATAAATATGGTATGCTTAATTTCTAAACGTAAGCCATGAATGTAATTGAGCTTCATGCCTCGTTAGTTTCATACGATTCATTAAGTGCCTATTCCAAGTCGATGCGATATAGATATATATTTGTATATGTGTTTATATACGCTATAACGCACCGCTGAATGAGGCTACTTGCCCGGGTAAGTGCATAAACCCCATTACACGTCTTTTTTTTATAAGCTAGCATAATAATGTGTTATGATTTATGAAATTGAAACTGAGATGGTAGTTGGATGGTTTAAGGAAGAACTATGAGTGGTTCAAGGCTTTTGTGGTACGGTGCTTGTGAGGAGGGAGTTCGGGTTGTGAATTGACCGCAATCGTGTGGATTGCGAGATCTTGTGTGGCTCATTGTGTTGAATTGATTATGAACTGCTTAAATGTGATACATGTGGACCCCCTTACAAATGTGATATATGTGATATATGTGCTTAAATGCTCAAATTGCATTATGTGCATAAGGGTGAGTTTTTCAAAGAAAGATTTCATGTTTTAAAATGATGGTAGCCATAACTATTAGTGCATGTTGGCCTATTTTAATTAAATGAAAACAGTTTTGGGAGTAAACCTGCATGAACAGGGGAATCCCTAAAGAGTTTTACAAAAGCATGAGTTGCAGGGTAAAGGATTTTGCTATGAGAGGCAGCAAACTTATTAGTCGTTAAGACCGGTTTAAATGGCTAAGATAAGTGCTTAGGGACAATAGATAGGGAGTGAACCTGCTTGAATGGAGGAATCCCTATAGCCTAGGGAGTAGTCCCTAGAGACCTTGACGAGGGTTAAGGTCCAAAAGTTAGTTGCCATCCCGGGAGTAAGAGCTTAGGGGATTGAGTGTAGATCTCTCCTAACCAGCACTTTATGATGATCTTATGCCCAAAGTAGTTTCTTTTCAAATGAGAAAAGTGGTAGGCGTTTTGCCTCTTTAAGTATTTCAGAACGAAAGTTTTAAGGGTCATTATAAGACCAAGATGAAAGAGATTCTTTCAAAGAAAATGAGCCTCATGAGGCTAAGAGAAGAGTTTTAATGAGCCTTAAGAGGCTAAATGAAGTGTTTTCAAAGAAAAGAAAGAAAGTTTACTATGCATAACTTGTGCATATCATATGAATGAGATCTTAGTAAAGTGTCAAAAGTGTTATGTGCATCTTCCAAGTATAACTTGTGAATGAGATTTGATTGAGACTTGAAATGCATATATCTTGTGCACATCATGTGAATAGGGTTTCATGCATAGTTCGAATAGAACGCTAAGAACTTATGGTTATGAGAAAGAAAGTTATGTGTTTAGCCTCATTGCTTGCTTAAGTGTTTAATTGCCTGTTAGTAAAGAAGTTTGGTAATTTAGAGACCTAGAAATATGTTAAGTGGTTAAAGTGAAGCTTATGGTTAGTGATATTTCTATAAGAACTTCGTGAATGCCTATTACGATAGTAAAGTATGGATACTTGATATGTGATTAGTAAAGATACTATTGCCTGCAGCGGTTTTGGTTTTAAGGAGGTTGGGGGACGCTCACTGAGCGTGTGGTTGCTCATCCTATTACTATTTCCCCTTTTCCCAGGTTTTCTTTGTGAGAAGTGAAGGTTAAGCCATTTATGCGGAGTTAAAGTTTACCCTTGGTTGAAAAAGAGTTATGTGTGCCATATAGAAGTAGTTTCTCGAGTTCGACAATGTAATATTAACGTACTCTTAGTTTGTAAATGTTGTAACTTCAGTTTTTTAGCTCATATAATGCATATTGATTATGAGTCGCTCTGTATGGCCACATGAGCCAACCATCCAGTCAGTTAGATGTCTGTTGGTTGAAGTTAGTTATGTTTTGGGATGTAAACCCCAATACTCCGATTCTGTGAACCGTTGAGTTGTATCTTCGATTTATTTTTTTATTCATGAACTATTCTGTTTGGTGTACTCCGAGCGGGTGGCTCGTCAAGTTATGAATTTCGGTGTGTGGCCATTGAGCTATGTTTTATATGTTTACGCTTCCGTTGATTTATAGGGACTTATTGTAAGGCGTTTACCCTGGAAACGGTCAGTTTTCAGGAGAAACTCTGTCCGTTTCACCCCAGAATTTAAGTAAGAAGTTAGAAAAACATAACGTTTCCGGCCCTAGGGGCTGGGGGTGTTACATTGATGGTATAAGAGCATAGTTCTGCGACCATAGGCTGCGACGTAAGTCTTGCATCTCATATAGGTGCCTAGGAACACCTTGTGGTTATGTGACATATGTCTGCTTCGTGTGCAAGTGTGTTTTGTAGTACGACCATCTTTGACTTATGTGACGCTCGAGTAGGTCGATTTGTGTGTTAGTATAGGAGTCAAATAGCTCTCCCACACCTTCGGGTGACATTGTGAGTACTTCATTGGTGCAATATGCTCCTAACATGCCAATTGACTTCATTGATTGACTTTTAGGTGATCCGGATGAGCCAATCGGATGTATGTGAGCCTAATCCGTTTTCGTGTTCTTGTGTGCGCCAAGTTATGTTTTTGTAATAGTCTGACCCTAAATTATGCTTATTAATTTCATTTCATTAATCCATGAGATTAATATCATTTCATTTACCTAATTTCTTTAATGATTCCAATGGACATTCCAGATAGGCCCTCACTTTGCAATTCGGGGTTTTGTTTTAGTCGAATTTGGAAATCGATTTAGGCCCTGATAATTATGAATTTAATGTTTAGAATTCTTTTTCAACGCACCACAACCATTTATCTCAAACTTTGGAAAAAAAAAGAAATTTTTTTTTTCAAACGCACTCGGTTTCAGTTTTTCGCTAAACCCGAGCCCGTTTAAGGTCGTTTGCGATGCAACAAGACTTGATCTTTAATTATTCCGCTAAACTCTTTTAATTAAGGCTTAATGAAGCTTGACAATTTTGACTTTTCTACCTTTAATTTCAGCCAAGTAAATGTGATATAAATTGTAAAAATTTTCATTTTATCTTCATTTTTCACCAAGCTTGCAAGTGACTTTCTCTCTCTTCCCTCTTCTGCTTCTCTCTCTCCACAGCACACTGCAGCAACATCAGCCCTCCTAGCCACCTTTCAACCACCAGAAAACCCTTCAAACATCCCCCACTCGTCACCCCCAAACACCTCTTTCACTTCCTTAAGCATCAAGAAGCATATCTGCCTCTTTTCTAGCTCAAGGTGAGTGTTATTTTCACCCCTATGCTGATTTTTGTTTTTGATTCTTGATTTTGTTGGTTTTTGTTTCTTATTTTTGTTGTTTTAGTGATGGATTATGTTGTTTTTATGGTATTAAGAATCATTTTGTTGATGGATTATGGTGGAGTTGAAATTGGATGAGGTTAGGGTTAGAGTTTCATCTTGGTCATGCAAAGCTTCTTGTTTAAGTGATGTTTATGGTATGTTTTATCCTTGTCTTTGCTTATCTCTTGGTATATTGAAGTTGTTATGTTGTTTATGGTGTTTTGGAAAAGTTGGGAGTGATTTCAAAGTGACCCAAAGCTAGGGTTTGTCCAAAATGCAAGATTTGGACCAACTAATGTTAAATTTGAGGAGTGTGGGTTTATGTTACTGAAAAAGGAGTTTTATTTGATATGAACATGAAGAGAAATTATGTATGATGATGTTGTATGAGGTTGGGATGTACCAAAGTGTGTTATACACTCTTAAGAAGTAGTTTGAGTTGAGGTTTAGTGTTAAAAAGGTGAAGGAACAACTAAAACAGTGCTGCTGAAATTTTCAGAAAAACAGGACGAACTTTGGAACAAAACTGGTAATAATTGGCCAGGCCAAAAATTCTGATTTTTGGTGGGTAGATAGGTCTGGATGTTAGCTTTAAAATGACTCTCTAATTGCCATAATCCGAGGTCTGTGGAGGAAGTTATGGTTATTTTACTGAACCTGGGCAGAATGGGCAGAATGGTTTTTTTCAGCACTAAAACCTGACATGTTGGTGTTCTAACCCCATTTTATAGAACCTATCGTAGGAATCTTGTTATTTGTCCTTCGGGAAAGTTTTAGAGGACTTCCTAAGCTGTTTATATTGGGGTCTTACATCTCCGTTGGAGGTCGGGAGTATAAGTTGTGGATTATTTATTCCGTACCCTCGTCATAAACCCTTACCCCCGAAACTCGCTACCGTGCCTTAACTTAGCATTTCTATACTTTATTTAACTTTATCAGTTTAATCTATTAGCTGGTTCACACAAATTCTTTATAAGCCTTTTCTATTTAAGGGTATCCGTTGTGCTAACTTTATTTAAAGGTATTCATTATCTAAATAAGTTCATTTCTAACCTCATATGCCTATAATGATTTTGAACAGAATCAAGGCCTAAGCTCTCATTGTCTCCATTCTGGTACATCTATTTAATCTGTGAACTAACTTTTAAAGACCCCAGGTACGTTCATTGACTGTATCTTTAGAAATCAACACGTATTTATCGAAATTGTACTGTTTTGGTAAGTACATCAATGAATCATTTGAATAAGTGATTTATCACATAAGTAGTGACCCCATCAGTTACCAGTTATAGGGTGTTGCCCTCCAGTTACCCGCGCGGCTTCAGGTCAGGTCTTCCGGTCGGCTTGGCAGGTATACACCTATACATAGATCGTAACAGTTACTAAGGGGTGCACTATCAGATAATAATTAGCAACTTAGCTTTATATACATCTCATTCCCTGTTTTAAAATCAAAATTAATTGCAAAGAGGGCCCTCATAATTTTCTTTCTCAATAAATCTTTATCAGTACAGGGATGCATGTACTAAGGTTTGGCTCACAGTTCGAAATGTTTTTATGTTTTGTTTTAGGAAAATGTTCAGTAAACCGCTCCCAGGCGGGTAGGGAAGCTGAAGGTGATAAATAAGTCGGGACCGTCCATGAGATTGGCGGATAGAAGTGCTAAGAGTGCTAAGATGCTTTCATGTCTTATGGTGATGCTTTTTGGTGTTCCAGCTATATATGTCCGAACTGTAACATGTATTTTGATGTTATAATTGTATAATTAAACTGAGTTATGTATGATGATGTAACCCTAGGACGTTAGAATCATTCCCGTGTGTTGTTAAATGTTTCGAATGGTCGTGAATGCCTTCTAAGGTTATACTTTGATTTTACGGCTAAATTTTCATATTCAAGAGAAGCCTTGTCCTTGCGGACGGCGGTAACGCCCATCCATGGATTTCTTAGTGTTCAGCTTTGATTTATGTATTATTGGGGCGTTACAAATTTGGTATCAGAGCCAAGTTGAGATTTTCTTGAGGAAGGTAGAGCTAGAAACTATAGGGTGAGAGTGGTTGTTAGGAGGGGCTATCATATATTGCTAGGGTGATATTAGGAGAATGCAAGTTGCTTTTATTTGCATGTTCCTTATTTATGGATGGCTATGGTTATGCCTGTCTCTCATGTATGTGTTTTCTTTATTAGATGGATCCCTATGGTGTTAACATGTTGCCGGGTGGATCAATGATAGCTCACATTGCGTTGCTCCATATTAGTATGGAGGCACACGCACAAGACCCCTACTCTGAGTTCCACAGTATTACGGTCCATGCGCAGAGACTGCTAGGGTCCTTACCCCCGGTTGGGCCCTGGGTGGAGTTCAGGCATCATTATTAAGACTTTATGATGACGGGGAACCCAGGTTTAGACGGGCTAGGTATCAGGGCCAGGGGGCATGGATGACTCTCACTACGGAGTTCTTGTTGAGAGAGGAGTTTGAATTAAGGGGAATTACTATGGAAACTCTTCAACACATTTTTCCCTTCCATCAGGTCCATCCCCTACCTGTAGCCCCAGCACCAGCACAGGAGCCACTGTTTGAGCCAAAAATGTGATATTTTTAAGGTACTTTTTCACCAATTTTATGCTCGTTTTAATAATATTTTAAAGGTTTTTAAATGATTTTATTTTATTTTGCAGATTTCGAATAAATGCGAAAAATGGGATTAAATGGCGGAAAAAGCGAGAAAAATGGAAGAATTATCGAACGTTGAAGAATCGGGCCAAAATTGATAAAAACCGGCCAAAGGAAATAGAAAAATCAAAACCAGACCGGTCCAGTGAACCGGACCGGCTGGTTTAGCTGGACCGGTTCTGTTTTAAACCTCCCTTTCTCACGTCTGTCTTCTTCTTCTCTCTCCTCATCTTCGGCCTCTGCTTCTTCTCTCTCGCCGACAGCAACTCCAGGCTTCTTGTGTTCGCCTTCCTCTTCAACCCACAACCCCCACCTCTTCGAACCCCGTTTCAACCTCAATCCCGTTATCTCCCTCACCTAAAACCACCCTTGCCCACCGTTTCCACGAAACCCAGAAACCCATCCCTCTACCCATGGTTTTCTCCAAAACCGAAACCTAGAAACCCCTCCCACCAACTCACCCACCACCTCTGACAACCACCAAGCCACGTCCCACCTTCGCTGGCCTCATCTGAACCGTCCACGCACACCAACACCAGACGGAGGGTCAAGATCGAGAGAGGGGGGCGTCGAGTTCCTTGCTTCGGGTATAAGAGATGAGGAGAAGACGCCATGGAGGAGGAGCGTAGACTAGGTAATTTATGGGCTAAGTAGTTCTAGGTTTAAGTTTTAATTTCGTATTTTCAGGGTTAGAATTTCAGATTTTGCGATTAGGGTTCTTGTTAGTCAGTGACGAATTGATGTATTAGGATTGGAATTTCTGATGTAATTCAAACTGTTGAAGCAACTTTTATCGAAATTTTGTTCAATTATTGAAGGATTCTCGCATTTCGTTGTTACTCTTTCTTCCCTTGCTTCATTCGGTTCATAACCGTGAACTTGGATGCATGTCAATGGCGATTCAACCATTGATGTGGTGTTAGCTAAGGCTGAGCTGTAAAGCATTGAGGCCTAGGCCAACATTAGTTTAACCCCCTTCCCTTTCCCTTGTTCACTGTTTCGGTTAGCTGGTACTACGGTTGCTGCTCGTATTTCGATTCTGTCCATCTCCCTTGTTGTCTGGCTGAAAGTGGGGACGCACACTTTTGATGTTCAAGCATTCTGGGTAACCTCTTTTCCCATGGTTGCTTGCTGCTGCTTTTGTTCTGTTTTGAGTTGGTTGCTTGCTGCTGCTGTGGTTCTGCGTTGAGTTTTACATCAGCCTGTAGGTTTAATTTTAGAATGCATATTGTTTTGTTCCAGTTTCTCTTGGTAGCAGTTAAGCTTCGTTGTTTTGATTTAGAATTTTAGGCTGCTCTTTTTCATGCTCTGCTCCTGAATACCCCTTCCCTGTTGCTCAATTGCTTTGCTGGAACAATTCGATGTTTGTTTGGTTGCTGGACTAATGGTGGATGGTTATTAGAAAAGGATTGAGTTATTCGTACTCCTGAGAATGCTCTGAATCAACTCTGTTTAAGTTAACTTTAGTTTAGGTCTAGTTGTTGAGGTCGTTCAATTAAAAGCAATTAGTTTAGGTTCCATTTAGTTCAGTTAATTCACTTTTAATGACCATAATCAAACGTTTTCCCTGAGGATCGACCCTCTAAGTATTACAATGATATTGTATGCTTGAGGTTTAAATTCAGTTTAGTTCACATTCCCTAAAAAAAAAAAAAACCATCAACAATTTTGGCGCCGTTGCCGGGGAATTACGGTGCGATTTGGTCATTTTCTTATATTTTTAGTTGCTTTCATACTTGTTTTGTTTAGTTGATACTTTGCTTAGTGTTATTTATTTAGTTCATCCATGTTTAGGCTTTAGTTTTGAATCAAGTGTTACTTTTCTTTTGGTGTCATTTTTTGTTTTCATTAGTTTAGGTTTTTTTGAAAACCACTCAAAAATCCAAAAACATTTGAAAAAAAAAAACATTTGACTTCGAAGTGAATCCAAAAACATTTGAAAAAAAGTTGTGAAGGTTGGATATGCATGACCAGTTAGATTACAGACCCCGAGAGTGGACGATTAAGAAGGAGTGAATTTGAGCCTGACTTAGTACCTGAAATTGAGCCTCAACTTGACTTAGGAGAAATGGCACAAGAAAGAACTTTGAGCGATATTTTCTATCCTCCTAGAACTACTTTGCCATCATGTTTTGTTGTGCCTGTTCTTCCACATAATGTCACCTTCGAATTGAAACCTCATTATACCGAGATGCTCCTTAAATTTGCGGGTTTAGAGGATGCTTATCTGTTTTTAAGAGAATTCGAAGAAGTTTGTTCTATGATGCAATTTCCTAATGTTCCCATTGATGTTGTACGAATGAAATTAATTCCTTTTGCTTTGTGAGATTCTGCTAAAAGATGGATGTATGGCTTAACTGCTAATTCTGTGACTTCTTGGGATGATTTTGTGAAATTGTTCCTAAGAAAGTATTTTCCTAATGCCAAAACTGTCAAGCTAAGGAATGAAATCAATCAGTTTGTGCAACTTGATAGGGAATCATTTTGGAAATATTTGGATAGGTTTAAGACCTTATTGGCTCAATGTCCTCACCATGGTCTAGACCAAGCTCATTTATGTCAAATTGTATATGAAGGACTTGACCAACAAAGTAGGACCATGGTAGAATCCATGTGTCAGGGGGGTTTTCTCTCTAAAAACCCTGCAACTGCTTGGGAGTTTCTAGAGGACTTGGCTGAAAAATCCATGCAGTGGGAAACCGCTCGCGATGACAGCCTAAATTCTAGGGTAGTAAGGGGTGGTTTACATGCAGTCTCTGATGTGAGTCACTTAGAGTCTAAGATAGCTGCCTTAGAAAACATGTTGAAGGGATTATCTCCCCAGTTGTCCTCACTATCTCAGACTTCTACAGTGTCTTGTTCACATTGTCAAGCTTTAGACCATTCACTGAGTGCTTATCCTTATTTTGCTCATCAATTAACAACTGAACAAGGACAAGCAAGTATGGTGACACAGAGACCAAAAAATGACCCCTACTCCCCTTATTTTAACCCAGGGTGGAGGAATCACCCTAGTTTCTCTTGGGCTAGTGGACCTAATGCCGTTGTACATAATTCTCAACCAGGGATGATTCATGAAAACAATTTTCAGCCTCCACAGTCTTTTCCAAGACCAAGTTTCTCAGGTGTGTCTAATGCCCCTAGACCTCCACCACCTGTAGCTCAAGGGCAACCTCCTCCTGGTTATACTGAACTTGACAGGAAAATTAATAATGTGGAGAGAATGATTAATGCTAATAATGCTAACATGGAAAAAATGATGAGAATCATGACTGAACAATTCTCCCGGTTAGCATCATCTTCTAGGGAACCAGGTACTTTTCCAAGTCAACCTGAAGTGAACCCTAAGAGTCATACCCCTTCCCCTTCTAGTGGCATTAATGAGTCAGTAAGAAAAGTGAATGCGGTTATTTCTCTCCGTTCTGGTCGAGAGATTGATGACCAAGTGAGGAACCCTAATGAACCTTGTAGGTATCCTCATCAGTTCTTTCAGAATTCTCCCCCATCATGTAACACCCCCAGCCCCTAGGGTCGAAAACGTTACGTTTTCCTAACTTCTTACTTAAATTTTGGGACGAAACGGACAGAATTTCCCTTGAAAACTGAACGTTCCCGAGCTAAAACGCCTTACAATAAGTCCCTGTAAATAAGCGGAATCGTAAACATTTAAAACATAACTCAACGGCCACACGCCGGAGTTCATAACTCGACGAGCCACCCGCTCGGAGTACACCAAACAGAATAGTTCACTAATACAGAAACAGTAAGAGATACAACTCAACGATTCACACAACTGGAGTATGGGGTTTATATCCCAAAACATAACCAACTTCAACCAAAAGACATCTAATTGACTAGATGGTTGACTCATATGGCCATACAGAGCGACTCATACCCAGTATGCATTACAGGAACTTAGAATACTGTTTACAAATGATTATAAACTAAAAAGGGCTTTACATGACTCCTTAAAGACATAAATAGGCACAAATGACACCTTGCAAGCAATAATCGATTCCAGCTGATTCAACTTCTTCCTGTCATAAAGAAAACCTGGGAAAAGGGGAAATAGTAGTGGGATGAGCAACCACACGCTCAGTGAGTGTCCCCCAACCCTCTTAAAACCAAAACCGTTACAGGCAAATAATATCTTTACTAGTCACATATCACGTATTCATACTTTAATATCATATTAGGCATTCATAGAATTCCTATGAAGACATTACTAAACATAACTTCATTTTAACCCTTCGAACCCATCTCTAGACTCCTGAATGATTAAGTTCTTTGACTAACAAGCAGTTAAGTAATACTAACATGGTATTAAACCACATATCCCAGCTCGTAGGCTCTTGGCTACACATTTAGGCATGACAGATTCTAAGCTTCGATTAAGGTTGGCATGCTAGGAACTTGCTTACTCATCATGTGTTTCTAAAACATAAACATTGAATACAGTATCACTTATATACTTAATATGCACTTTTAATCGGACAGGTTTGATATGGAAAAGGATGAGACCACATAATATTGGAATCCACTTTCAACATGCTTAAGAATCACTTCACTTTCAACATGCTTAAGAATCACTTCACTTTCAACATGCTTAAGAATCACTTCATAAAGCATTCATTCAGTACCTTCTTTCTTTCATTGAAAACTTTTTGTTAACCTCCTGAGGCTCTTGCCCTTTTTAAAAGAGATTTCATTTCGTATTCATATGATATGCCTAAGGCACACACAGATTCCAAGTCTCATTCATAGGTTATGCATAAAACATGCTCATAAGGCCTTCTTTTTCGTAATCGTATCTTACTTAACCACATAAAACATGCTCATAGGTTATGCATAGAACATACAAAGAAAACTTTCTTTCCTTTCTTTGAAAACATTTCATTTAGCCTCTTGAGGATCATAAAAACCCTTCTCTTAGCCCCTTGCGGCTCATATTCTTTCATATCGGTCGCATATTGACCCTTATAAACTTTTTACATTTCATTCAGCTGGCCTCTTTGGCCCCGTAAAACATTCTTTTTCCTTGAAACATATAAAATGGCATAAGCCAATTGCTTTTCTTATCTTGGTAGGAAAATACTTTTGGCATAAGATCATTACAGGGTGCTGATCGGGTGAGAACTATTCTCGACCCCATAGTGAGACCTAACGCTCACGCTTAAGCTCTTACTCCCGGGATGGCTACATATAACATATCGGACCATTACATTAGCCCTCGTCAGGGCCTCTAGGGTTTATCCGGACTTATCCCCTAGGATAACATCGTTCATATCATATCATATTGTCCGCATCACATTATCTTAGCCACTTAAAGCGTATCGGCCATAACGGCTAATAACTTTGCATTTCAAACAGTAAAATCATTCAAGGTATACTCACACCTTTTTAAAACTCTTTAGGGATTCCCCCGTTCAAGCGAGTTCACTCCCAAAACTGTTTTCATTCAATTAAAATAGGCCATCATGCACTAATAGTTATGGCTACTATCATTTCAAAACATGAAATCTTTCTTTGAAAAACTCACCCTTATGCACATAATGCCATTTGAGTACTTAAGCACATATATCACATATATTACATTTAAGCACTTCATAATCAATTCAATACAATGAGCCACACATGGCCTCGCAATCCACACGATTGCGGTCAATTCACAACCCAGTCTCCCTCCTCACTTGCACCATTCCACAAGACCTCGAACGCTCATAACTTAGTCCTCAAACCATCCAAATACCAACTCATTTCATCAATTTATTAATCACAATATGTTATCATATTGCCTTTTATAAAAGAAAGTGAGGTTTAAGCTCTTACCTGAGCAAACAGCACCTTTCCGCCACATATAACCATGTTTAGTCATCAGTCGACAACACTTTACTAAGTAAATCAAACATGATTTAATTCTAATATATATGATGCATTTCGAAGGAAACTTTCCTAAGCATGAACGTACTAAAAAGGGGTTTGAATGAAACTAAACATATTTCAATGGCTCCGAGTTTAATTCGATTACAAGCATTAGTTAGTTAAACTCGAATCGAAGCTAAACATATTAAACTAACTTCGTTTTTAACTCTTTTTATACATTAGCTAACTTTAATCAAATTCAAGCTAACCACGTTCTTATAACTTCGAAATTAATCCCTTTTCATGCATTACTTATTACTTGAATTGAAGCTAAACATATTAAACTAACTTCGTTTTTAATTCTTTTTATACATTAGCTGACTTTAATCGAATTCAAGCTAAACACGTTTATAGAACTTCGAAATTAATCCCCTTTCATGTATTATTTCATTACTCGAATCGAAGCTAAACATGTTAAACTAACTTCGTTTTTAACTCTTTTTCATGCATCAACTAATTAACTTGAATCGATGCTAAACACGTTAAATTAACTTCGAATCAACATCTCAGGCATCGACTAACTAGATTAACATGTATCGATTCAAGTCATTTTCGGGTTTTAATCAACTAAACTAACATTTAACGATTCGAAGTCGTTTTCAGGCATAAACTAACTAAACTTAGCATGCATCGCAACTTAAAGCTTAAAACGATTTCGAAATTAATACTAATTTAGGAGGCGAGGAACACCCACCTCGGTCCTAGCTTAGGGAACACAAATTAGCTGGAATTGAAGCAAATTCGAACACCAATTGCTCAGAGTCTCCTCTGTCCTGCGCGCAATTCACGACCTAGCCCAAATCCAAAACCCTAGCTCGCGATTTTGGTCCAATTTCACACGATTAGTGACAGTTTGAGATAGAGATTCAATTTAAAGAAGGCTAAAGGCTCGAAACTCACCATGCAAGTGAATTTTGTTCGAGCATCGGTTCTACCCGCGCTGAATTCGGCCAAACCGTGGCTGATTTGGGTTGAATTCGACCACTCGACTGATGGGGGAGGTTGATTCTGGTGAGGATGGCCGGATTCCGGCACGTGGGTGGCATCCCGAAGCTCCAAAACGCGGCAACCCAGCTTTGCTTTGAGGTGAGAAGTGGCGAAAATGGGCTTGTGGTGGTCGGCGGTGGCGTTGGGTGACGCAGGGACTGCCGTGGTCCCTCCCTGGTTCGCCGGCGACGCACGTGGCGGTGGTGGCAGGCGATTATCTGGGTTCTGCGTGAGGAGGAACGAGAAGTGGAGAAGCAGAGGAGAGAGAGAGAGAGCTCGGGGGCTGTTGTGACCGAGAAGGAGGAGAAACCAAGAAAAAGGGGTTTGCAAAATTACAAAAATGCCCCCTCTTCTAATTCCATCCGGAACTGTTCGATGCCTGATACCGCCAGTCTAATTCGTATCCCAAAAATATAAAGGGTCGATTTATTAAACGTCGAACGACTTCTAGGGTTGATAATCTAATCGCATTCAGGAAACGACCAAATTAAACTATCGATATCATTCAAAGGCATAAATGATACGAATTAACTTTGAAATCAATAATAGCGATAAAAATCCCCTTTTATAAAATTATAGTTTTCAAAAGCACATCGATAATCAATTAACTCATATAGTTACTAAAAATACGATTTTATAACGTAAAAAGCAAGACAAGCAACTCAACGTAAAATAAACAACGCGGGTGTTACACATCATCTGCACAAGAGACTGGTTCTTCTAATGGGTCAGGGGATGCTCCTGATAGTGTTCCCAATGCATCTAAGAGTCCTTCCTCTTCACCACCCTCCGAGGAAGAGGAACTTCAAGAAAAAGACTCTTCTGATTCAGTTAAAAATTCACCTTCTAAGAGTCCTTCCTCTCCTCCTTCCTCCTCTTCTCAGAAAATCCAGATGCCTTTACCTCCTTTCCCTCATACATTGAAGAAGAAAGATCAGGGCAACATTGAGAAGATAAGGGAAACTTTTTCTCAAGTCAAGATCAATATTCCCTTACTTGATGCTATTGAGCAGATGCCTCCTTACGCCAGATTTTTAAAGGATTTGTGTACTACAAAAAAGGCAACTAGTGTACCTAAGAAGACATTTCTGACTTCTGGAGCTAACTCCATCCTTTCTCAGATACCAGCAAAGTATAAAGACCCCGGTTGCCCTACTGTGTCCATAGTCATAGGGGACCAGCTCATTCATAGAGCATTGCTTGATTTAGGGGCTAGTGTGAACTTGATTCCCTTTGCTGAGTATGAAAGGTTAGAATTGGGTGAATTGAAACCTACCAGGATGGTCATTCAGTTGGCTGACAGATCTACTAGAATCCCTCGGGGGATAGTTGAGGATGTATTGATTAGAGTGGGTGATTTCATCTACCCAGTGGACTTCGTGGTGATTGAAACTGAAAAGGGAATACCTAGTCTTACCAGTCAGATCCCTGTGATTCTAGGGCGCCCATTTTTAGCTACTGCTAATGCCCTTATTAACTGCCGAAATGGTATGATGAGACTGTCTTTTGGCAATATGACTGTGGAAGTAAATGTTTTTAACATGCAAAGACAGCCATCAGGATTTGATGATATGGACTTTTCTGCTCTTAATTGGATAGAGAATCCTGTGTTTGATGATTTGGATGATGCAATTGTTTCTGAGTATGAGTCATTTCTGATGAATGATAATCCTGAGTATGATATGTTTGAATTTGATGACTTATGCTCTGATGTTGATTGCTTATTCACTGTTATGACCGAATCTGTTGATGAATCTGTTGTCCCCAATGTTCTTGAATTGAAACCCCTCCCCGATTCTCTTAAGTATGCATTTTTAGGACCCGATGAATCTTTACCTGTTATTATAGCTTCTGACTTGGATCGGGACCAAGAAGACAAACTCATTTCTTTGCTTAGGGAGAATAAGGAATCGTTGGGATGGACTTTAGGGAATATTAAGGGGATAAGTCCTTCTGTTGTGCAACATAGAATCCATCTAGAGGACCATGTTCAGCCTTACCGAGATCGGCAAAGACGTTTGAATCCTACTCTTCAGGAAGTGGTCAAGAGGGAGGTTTTGAAATGGTTAGATCATGTGATCATTTATCCAATATCTGATAGTGAATGGGTTAGTCCTGTTCAAATCGTTCCTAAAAAGACTGGCATAACTGTAATTAGGAATGATAAGAATGAACTAATCCCTACTACAGTTCAATCTGGATGGCGTGTGTGTATAGACTATAGAAAATTGAATGCTGCCACCAGGAAAGACCATTTCCCCCTTCCCTTCTTAGACAAGATGCTAGAAAGGTTAGCTGGACATTCCTTCTATTGCTTCTTGGATGGATATTCTGGCTATACTCAGATCTCAATTGCTCCTGAGGATCAGGAGAAGACCACTTTCACTTGCCTATTTGGGACATATGCTTTCCGAAGAATGCCTTTCGGACTGTGTAATGCCCCTGCCACCTTTCAAAGATGCATGATTTCCATTTTCTCAGATTTGATTGAGCAATGCATGGAAATTTTTATGGATGACTTCTCTGTGTTTGGATCTTCTTTTGATCATTGCTTATGTAATTTGAAAAAGGTTTTAGAAAGGTGTAGGGAGAAAAATTTGACTTTAAATTGGGAGAAATGTCACTTTATGGTTAAGAAAGGTATATTCTTAGGTCATATTATTTCCAAAGATGGAATTGAGGTGGACAAAGCTAAGACTGACCTGATCATCAATCTTCCCCCTCCCAAAAGTGTGAAAGAAGTTGGGTCTTTTCTTGGACATGCAGACTTTTATCGACGATTCATTAAAGATTTCAGTAAAATTGCCAAGCCTTTGTCCAATTTGTTAGCTAAAGATGTGCCATTTAACTTTTCTGAAGCATGTCATGAGGCATTTTCTAAGCTTAAACAGGTCCTTACTTGTACTCCTGTCATTCATCCTCCTATTTGGGGAGAATCTTTCGAATTAATGTGTGATGCATCGGATTTTGCTCTTGGGGTTGTACTTGGACAGCGCATTGATAGAAAACCCCATGTGATTTATTATGCAAGTCATACATTGAATGATGCTCAACTGAATTACACTGTTACTAAAAAGGAATTTTTGGCTGTTGTCTTTGGTTTTCAAAAGTTCAGACCATATCTGATTGGTTCCCATGTGATTGTTTACACTGACCACTCTGCCCTTAAGCACCTTCTCTCTAAAAATAAACCTAGACTTGTAAGATGGATTCTGCTTTTACAGGAATTTGATTGTGAAATCAAGGATAGAAAAGGGTCTAAAAACCTTGTAGCTGATCACTTGTCTAGGATTACTTGTGAGAGTGAGTCTAGTGTTTCTGAATGTTTCCCTGATGAGCAACTGTATGCTGTGCTTCCTGATCCATGGTATGCTGATATTGTCAACTATTTGGTTACCAGTAGGATTCCTGAGGGATGGACCAAGCATGACAAGGATAGATTCTTTCACCTGGTTAAGTTTTTTGTTTGGGATGACCCTTATCTGTTCAAATACTGTTCTGACCAAGTTTTTAGAAGGTGCATACCCGACCATGAAGTGAGGAATGTACTGTCTTTTTGTCATGACCAAGCTTGTGGGGGGCATTTTAGTGGGAAGAAAACAGCTGCCAAGATTCTTCAATCCGGCTTTTATTGGCCAACTTTGTTTAAGGATGCCATTGAATTCTGCAAGAGTTGTCCCAGATGTCAGCAATTAGGCAAGATAACTAGGAGAGACATGATGCCATTAAACCCCATTATTGTAGTGGAAGTTTTTGATGTATGGGGTATTGATTTCATGGGATCATTTCCAATATCTTTTGGGAATGAGTACATTTTATTGGCTGTGGATTATGTATCTAAATGGGTGGAAGCCATTCCCTCTCGGACTAATGACACTCGAGTTGTGGTGAAATTTCTTAGGGAAAATATCTTTGCTCGCTTTGGCATGCCCCGGGCTCTCAGTAGTGACTAGGGTACTCATTTTAATAACAGATCTTTTGATGCCTTGCTTAGAAGATATTCGATAGTCCATAGGCTGGCTACCCCTTACCACCCTCAAACAAGTGGCCAAGTTGAAGTTTCCAATCGGCAGATAAAACAGATCCTGGAGAAAACTGTGAGTAGGCATAGGAAAGATTGGGCCGATAAGTTGATAGATGCTCTCTGGGCCTATAGGACAGCTTATAAGACTCCCCTCGGCATGTCCCCTTACAGAGTAGTTTATGGTAAGCCTTTCCATCTACCTGTAGAATTAGAGCACTGAGCTTGGTGGGCTATTAAGAAGCTCAACTATGATTTGTCTGAGGTGGGAGACTTGAGACGACTGCAATTGAGTGAACTTGATGAAATCAGAGTGGAAGCATATGAGAGTGCTCGGTCTTCTAAGGAGAGGGCAAAGTTATTTCATGATCAACATGTTTTGAGAAAAGAATTTGCCCCAGGAATGAAATTACTTTTGTATGACTCTCGGCTTCACTTATTTCCAGGGAAATTAAGGTCCCGCTGGACGGGCCCTTATGTTATCTCTCATGTTTTTCCCTATGGTGCAGTCCAGATTCAGGATTTGCAGACTGGTGCCCTGTTCAAAGTCAATGGCCAGCGGTTGAAACCATTCCTCGAGCTGCCGACCCAGGAGGATGTGGAGTGTCTGATGCTCCATGGTCCGGGCCCTAATCCGTGACTGACTGAGATCTGAGATAGTTTGGGTGTAACCTGCACCCAACCTGGTTTGCTAGAAACTCTCTTTCTTCTCTCTCTTTTCTTCTTTCTTGTATAGTTTACTATTTTCCTTATGCTTCTTTGATTTTAGTTTTGATTTTTATTTTGTTTTTAGTTTTTTTTTTTATTTTTGGTCGTGTTTTAGTTGTATATATTCTAGGTTTTTCGGTTGTATAGTTTATGTGCTTGCTTTTTAGCGCCTTGATTCTCCCAATGAGGACATTGTGAAGTTTTGGTGTGGGAGTGGGGTGCCATTTTTTTGAAAATTTTTGATTATTTTTGTTGTTTTTGGGGACATTTGTACTTTTTCTGATTAGTGTGAATCCCCTGTGTTTTAGTTGTTAGTTTGTATATAAATAGGATGTGCATGATAAGTCTCCAACTTCGAATTCTAAGCCTTGATGCTAAACTCTAGTTGTTCATTAAAGGTTGTGAAATTCAGTCCTTGTTATCCTTTCATCATTGTCTTTAGGTCTTAGGTTTCCATGAATGATTCTCCCACTAGCTATGGCATGATTACTTTGGAAAAAAAGTTAAAAAAATTGAAAAAAAATTGTATGATAAATAAAGAAAAAGAATAAAAGTTGGAATGACAAGTAACCCTTTGAGGCATACGCCACTGGGACCCTTTGAGGCACGTGCTACTGGGTGTTATCCTTTGAGGCGATATTGCTACTGGGAAAGCTTGCTTCCAAAGTCAGTATAAGAATAATGTAGTTATGTCAACTAGGTGGGATTGAATCTGTTCTGGTAAAACTAAGTCCTGAGGATGATGATTCACTTGCACACAAACATCGGGATGGATTCAAAATCTGGATGATCAATGGGGTGAAAATCAGTGTTTTGATGTCAGTTAGAGGTAGAAGGCTTTGATGTACATTCTATGTATATACAGAGTAATAATTGAGTACATGGGTGATTTAGCTGATTAGGAATTGTGCATATGTTTTTCGAGTTTTGTACATATTAGTTCTGAGAAAACCCAAAAAGATTTTTCTTTTATTTTTGGAATAATTTTGTGGGTATTTTCACTTTGAAACCCTCACAAAACCTCACTCGTCCACTTGGGAGTCCAAGGGGTTTAAAGGGCTTGTTGCATACGCTAAATGCAACCGTGATTCCTACGACAGTGAGTTAGGATTTTCTTTTCCTTATTTTTCATTTTCTTTTAGTTAGCTTAGTTTATTTTACTCGAGGACGAGCAAAATGTTGGTGTGGGAGTATTTGTTTGAGCCAAAAATGTGATATTTTTAAGGTACTTTTTCACCAATTTTATGCTCGTTTTAATAATTTTTTAAAGGTTTTTAAATGATTTTATTTTATTTTGCAGATTTCAAATAAATGCGAAAAATGGGCTTAAATGGCGGAAAAAGCGAGAAAAATGGAAGAATTATCGAAGGTTGAAGAATCGGGCCAAAATTGATAAAAACCGACCAAAGGAAATAGAAAAGTTAAAACCAGACCGGTCCAGTGAACCAGACCGGCAGGTTCAGCTGGACCGGTTCTGTTTTAAACCCCCCATTTCTCGCGTCTGTCTTCTTCTTCTCTCTCCTCATGTTCAGCCTCTGCTTCTTCTCTCTCCCCGACCGCAACTCCAGGCTTCTTGTGTTCGCCTTCCTCTTCAACCCACAACCCCCACCTCTTCGAACCCCGTTTCAACCTCAATCCCGTTATCTCCCTCACCCAAAACCACCCTTGCCCACCGTTTCCACGATATCCAGAAACCCATCCCTCTACCCACGGTTTTCTCCAAAATCGAAACCCAGAAACCCCTCCCACCAACTCACCCACCACCTCTGACAACAACCAAGCCACGTCCCACCTTCGCTGGCCTCATCTGAACCGTCCACGCACACCAACACCAGACGGAGGGTCAAGATCGAGAGAGGGGGGCATCGAGTTCCTTGCTTCGGGTATAAGAGATGAGGAGAAGATGCCATGGAGGAGGAGCGTAGACTAGGTAATTTCTAGGCTAAGTAGTTCTAGGTTTAAGTTTTAATTTCGTATTTTCAGGGTTAGAATTTCAGATTTTGCGATTAGGGTTCTTGTTAGTCAGTGACGAATTGATGTATTAGGGTTGGAATTTCTGATGTAATTCGAACTGTTGAAGCAACTTTTATCGAAATTTTGTTCAATTATTGAAGGATTCTCCCATTTCGTTGTTACTCTTTCTTCCCCTGCTTCATTCGGTTCATAACCGTGAACTTGGATGCGTGTCAATGGCGATTCAACCATTGATGTGGTGTTAGCTAAGGCTGAGCTGCAAAGCATTGAGGCCTAGGCTAGCATTAGTTTAACCCCCTTCCCTTTCCCTTGTTCACTGTTTCGGTTAGCTGGTACTACGGTTGCTGCTCGTATTTCGATTCTGTCCATCTCCCTTGTTGTCTGGCTGAAAGTGGGGACGCACACTTTGGATGTTCAAGCATTCTAGGTAACCTCTTTTCCCATGGTTGCTTGCTGCTGCTTTTGTTCTGTTTTGAGTTGGTTGCTTGCTGCTGCTGTGGTTCTGCGTTGAGTTTTACATCAGCCTGTAGGTTTAATTTTAGAATGCATATTGTTTTTTTCCAGTTTCTCTTGGTAGCAGTTAAGCTTCGTTGTTTTGATTTAGAATTTTAAGCTGCTCTTTTTCATGCTCTGCTCCTGAATACCCCTTCCCTGTTGCTCAATTGCTTTGCTGGAACAATTCGATGTTTGTTTGGTTGCTGGACTAATGGTGGATGGTTATTAGAAAAGGATTGAGTTATTTGTACTCCTGAGAATGCTCTGAATCAACTCTGTTTAATTCAACTTTAGTTTAGGTCTAGTTGTTGAGGTCGTTCAATTAAAAGCAATTAGTTTAGGTTCCATTTAGTTTAGTTAATTCACTTTTAATGACCATAATCAAACGTTTTCCCTGAGGATCGACCCTCTAAGTATTACAATGATATTGTATGCTTGAGGTTTAAATTCAGTTTAGTTCACATTCCCTAAAAAAAAAAAAAAAAACCCATCAACAGCCACCCATCCCACCTGCACCAGGCACCCCACTGATGCCTGAGAGCTCTGGGGAGGTCTACGTGGTGATAGACATTCTTGACACCCCAGAGTTAGTGGTGATTAGTTCTAGTTCTAGGGATGAGGATCCCCAGGGGGAGGAGGATGATCTAGAGGACGACCCCGAGGGGGATCAAGAAAGTGGTGAGATGGGGATAGAGTAACAAGGGGAGCAAGAGGCGGACGAGTTGATGGTGGACTTAGTGGAGGAACATGCGGCACAAGTTCAACAAGAAGTCGATGATGCCGAGTCAGAGGCATCCACGAGCAGTTTCGATTAAGGTGAAGAACCTGACGATGAGTCTGACCCAGATTACCATCCATCTAGGGATCGTTAGGTGATTCTAAGGGTCAGTGTAGTGGTTTCCATTTTAAGCCCTTTGTGTGTAGATATGGTATGGTTGGATTGGATGGTTATATTTTGGTGGGGCATCCGACATTGTACATGGTTAGTGCAATCCTTTCTGACCATGACGACATGATCCGTAACTCTTTTTGGTCATGTGACGGATCTAGTGTCTAAGGGCTATTTACTGTTTAGTGTTTAGGAGTAAGAACTAGGCTTGTAGGTGTTATATGCTTTTGTTGTTCATGTATATAAATCAGCAACTATGTATGTAAGTAAGCAGTTATGAAATGAAATGATGGCGCCTTGAGTTATGAAATGTTCTTTGATCCATCTCCTATGTATTTATTGGGCATGTTTATCTTATATGTCTGGGGTCCCAGTGTCTGAATTGTTTTATTTAATGTCTGATCAGAATGTCTCAGACAATGCAAAATCACAATGAGGTGCATGTAGAGGACAATTCGGAGTAAGGCCAGGGATCGGGTGATCAAGCCTCGTGTCAAGGGCCACCACATGGTGACATGCCACCGTCGCTCTCTGAGTTAGCTAGCAACTTAGGCAACCCGAGTTACTGACCAACCTTAGTTATTGAATTGATGAAGCGGATTCCCCAAGTGCCTACTGAAACCCCTCCTAAGGAGGATAAATTGGTAGATAGGGTAGCACGGCGCAACCCTAAAGTTTACAACGGGTCCTATGATCCCGTGGTATTGGAGGAATAGATAAGGGGAATGGAGAAAATTTTTACAGTAGTTGAGGTACCAGAGGAAAAGAAAATGAACATTGGGACATATTATTTGTCATGTGAAGCTGACATTTGATGGAATATAGTGAAGGATAAGCTCGAAAGGCCTGAATTCACCTGGAATAAATTCTTAGCAGAGCTGAGGGCGAAATTTTACCCAGTTGTGGTGCAAAGGCAAAAGGAGAAAGAATTTATGGAATTAAAAATGAACGGTAGCATGTTGGTGATGCAGTATGCTAGTAAGTTCACCGAGCTATCTAGGTTTGTCCCTAAATTTGTGTCATCTGAAAGGTTAAAGATGATAAGGTTTGAGGAAGGTTTGGCCTTCTATATTCGAAATCAGTTAGCTGGACAACCAATGGTAACTTATCAAGAACTATATGAGCGAACAGCCGAAGTGGAAATAGTGAAGACGGAGTTGAGGACACTGAATCCAATCAACCACAAGAGAAAGGGGTTTGAGCAGGGGACTCCAAGTGAGAGTGTGAACCAGAACCAGCAGAACCAGAAGAAACCTACTCCTGTTCCCTCCAAGAGCCGTCCTGCAGGCTCAACAGCACCTTGTACGAAATGTGGGAGAACAAATCATACCACTCCTTAATGTCGCGTCGGCACCAACAAATGTATGTGGTGTGGAAGTCTTGAACATGTTATTGCTGCATGCCCCCGACGATTAAAAGCTGTAGACAAGGGCGCAGCGAAACCCTTGGCCCCGCTCCGCCAGGGACCTCCACTTTCAAGGCCTGCAGTTGCAGGAAGGGCATTTGTGATGAACAAGAAGGAAGCTGCTACCTCTGGTATGGTAGTCACTGGAACTCTCTTTTTAAATTCAAAGCGCTTTTGTGTATTATTTGATTCAGGTGCCACTTATTTGTTTATATCTACCCAATCTGCTCAACAATTGAGCCTTGAGAACAGGAGGATGACAACCAATTATAGAATTAAGTTACCCAATAATTCTGTGATTGAGTGCCCTATCTCTTATCAACTTGCCCCCATCACCATTAGTGAAACCACCTTCCCCATGGATTTTATTCAATTCGATTTGTCTGATTTTGATATCATTTTGGGGATGAATTGGTTGCATTCTTATGGAGCCCAAATCGACTGTGAAGATCTGAAGGTTATCCTGAAAGATGAAAAGGGAGAAAAGTGTGTTTTTATGGGCAGAGAGAGGTAAACTCTTGTCCTTTGATTTCTGCTATGAAAACAAGTAAGCTGTTATATCAAGGATGTATTGGATATTGGTGTTATGCTATCAACACCCCAACAAAAGAAGAGGAAGTAGCGAATATACCTGTGGTTTGTGAATTTGAAGATGTTTTCCCAGAAGAATTGCCAGAACTACCCCCGCTGAGGGAAATTGATTTTGGGATCGAATTAATTCCTGGAGCCCAACCTATTTCTAAAGCCCCATATCGTACGACCCCAACTGAGCTTAAGGAATTAAAGTCTCAACTAGATGAACTGTTACAAAAGGGCTTTATTAGGCCAAGTGTGTCACCATGGGGTGCGCCAGTGTTGTTTGTCAAGAAGAAGGACGGAACCTTGAGGCTATGTATTGATTATAGGGAGTTGAACAAGATTACCATCAAGAACAAGTACCCTCTGTCACGAATAGATGATTTGTTTGACCAATTACAAGGGGCATGAGTGTTCTCTAAGATTGATTTGAGGTCAGGGTACCATCAACTTAGGATTAAACATGATGACATTCCTAAGACAGCATTTAGAACCAGGTATGGTCACTATGAGTTCACAGTGATGCCTTTTGGTCTCACTAATGCTCCTGCAGCCTTCATGAACCTTATGAATAGGGTTTTCAGACCTTATTTAGAGAAGTTTGTAGTGGTGTTCATAGATGACATCCTTATCTATTCTAAGGATAAGGAGGGACATGCTGACAAATTGCGAACAGTACTGCAAACCTTGAAGGAGCATCAAATCTATGGAAAATTAAAGAAATGTGAATTTTGGCTGGAGGAAGTGGTATTTTTGGGGCATGTGATTACCAAAGAAGGAATTAAAGTTCACCCCCAAAAGGTGAAAGCAATCATAGAATGGCCAAGGCCTACCAATGTCACTGAAATTAGAAGTTTTCCGGGTTTAGCAGGTTATTATTGAAGGTTCGTCCTGGACTTTTCGAAAATCGCTTCACCACTGACCAATCTATTGAAGAAGTTGAATAAGTTCGAGTGGACTGAAAGATGTGAGAAAGCTTTCCAAGAGCTAAGGCAGCGACTAACTACCGCCCCAATTCTCACGTTACCAATGGAAGGGAAGGAGTATACAGTTTATAGTGACACATTGAAGAACGGTCTAGGGTGCGTATTGATGCAAGAGGATAAAGTAGTGGCTTATGCTTCTCGACAACTCAAGCCATACGAGAAAAACTATCCTACCCATGACCTGGAATTAGCAGCCGTGGTGTTTGCTTTGAAAATTTGGAGGCATTATTTATACGGGGTACCATGCAAGATGTATACTGATCATCAAAGTTTAAAGTATATCTTCACCCAAAAGGAGCTCAATTCGAGGCAACGACGTTGGCTTGAGTTGCTTAAAGATTATGATTTGCAGATTCAATACCACCCTGGTAAAGCAAATGTGGTGGCGGATGCCTTGAGTAGGAAGGCGTAACATAGCTCAAACACTGTGGTGATTACTCAATTGAACCTCTTCAGAGAACTTGAGGACTTTGGGATTCAATTAGTATTTCACGGGCAATTGAATGCTCAATTATCAGCACTTACGGTTCAGTCGTCCCTGGTGGAAGAAATTCGACTGACTCAGGAAAGTGATCCTGAACTCCAAAGCATAAAGCAAAATTTAAAAAAAGGGAAGTCTCCGGGTTTTGTAGTACATGAGGATGGGACTTTACGATTCCAGAATCGCCTATGTGTGCCTAAAAATGGGGAATTAAGAAAGCAAATCTTAGAAGAGGCTCACAATACTCGTTATTCAGTGCATCCAAGAGGTACAAAGTTGTACAGAGATTTGAGACAATATTTTTGGTGGAATAATATGAAGAAGGATGTTGCAGAATATGTGAACAAGTGTTTAATCTGCCAGAAAGTTAAAGCAGAGCACCAGCGCCCTGTGGGTGAACTACGACCCTTAGAAATTCCCACTTGGAAGTGGGATTCAATCTCAATGGACTTTGTTATGGGTTTACCCCTTTCTGCCTCGAATAAGAATGCTATCTGGGTCATAGTTGATCGACTCACGATGTCGGCTCATTTCCTGCCAATTAAGGATACTTGGGGAATAGAAAGACTAGCCCAACTGTATGTTAAGGAGATAGTCCGTCTACATGGGATCCCTTTAGACATAGTCTCAGATAGGGGTCAACGACTCCAAGCGCGCTTCTGGAAAGCACTTCAAAATGCCTTTGGAACCAACTAAACTTCAGTAGCTCCTATCACCCAATGACAGATGGACAAACTAAAAGGGTTAATCAAATTTTGGAGGACATGCTGAGAGCTTGTGTATTGGATTTCCAAGAGAAATGGGAAGACGATTTACCTTTGGTGGAATTCTCTTATAACAACAGTTATCAATCCACCATCAGAATGGCCCCGTTTGAGGCTCTGTACGGGAGAAAATGTTGAACCCCGTTATGCTGGAGTGATTTGGATGAGGCACTGATTATAGGTCCTGAAATGATCCAAGAGACTACTGAGACAATAAGAAAGATTCAGGAGCATATTAGGGTTGCCCAAAGTCGACAGAAAAGTTATGCAGACAAAATAAGGCCTCTAGAGTTTCAAGTTGGTGGTAAAGTTTTTCTAAAAGTTTCACCAACTAAAGGTGTGAAGAGGTTCGGAGTACGGGCAAATGGAGTCCAAGGTACATTGGACCTTATGAAATCGTTGAAAGGGTGAATCCTGTCGCTTGTCGCCTAGAGTTGCCTGCCGAACTTGAGCACGTCCATAACGTGTTTCATATCTCTCAGCTTCGAAAATATATTCCAGATCCAAACCATACCATTGTATCTGAACCTATCGATATCGCTGAAGATCTAGTATATGAAGAGTGTCCTGTTCAGATACTAGATCGCAGGATCCAACAGCTGCGCAACAAGCAGATACCATTCGTTAAAGTACTCTGGACGAACCATACCCCCCAAGAAGCTACTTGGGAGACTGAGGAGGCAATGAAAGCCAAATACCCACATTTATTCGAGGTAACCCTGTTTGTTATGGTTAAGTTCATCGGTTTCGAGGACGAAACTTCTTAAAGGGGGAAGGCTGTAATAGTCTGACCCTAAATTATGCTTATTAATTTCATTTCATTAATCCATGGGATTAATATCATTTCATTTACCTCATTTCTTTTATGATTCCAATGCACATTCCAGATAGGCCCTCACTTTGCAATTCAGGGTTTGTTTTAGTCGAATTTGAAAATCGAGTTAGGCCTTGATAATTATGAATTTAATGTTTAGAATTCTTTTTCAATGCACCACAACCATTTATCTCAACCTTTGGAAAAAAAAAGATTTTTTTTTTCAAACACACTCGGTTTCAGTTTTTAGATAAACCCGAGCCCGTTTAGGGTCGTTTGCGATGCAACAAGACTTGATCTTGAATTATTTAGCTAAACCCTTTTAATTAAGGCTTAATCAAGCCCGACAATTTTGACTTTTCTATCTTTAATTTCAGCCAAGTAAATGTGATATAAATTGTAAAAATTTTCATTTTATCTTCATTTTTCAACAAGCTTGCAAGTGACTTTCTCTCTTTTCCCTCTTCTCCTTCTCTCTCTCCACGGCACACAACAGCAACATCAGCCCTCCTAGCCACCTTTGAACCACCCAAAAACCCTCAAAACATCCCCCACTCACCACCCCCAAACACCTCTTTCACTTCCTTAAGCATCAAGAAGCATATCTGCCTCTTTTCAAGCTCAAAGTGAGTGTTATTTTCACCCCTATGCTGATTTTTGTTTTTGATTCTTGACTTTGTTGGTTTTTGTTTCTTATTTTGGTTGTTTTAGTGATGGATTATGTTTTTTTTATGGTATTAAGAATCATTTTGTTGATGGATTATGGTGGAGTTGAAATTGGATGAGGCTAGGGTTAGGGTTTCATCTTTGTCATGCAAAGCTTCTTGTTTAAGTGATGTTTATGGCATCTTTTATCCTTGTCTTTGCTTATCTCTTAGTATATTGAAGTTTTTATGTTGTTTATGGTGTTTTGGAAAAGTTGGGAGTGAGTTCAAAGTGGCCCAAAGCTGGGGTTTGTCCAAAATGCAAGATTTGGACCAAGTAATGTTAAATTTGAGGTGTGTGGGTTTATGTGACTGAAAAAGGAGTTTTATTTGATACGAAGATGAAGAGAAATTATGTATGGTGATGTTGTATGAGGTTGGGATGTACCAAAGTGTGTTATACACTCTTAAGAAAGAGTTTGAGTTGAGGTTTAGTGTTAAAAAGGTGAAGGAACAACTAAAACAGTGCTGCTGAAATTTTTAGAAAAACAGGACAAACTTTGGAACAAAACAGGTAATAATCGGCCAAGACAAAAATGCTGATTTTTGGTGGGTATATAGGTCTGGATGTTAGCTTTAAACTGACTCTTGAATTACCTTAATCCGAGGTCTGTGGAGGAAGTTATGGCTTTTCTACTGAACTTGGGCAGAATGGTTTTTTCCAGCACTGAAACCTGACATGTTGGTGTTCTAACCCTATTTTATGGAACCTGTCGTAGGAATCTTGTTATGTGTCCTTCAGGAAAGTTTAGAGGACTTCCTAAGCTATTTATATTGGGGTCTTACGTCTCAGTTGGAGGTTGGTAGTATAAGTTGTGGATTATTTATTCCGTACCCTGGTCATAAACCCTTACCCCCTAAACTCGCTACTGTGCCTTAACTTAGCATTTCTATACTTTATTTAACTTTATCAGTTTAATCTATTAACTGGTTCACACAAATTCTTTATAAGCCTTTTCTATTTAAGGGTATCCGTTGTGCTAATTTTATTTAAAGGTATTCATTATCTAAATAAGTTCATTTGTAACCTCATATGCCTATAATGATTTTGAACAGAATCAAGGCCTAAGCTTTCATTCTCTCCATTCTGGTACATCTATTTAATCTATGAACTAACTTTTAAAGACCCCAGGTATGTTCATTGACTGTATCTTTAGAAATCAGCACGTATTTATCGAAATTATACTGTTTTGGTAAGTACATCAATGAATCATTTGAATTAGTGATTTATCACATAAGTAGTGACCCCATCAGTTACCAGTTACAGGGCGTTGCCCTCCAGTTACCCGCGCAGCTTCAGGCCAGGTCTTCCGGTCGGCTTGGTAGGTGCACACCTATACATAGATCATAACAGTTACTAAGGGGTGCACTATCAGATAATAATTGGCAACTTAGCTTTATATACATCTCATTCCCTGTTTCAAAATCAAAATGAATTGCAAAGAGGGCCCTCATAATTTTCTTTCTCAATAAATCTTTATCAGTACAGGGATGCATGTACTGAGCTTTGGCTCACAGTTCGAAATGTTTTTATGTTTTGTTTTAGGAAAGTGTTCAGTAAACCGCTCCCAAACGGGCAGGGAAGCTGAAGCTGATAAATAAGTCGGGACCGTCCATGAGATTGGCAGATAGAAGTGCTAAGAGTGGTAAGATGCTTTCATGTCTTATGGTGGTGCTTTTTGGTGTTCCAGCTATATACGTCTGAACTGCAATATGTATTTTGATGTTATAATTGTATAATTAAACTGAGTTATGTATGATGATGTAACCCCGGGAACTTAGAATCATTCCCGTGTGTTGTTAAATGTTTCGAATGGTCGTGAATGCCCTCTAAGGTTATACTTTGATTTTATGGCTAAATTTTCATATTCAAGAGAAGCCTTGTCCTTGCGGACGACGGTAACGCCCATCCATGGATTTCTTGGTGTTCAGCTATGATTTATGTATTATTGGGGCGTTACAGTTTTGAACGGTAAATGTCTTTTTCGTGCACTCTAATAAGACAGTCGATAGTTTAAACACGTCGTTTTAAACTCGAACCATTGGAAATGACTTACTTACAACAAGCTTAGTGTTACATGCGTTCTAGGATATCACGTCTAATACTAATATCCCAATTTTCCACGTCTTACATAGCACCACTAGCCGTTGAGTAGTTGCCCCCCCTTAAATGATCCAAATCTCCTTTTTATCAGGAACTTACTTACAACATAAAACATCTCACTGTGCTGGCTAGGGAGGTCAACACCACCCTTAAGTGAGATCGTCACTCTTATTCTATGTTATCCCCGGGGTATACGTACTTAACTTTTGGCCAAAGCGCGTCTTAGCAGAGCAACTCTAACCTCGATATTGTGCTCTGTAGGGCAACAACTCACACCAGGATAATCATATCCTGAGTCCAGTCCCCCTCAAGGTTTTCTTACGCGTCACACATCAGGGAACAACTCACACCAAGATAATCATATCTTGAGTCCAGCTCCCGGGAACAGCACACGCCATCTTTACGTGCAGCTCCCGACATTACCTTAGGGGGAAACAGCTCACGCCATCTTTGCGTCCAATTTCCGTCCTTTAACCAACTTCCCAGCACATTTTTAGTCTTTAAGGACATATTTCATTTCTCTGTTTCAAATGCTTACTTGGTTGAAACTCGCTTTTCAACAACCATGATCTTTTGAAATGCTTATAGTTCATTCGTTTTTGGCTTAAATGCTTCTTATAGACATTATAAGTTTATTAACACATAAATCGACCTCCTTTGAAACTTGAAAGCTTCTTGAAAACATAATGAGCTTATTAAATGGTAAAACAACTTCGTTTTGAACTTAAAAGGTTCGTATAAGTGTAATACGGCTACTAACTAGCAAAATGACTTCGTTTTTAAGTTAAGAAACTCTTATATACGTAAAACGTTTGCTAGTTTATAAAACGAATTCCTTTCTAACTTAAAAGCTTAGTGTAAACGTAATAAGATTGCTAAATCGCAAACCGACTTCATTTTCAGGTTAGAAGCTTAATTTGCTAAATCATAAAATGACTTCGTTTTCAACTTAGAAGCTTCTTATAAACGTAATAAGTGTATTAAATCGTAAAACAACTTCATTTTTAGCTAAAAGGCTTTTTATAAACGTAATAAGGTTGGCTAATCATAAAACGACTTTGTTTCTAGCTTGAAAGCTCCCTATAAGCGTAATGTGGTTGCTAAATTATAAAAACGACTTCACTTTTTAGCTTGAAAGCTTCTTTTAAATGTAAAACGTTTGCTAAATCGAAGATCGAAACTCAATAGAGACTTAAGTAACAAAAAAGCATGCAAATAAGCTAAGCTTCATAATTAGCACCTTAAGGTACTCTTTTTCGGGGTCGTATAAATTATTTTAAACATAAGGAGGGGTCATTACCCAAACCAATGCCTTAAAAACCTTTTCGAGCTCACTTTTACTTCGCTTTCGAAATTCCTAAACCTATTGACTATTCAATCGAGTCACTAACTGAGCAGTTCGACGATTTAGGACCTTTTTAACATTTTAGATGTCCTAACACGCAAATAGTCAACTGATAAACTGAAAAGCATTCTCAACGTGTAAAACAAGCTTTCTGAATGACCTTTTCTTTTTAAAGATGTCTAAAGTTTCAGGAATTAATCACATAATGTCACGTAGCAAATTGGGGGAAAAGGGTTTACACATAGCACATTCATACAGTTCATATCACAACTCATTAAGCCAGACATGGCCTCGCAATCCACACAATTGCGGCAATTCACAACCCTATCTCCCTCCTCACATAGCACCGGCCGCAAGAACCTCAAATATCTCATTAGTTCCACCTCAAACCATCCAACTACCAATCTCAGTTCAATATTGACATTTAGAACCCAACAATACAGAAAACGATCGTACATAGGTATAATATTCACACTTAATAGCGAACTTAGAATTTAACAGACTAAACTCATGCAAATAGAAACTTTAAGCGACATTTACTTTCTTGTTCGCAAACCAATATACATAAGAATAGTATCTCCTTCCTAATTAGCAAGAATAAACTATTAACATGCTCAAACTGATTTAGCCATGACCTTTAGACATAAGTCAGTTTACACCACAATTACTTCAACTGTCCAACTAGCACCCCTAAGCATTAAATAGTCCTTTAGATGCAACAACTAATGCTACAATAGCCCACCATCAACATTCTATTTACTTTCAAATCCTTAATTTAATCGGTCCATTCAACCATGCATTTACTCAACATGCGATTAACCATAATCAGTACCATGCTTGTGATTCCTCAATCTCAATACTCAATTTACCCAAACTGACTTCTAACTTTAAAATCAACATGCACTAACTAAAATTTAGTTAAAATAATTGAGAATAGTAATAATTTAGGAGGAAAGTAACCCTCACCTTGAACCCAAGCTAGGGGTTCGACTCATGGCTATGGCTCGACTTTAGAGGCTTGAACAACTCCCATCCTTCTCCTCTTGCTTACCCACGCTCGAACAGGACCAATTCACGCCCCAAATTCCAGAAATTTGAACCCTAAAATCGACCCAAACTCACTTACTGATTGAGATTGAATTGGGTATATGCATGCAACGATTCCTACCCTAACTTATAGAAAATTTAAGCAACTAAGAGGTGAATTGCGTGGTTATACCTGGGGTACGCGCTCGAGGCTCGATTCGTCGCCCAGAGACACTGTAACCGTGCTTGGTTTGCTCAAAATCCTGCCCAAATTCGCGCCCAACGGTTGGCTAACTCGAAGGGGATGTCGAATGGGTGAGTTTTGCATGTGTGATTTGCGAAAATTGGCTCCCAATTGGAGCTTGGGAGCGGCGTCAACGGAGGAGGAGAGGAGGCAGAAGAAGAGTAGCAGAGAGAGAGAGATGAGCTGCTCAGGGAGGGGGGGTCGCACGAAGGAAGTAGGAGAAAGAAAAGGGGTTGAGCAAAATTACAAAAAAGCCCCTCTTCTATTTTTTTTTGTCCTAAACTGTTCGATACTCGACACCGCTAGTCTAATTCACAACCTGAACTATAAACCCAAAATCGATAACAGGGCCCTTCACCGATTACTCGTTCCCAAAAATATCGAAGTTCGATTTAATAACATCAAACAACTTCTAAGGTCGACGACCTAATCGCATTCGGGTTCTTAATCGATTTAGTACTCGTTAATAACGCTTATTAAAAATCATTAAAATATTCTTTCAAAACTAATAATAATAATAATATTATTACTGATGACAAAAATACTTTTTAGTAAAATCATCGCTCACATAAGCACGTCAATAATTAATTAACTCGTATCGTTAAA
This sequence comes from Selenicereus undatus, assembly GCA_017589665.1. NCBI lineage: Eukaryota > Viridiplantae > Streptophyta > Magnoliopsida > Caryophyllales > Cactaceae > Selenicereus > Selenicereus undatus. The sequence goes on from JACYFF010019584.1 coordinate 84,431,090, forward strand.
TAAAATAAACTTTTATAACGTAAAAAGGCGTTACAACAACTTGACAGAAAACAAGGTACGCGGGCCTTACACTCTCACCCCCTAAAAGAATTTCGTCCTCGAAATTGCTTACTTGGAGGAATTAATGGGTGCACTTCATTCGTATCTCTTTCACAATCCAAGTCACTTTATGCTTAACTATCAATTCTGCCTGCACCATAGCATCCCATCCTTGGATTTCTATTTGAACCCAATCATCAGGGAGCGTTCTCCCTTGCACCATAACAACTCAATCACTACAAGTATGATCCGTATGGCACATGGTTTTGCAACGAAGAGGTTATGAAATGTTCCATACACATCTCATGAGGTTCACTAACAAGTTTCCTCGGTTTTCATTGGGCGACTTGCTTTCCTTGTCCTATTTCATCCCATGTTTGAACCTCCTAAAGTTTCGATTTCCTTGAGAATTGGATCCTCCAAAGCCAAATTCCTCGTTTACTTGGTCCTTCTTTCTATTCTCAATCTCGGTTTCGCTTATGATGCAGGCTATTTGCACGGTCTTCTGGTACATTTCGTGGAAACTACCATCAGTACACCCTGTCATTATCTTTTTCACTTCCCCTCTTAATCCTTGTCCGAAGTGGTCCATTCTCATTTCGTTGGTGGCCACTTGATTTGGTGCAAAGCAGCTCAGCTCGTTGAACTTCGCCGCATAATCTAATATGCGCATTTCTCCTTGTTTCAAGCATAAAAACTCCCGTTCCTTAACTCTCCTTACATCTCGAGGGTAATATTGAGCATCCATTAAGGCTTTTAGATGGTTCCAGGTTAACACAGGTTCACCTGCCCTAGGTTTCACAGTCCCCCACTAGAATTTAGCAACTTTTTTAAATTGATAGGTCGCAGGTGCCCTTGAAGTTGGCACTCCATGGTCTCAAATAAGTCTTCCTCTATCCCACTTACAAGCCCGAAGGGCACTGCTCTCACACCTTTACAAGTGCAGTCGTATCCTTTCTCTTGATGCGACAAATCATCTAAGCCTTACTCCGCTCATCTTATGCTCTTTAGGTGCCACTCGTACTTTCCCTTTAAAACATTATTAGTGATCTCATCCAATTATGCTCATCTCTCCCATAACCTGGGATCTTCTTATAAGACAACACTCCAAACGTATGCCTCCATTTTTGTCAGCCCAGCCTTACATTGCAAAGCCAATGTCCTTATCGATATCTTCGCCGCCTTGTATGATCAATCCAAGTATTTAAGCTTCTTAATATTCGGTATCGTCATATCAATGGTGACTTCCTCCCTTGCCTCTTTATTCTTTTCACTTGACTTACATTCCAACTACTCAATCTAAAACCTTTAGACTCCAAAATACGTCTCTATGTTTCTAACATATTGTTAAGCTCCTTCGAGTGCCTCTCTATTACGACAATATAAGCGGCAAACAACGTTCACCACGGTATTTCATCATACATGTCATTTGTGAACTGGTCTGAGACGATTGTAAAAGGGCTTAAAGCCAATCCTCAACATGACCTAATATCAACAAGGAGGTCCTTTAGGTCTCTTCGTAATATCCCAATCCTTAGTCTTCACTCTCTCATACATATCTTCAATAAACATAACAAAAGGTAAATAATTCTTTCTTCACCAATTCCAACGCACCTTTCAAAGCACCCTATCACAAGCCTTATAAATGAACACCATATGTAAATCCTTTTCTTCTATTCCTCGAGAATTTCCTAAGTCATCTCATAAGATTCACCGCTTCTGTAGTTGGTCTTTTTGCAATGAAACCAAACCGTGACTGCAGGAATCTCAAAAAAATCTCCGTCAAACAATAACTTGCATCAATGGTGCACCCCCAACGTCACTTCAAGGGGGGGCGAAAAGCAACTTAACCCTTATACTAACGCATAATTTGCCCCTTCTTAGTCAATTGACTTGCTCGAGCCACACATAAGTCACAAATGTTCATACCACAAGGCACACTTGCACACAAAGGAAACATATGTCACATAATCACAAAGTGTTCCTAGACGACTATATGAAATGCAAGACTCAGGTCACGGGCTGTGGTCACAGGACCTTTGCTTTGATACCATCAATGTAACACTCCTAACCCCTAGGGTCAGGAGGGTTACGTTTTCTTACTTCTTCCTTAATTTCTGGGGTGAAGCGGATAGAGCTTCCCCTAAAAACTGACCGTTTCCAGGATAAAAGCCTTACAAAATTTCCCTGCAAATCAACGGAAGCACATAACATTTAAAAGAAGCTCAACGGCGACATGCCGGAGTTCATAACTCAACGAGCCACCCGCTCGGAGTACACCAAACAAAATAGTTCTTTAACACATGAAAAGTAAAAGATATAACTCAACGGTGTACACAACCGGTGTATTGGTGTTTACATCCCACAACACAGGTAATTTCGAATGAAGGCATCTACTAATAAGATGGTTGGCTCACACCGCCATACAGAGCGACTCATAAACAATATGCATAATATGAGCTAGAAAACTTAGTTTCAAGAATTACTTACCAGGAATACATTACATCACATGAATCTACTTCTATATGGCACACATGACTCTTTTCAAGTAGGGGTAGACTCTAGCTCGCGTAAGTAGCTGGACTTCCACCTATCATAACAAAAGCCTGGGGAAAAAGGGGAAAGAGTAATGGAATGAGCAACCACACGCTCAGTGAGAATTCCCTCACTCCCTAAAACCAAAAACTTTTGCAGGCAATAATACTAATAATAGCCATATATCAGGCATTCATACTTTACTATCATATTTGGCAATCATAGATCCCAAGGAAAGATTACCCTTCTTAAAATTCATTCCAACCATTCAACTTCATTCAACTCAATTCTAGGCCCTCAATGACCAAACTTCCCTACTTGTAGGCATTCAGGCACATAAACAAGTATGCAACTAGGACTGAATACAAAGACTTTCAAACTCACTTCTGAAAACATAGTGACTCTCAATAAATACCAAGAAGGGTTTATGATCCACATCAACTCCTTTAAAGCTTACATTTCTTTCTAAAAGTTCTCAAACATCTAAACTAGTAAGAAAGACTTGTCAGGAAACATACTTTCATAGAATCTGCACATTGAAACGAATAATGCAACATTTGAAACTTCATTTGACTATACTTGGAAATCCTTTCGTAAAATATGAATAGGAGGTGTACATTTGAAAGCTTTCTTTCTCTCTTAAAAACACTTTACTTGGCCTCTTGGGGCTCATGTTACTTTAAAAGAACTTCTTTTCTTTTCTGAACTGCTAAGAATGGCAAAAGACCAAATCTTCTTTTTATCAGGAACTTACTTACAACATGAAACATCTCATTGTGCTGGCTAGGGAGGTCAACACCACCCTTAAGTGAGATCATCACTCTTATTCTACGTTATCCCCGGGGTATACGTACATAACTTTTGGCCAAAACGCGTCTTAGCAGAGCAACTCTAACCTCAATATTGTCCTTTGTGGGGTAACAGCTCACACCGGGATAATCATATCCTGAGTCCAGTCCCCCTCAAGGTTTTCTTACGCGTCACACATCAGGGAATAGCTCACACCAAGATAATCATATGTTGAGTCCAGCTCTCGGGAATAGCTCACGCCATCTTTGCGTCCAGCTCCCAGCATTACCTTAGAGGGAAACAGCTCACGCCATCTTTGCGTCCAATTTCTGCCCTCTAGCCAACTTCCCAACACATTTTTAGTCTTTAAAGACATATTTTATTTCTTTGTTTCAAATGCTTACTTGGGTGAAACTCGCTTTTCAACGACCATATTCGTTTAAAATGCTTATAGTTCATTCGTTTTTGGCTCAAATGCTTCTTATAAACATTATAAGTTTATTAACACATAAATCGACCTCCTTTGAAACTTGAAAGCTTCTTAAAAACGTAATGAGCTTATACGGCTACTAACTTGCAAAATGACTTCGTTTTTAACTTAAGAAACTCTTATAGACGTAAAACGTTTGCTAGTTTATAAAACGAATTCCTTTCTAACTTAAAAGCTTAGTATAAACGCAATAAGGTTGCTAAATCGTAAAACGACTTCATTTTCAGGTTAGAAGCTTCAGTTGCTAAATCATAAAATGACTTTGTTTTCAACTTTGAAGCTTCATATAAACGTAATAAGTTTACTAAATCGTAAAACAACTTCGTTTTAAACTAAAAGGATTTTTATAAACGTAATAAGGTTGCCTAATCATAAAACGACTTTGTTTCTAACTTGAACGCTTCGTACAAGCGTAATAGGGTCGCTAAATTATAAAAATGACTTCACTTTTTACCATGAAAGCATCTTTTAAACGTAAAAGGTTTGCTAAATCATAGATCAAAACTCAATAGACTTAAGTAACCAAAAAGCATGCAAATAAGCTAAGCTTCATAATTAGCACCTTAAGGTACTCTTTTTCGGGGTCGTATAAATTATTTTAAACATAAGGAGGGGTCATTACCCAAACCAATGCCTTAAAAACCTTTTCGCGCTCACTTTTACTTCGCTTTCGAAATTCCTAAACCTATCGAGTATTCAATCGAGTCACTAACTGAGCAGTTCGACGATTTAGGACCTTTTTAATATTTTAGACGTCGTAACACGCAAATAGCCAACTGATAAATTTAAAAGCATTCTCAACGCGTAAAACAAGCTTTCTAAACGACCTTTTCTTTTTGAAGACGTCTAAAGTTTCAAGAATTAATCACATAGTGTCACGTAGCAAATTGGGGGAAAAGCTTTTGCACATAGCACATTCATACACTTCATATCATAACTCATTAAGCCACACATGGCCTCGCAATCCACACGATTGCGGCAATTCACAACCCTATCTCGCTCCTCACACAGCAACGACTGCGAGAACCTCAAATATCTCATTAGTTCCACCTCAAACAATCCAACTACCAATCTCGGTTCAATATTGACATTTACAACCCAACAATACAGAAAACGATCATACATAGGTATAATATTCATGCATAATAGCCAACTTAGAATTTAACATACTAAACTGATGCAAATAGAAACTTTAAGCGACATTTACTTTCTTGTTCGCAAACCAGTGTACATAGGAATAGTATCTCCTTCCTAATTTCCAAGAATAAACTATTAACATGCTCAAACTGATTTAGCCATGATTTTTAGACATAAGTCAGTTTGCACCACAATTACTTCAACTGTCCTACTACCACCGCTAAGCATTAAATAGTCCTTCAGATGCGACAACTGATGCTACAACAGCCCACTATCAACATTCTATTTACTTTCAAATCCTCAATTTAATCGGTCCATTCAACCATACATTTACTCAACATGCGATTAACCAAAATCAGTACCATGCTTGTGATTCCTCAATCTTAATTGTCAATTTACCCAAACTGATATCTAACTTTAAAATCAACACGCACTAACTAAATTTAGTTAAAATCATTGAAAATAGTAATAATTAGGAGGAAAGGAACCCTCACCTTGCACCCAAGCTAGGGGTTCGACTCACGGCTGTGGCTCGACTTTAGAGGCTTGAGCAACTCCAATCCTTCGGCTCTCGCTTACCCACGCTCGAACAGGAGCAACTCACGCCCCAAATTGTAGAAATTTGAACCCTGGGGTACGCGTTCGAGGCCCGATTGCTCACGTAGAGCCGCCGTAACCGTGCTAGGTTTGCTCGAAATCCTACCCAAATTCGCGCCCAATGGTGGCTAACTAGAAGGGGAGGTCGAATGGGTGAGTTTTGCAGGTGTGGTTTGTGAAAATCGGCTCCCAATTGGAGCTTGGGAGTGGCGTCAATAGAGGAGGAGAGGAGGAGGAAGAAGAAGAGCAGCAGGGAAAGAGAGATGAGCTGTTCGGGGAAGGGGGACGCACGAAGGAAGAAGGAGAAAGAAAAGGGATTGAGCGAAATTACAAAAATGCCCCTCTTCTATTTTTTTTTGTCCCAAACTGTTCGATACTCGACACCGCTAGTCTAATTCACAACCCGAACTCTAAATAAAAAATCGATAACAGGGCCCTTCATCGATTACTCGTTCCCAAAAATATCAAAGTTCGATTTAATGACATCGAAATACTTCTAAGGTGGATGACCTAATCCCATTCGGTTTCCTAATCTATTTGGTACTCGTTAATAACGCTTATTAGAAATCATTGAAAGATTCTTTCAAAACTAATAATAATAATAATGTTGTCACTGACGACAAAAATACTTTTTAGTAAAATCATCGCTCACATAAGCACGTCAATAATTAATTGACTCATATCATTAAATAAAATAAATTTTTATAGCATAAAAAGGCGTTACAACAACTTGACAGAAAACAAGGTACGCGACCCTTACACTCTCCCCCCCTAAAAGAATTTTGTCCTCGAAATTGCTTACTTGGAGGAATTAATGGGTGTACTTCATCCGTATCTCTTTCACAATCCAAGTCACTTTATACTTAACTATCAATTCTGCCTTCACCATAGCATCCCATTATTGGATTTCTATTCGAACCCAATCATCAGGGAGCATTCTCCCTTGCACCATAACAACTCAATCACCACAAGTATGATCCGTATGGCATATGGTTTATAAGGAAGAGGTTATGAAATGTTGCATACACATCTCATGAGGTTCACTAACAAGTTTCCTCAGTTTTCATTGGG
>JACYFF010019584.1:84475106-84509811 GCA_017589665.1 Selenicereus undatus
AGTTCTCAAACATCTAAACTGGTAAGAAAGACTTGTCAAGAAACACACTTTCATAGAATATGCACATTGAAACGAATAATGCAACATTTTGAAACTTCATTTGACTATACTTGGAAATCCTTTCGCAAAAGATGAACAAGAGATGCACATTTGAAAGCTTTCTTTCTCTCTTAAAAACACTTCACTTGGCCTCTTAAGGCTCATGTTACTTTAAAAGAAATTCTTTTCTTTTCTGAACTAGTAAGAATGGCAAAAGGCCAAATCTCCTTTTTATCAGGAACTTACTTACAACATAAAACATCTCATTGTGTAGGCTAGGGAGGTCAACACCGCCCTTAAGTGAGATTGTCACTCTTATGCTACGTTATCCTTGGGGTATACGTACTTAACTTTTGGCCAAAACGCGTTTTAGCATAGCAACTATAACCTCGATATTGTCCTCTGTGGGGTAACAGCTCACACCAGGATAATCATATCCTGAGTACAGTCCCCCTTAAGGTTTTCTTATGCGAGACACATCAGGGAACAACTCACACCAAGATAATCATATCTTGAGCCCAGCTCCCGGAAACAGCTCACGCCATCTTTGCGTCCAGCTCGCAACATTACCTTAGGGGGAAACAACTCACGCCATCTTTGCTTCCAGTTTCCGCCCTCTGGCCAACTTCCCAGCACATTTTTAGTCTTTGAAGACATATTTCATTTCTCTGTTTCAAATGCTTACTTGGTTGAAACTCGTTTTTCAACAACCATAATCTTTTGAAATACTTATAGTTCATTTGTTTTTGGCTTAAATGCTTCTTATAGACATTATAAGTTTATTAACACATAAATCGACCTCCTTTAAAACTTGAAAGCTTCTTAAAAACATAATGAGCTTATTAAATCGTAAAACAACTTTGTTTCGAACTTAAAAGCTTCGTATAAGTGTAATAAGGCTACTGACTTGCAAAACGACTTCGTTTTTAACTTAAGAAGCTCTTATAGACGTAAAACGTTTGCTAGTTTATTAAAAGAATTCCTTTCTAACTTAACAGCTTAGTATAAACGTAATAAGGTTGCTAAATCGTAAAACGGCTTTATTTTCAGGTTAGAAGCTTCGTTTGCTAAATTATAAAATGACTTCGTTTTCAACTTAGAAGCTTCATATAAGCGTAATAAGTTTACTAAATCGTAAAACAACTTCGTTTTTAACTAAAAGGCTTTATATAAACGTAATAAGGTTGCCTAATCATAGAACGACTTTGTTTCTAACTTGAAAGCTTCGTATAAGCGTAATAGGGTTGCTAAATTATAAAAGCGACTTCACTTTTTAGCTTGAAGGCTTCTTTTAAACGTAAAATGTTTGCTATATCGTAGATCGAAACTCAATAGAGACTTAAGTAACCAAAAGGCCTGCAAATAAGCTGAGCTTCATAATTAGCACCTTAAGGTACTCTTTCCGGGTCGTATAAATTCTTTTAAATATAAGGAGGGGTCATTACCCAAACCAATGCCTTAAAAACCTTTTAGAACTCACTTTTAGTTCGCTTTCAAAATTCCTAAACCCATCGACTATTCAGTCGAGTCACTAACTGAGCAGTTCGACGGTTTAGGACCTTTTTAACATTTTAGATGTCCTAACACGCAAATAGTCAACTGATAAACTTAAATGCATTCTCAACGCGTAAAACAAGCTTTCTAAACGACCTTTTCTTTTTGAAGACGTCTAATGTTTCAAGAATTAATCACATAATGTCACATAGCAAATTAGGGGGAAACGGTTTACACATAGCACATTCATACACTTCATATCACAACTCATTAAGCCACACATGGCCTCGTAATCCACACGATTGTGGCAATTCACAACCCTATCTCCCTCCTCACACAGCACCGACCACAAGAACCTCAAATATCTCATTAGTTCCACCTCAAACCATCAAACTGCCAATCTCGGTTCAATATTGACATTTACAACCCAACAATACAAAAATGGCTTCACTGCCTCTAGCACTTTCCCTCCCAACCCTTGAGTACATCTGCTCACTCCATGATGGGGCCCGAGGAGCAAATCATACCTTAGGGGCAATGATGAACTTAGAATTCAAACCTTGGATTTAATTCAAAAAGACGCATTCATAAAACAATCATTGTTAAGCTAACACCAGTCTATACTCTAGCAAATGCCTCACTTAAGCCATCAATCAATTAGCTCAAGCCACACATAGCCAACTAGACGTCCTAACCTTCATACCAAAAGCACATTTGCACTCAAAAGCATGGCACTTAGCACCTCATTATAAATGCGTTCCTAGGAGACTATATGAAATGCAAAACTCAGGTCGTGGCCTATGGTCGCAGGACCATGCTCTGATACCATCAATGTAACACCCCCCGCCCCTAGGGCCAAAAGCATTACATTTTCTTAACTTTCTACCTCAATTTTGGGATGAAACGGATAGAGTTTTTCCTAAAAATCGACCGTTTTCAGGCTATAAGCCTTATAATAAATTCCTGCAAAATAACGGAAGCGTAAAACATTTAAAACAAGCTCAACGGCCACACGCCGGAGTTCATAACTCAATGGGCCACTCCTCGGAGTACATCAACCAGAATAGTTCATGAATAACGAAGAAATGGAAGATACAACTCAACGGTTCGCACAACCAGAGTATTGGGCTTTACATCCCAAAACATAACTAGCTTCAACCAAAAGACATCTAACTAACTGAATGGTTGGCTCATATGGCCATACAGAGCGACTCATTAACAATACGCATTACATGAGCTTCGAATACTTATTTACAAACATTCAAACTAAGAATGCATTCTATAACACCCTCAAGTAGCAAGATTACCTCACTATGGCGCCCTTGACTCCCTTTAAGCAAGGGAAGCTTTCGTTTCGGCATGGCTGACTCAACCTTTCCCTTGTCATAAAGAAAACCTGGGGAAAAGGGGAAAGAGTAGTGGGGTGAGCAACCACACGCTCAGTGAGTGTTCCCCAATCCCCTTAAAACCAAAACCGTTGCAGGCAATAATATCTTTACTAGTCACACATCACGTATCCATACTTTAATATCATAGTAGGCATTCATAAACTTCCTATGGAAACATTACTAACCATAAACTTGACTTTTAGCACTCAAACACATTTCTAGGTTTCTAAATGACCAAACTTCTTTACTAATAGGCAATCAAACACTTAAATAAGTGACGAGGCTAAGCACAGAGACTTTCTTTTTCATAAACATATTATTATATTCGAACTTATGCATGAAACCCTATTCACATGATGTGCACCTAAGGCTATCTCTTTTTATAATCATACTTTTCTTGGCACTTCATTCCTATAAGGTGCATAAAGCATACACATTTCACGTCTCAATCAAATCTAATTCATAGGGTATGCATGAATATGCTCATAAGACTTTCTTTCATATTCTTATCTTACGTAGTATCTCATTCATAAGTTGTACTTAGAGCATGCACATGTCATACACAGAAAGCTTTCTTTCTTTTTAGTGAAAACACTTTATTTAGCCTCTTGACGCTAAAAAAAAACTCTTCTCTTAGCCTCTTGGGGCTCATTTTCTTTGAAAGAATCTCTTTCATCATGGTCTCATAGTGACCCTTAAAAACTTTCTTTCTGAAATACTTTCTTTCTGAAATAATTAGAAAGGCGAAACGCCAACTGCTTTCCTCATTTGATAGGAAACTACTTCTGGGCATAAGATCATCATAAAGTGCTGGTTGGGAGAGATCTACACTCAATCCCAGTGAGATTAACTCACGCTAAGCTCTTACTCCCGGGATGACAACTAACTTTTGGACCTTAACCCTCGTCAGGGTCTCTAGCGACTACTCCTTAGGCTATAGGGATTCCCCCGTTCAAGCAGGTTCACTCCCTATCTATTGTCCCTAAGCACTTATTTTAGTCATTTAAACTGGTCATAACGACTAATAAGTTTGCTACCTCTCACAGCGAAATCTTTTATCATGCAACTCACACCTTTGTAAAACTCTTTAGGGATTCCCCCATTCAAGCGAGTTCACTCCCAAAACTCTATTCATTTAATTAAAATAGGCCATCATGCATTAATAGTTATGGCTACTATCATTTCAAAACGTGAAATCTTTCTTTGAAAAACTCACCCTTATGCACATAATGCAATTCGAAGACATCAAAGGGAAAGGGGTTCACATATATCACATTCAAGCACTTCATAATCAATACAATGAGCCACACATGGCCTTGCAATCCACACGATTGCGGTCAATTCACAACCCGAACTCCCTCCTCACAAGCACCATACCACAAGATCCTTGAACCACTCATAGTTCTTCCTCAAACCATCCAACTACCATCTCGGTTTCAATTTCACAATCTCGCATCCTAATCACTATGATATACTGAAAAGCAATACATAACATACACAACTTACTGATGCTGGACTTACCGATTAAACAACTAACAATTAGCAGAGCGTTGCAACCAACGGATATAACCATGCACACACACGCGCGCGCGCACACACACACACACACACACACACACACACACACACACACACACATATATATATATATATATATATATATATATATATATATACACACATATAAGTATTCATACGATCTTAACTTGAAACGGGTGTCTAATATGTTAGGTGAGACTAACTAAGCATGAAAGGATTCACTATTTAGGCTAATATGGTCATTTAGACATAATACGATTCAAGTGTTTTACTAAGCATGTTTATTTATACCATTTAAGCTTAAAATGAATCGAATCTCTATTTAAGCGCAAAACAATTCACTTATTTAGGCTTACTTGGTCATATCAATGTTACTATCTGAGTCGACCTTTCAAACATGCGTTAACTAAATATACTAAACTTGATTCTAAACATGCATAGCTTAGTTAGAACCAAACTTTCAGACACGTGTTAACTGAATGTACTAAAATCGATTCTAAGCATTCATATTTCCTTTCAAAACTATTAATTAGGCATGAGCTAACTAAACATGCTTGAATCGATTATAAACAAGCATAATTCATTTCGAAGCCAATTTTCAAGCATGAACTAACTAAAATAACATGCATCAATTCGAGGCGTCATTCATTGTGTCGACATTGCATTTCAAGCCTATTTAAGCCATTTAAACGTAACATAACTTTAGGTATTCACTTATTACATCAAAGTTACTAATCAAGTCAACTTTTCAGGCATGCACTAAATGAATTTACTTGAATCGAATCTAAGCATGCATAACTCATTCCAAACTGTGTTTTCAGGCATGAACTAACTAAACTAATATGTATTGATTCAAGCCACTTTCGAGTATTAATGAACTAAACTGACATTTAACGATTCAAAGTCGTTTTCAGGCATAAACTAACTAAACTTAGCATGCATCGCAACTTAAAGCTTAAAACGATTTCGAAACTACTAATACTTAGGAGGTGAGAAACACCCACCTCGATTCCACAATAGAGACACGCGATTTAGCTTGAATTGAGGCCAAAAATCGAACATCAACGGCCAGATACTCCTCTGGTCTTCGTGCCTGACTCGATCTAGCCCAAACCCAAAAACCCTAACTTGTGCTTTTTGAGACATTTAAGCACGGTTAAGGAGGATTCAAGGTCAGGATTCAAGGTGGGGATTCAACTTAAAGGAGTAGAGGAGTTCGAAACTCACTGCGCATGCATGATTTCGGTCGAGTGTCAGGTCGTCCTTGCGCCAGAATCGGCCTAGCCATGGCCAAGTTTCGCTCAACCTCGACACAATTTGGTCACCGGCAGCAAGGAGAGGCGGATTGGGGCTTGAAACCGGCGAGTATGGCGTGTGTGAGGGGGGAAGATGAGGGAGACGGTGGTGGTGCCATGAAGAGCTTGAAGAAACCCCCCCCCCCCCTTCGCTTTATTTTGCTGCTGAAGAAGAAAGGGGCGTCAGCCACCGTTTTGATCCTTTTTCTTTTATTTTTTTTGTTTAATAACTCAATCAACTAAAATCGCTAGTCCAAACTCGATCTCTTATTCTAAACCTATTCATTAATACGACCTTCTATCGACTATTTGTATAGGTTCGATTTTTGAAACATCGAACGACTTCTAGAGTTGACAACTTAATCGTTTTTAGGAAACGACTAAATAAATCGAATAATGACTAAATTAAACAATCCATATAATTTAAAGGCATAAATGACACGAATTAACTTTGAAATCAATAATAGCAATAATAATCCCTTTTTATAAAATTATAGTTCTCAAAAGCACATCGATAAACAATTAACTCATACAATTACTAAAAATACAATTTTATAATATAAAAAGGTAATACTGCTAGCTTAACGGAAAATAGAAACGTTGGTCTTATACTCTTCCCCCCTCAAAAGAATTTCGTCCTCGAAATTCTAAAGTCCACGAAATTCTAAAGTCCATAGCTAAGTCACCTACATTATGCAAACATAAAGGCACGATCTATGCAACTCATAACAGAATCTGAAAGCTTGTTTTACAATTATTTGAAATCGAAAGTGAGCTTATGGTATCCGGTCTCCTCTTCGCCAACCTCATCAAGTGTCTACTCGCTCTATTTAGGCACCGAGAGCAAATCGCATTGGAGAGGGGCAAATGAGTGGGTGTGGAAAACCATATTGAACTCATTTTTGAAACGGACAAGGACCTTGAATCACCTACGCACTGCTCGTATCACAACAAGGAGCCCTATGCACATGCATCGCTATGGGTTGGTGTCCAAGGGTATGACTTTAAGCCGCAACAAACAAGGGTGATAACAGTTAACTCTGAGACCCCTATGACACTCTAGAGTGATAAGAACAATTCATAGCATCACGTAGGTTCACCTGAGTCTTGCATTTGATCTAGTCGTCTACGAATACTCTGTGATTATGTGACATATGCCTCCTTTGTGTGCAAGTGTGCCTTCCAGTATGGACGTTTGTGAGTTATGTGTGGCTTGAGTAAGTCGATTGACTAAGAGGGGCAATTTATGCGCTAGTATAAGAGTTAAGTAGCTTTCCCCCACCTTGAAGTGACGTTGTGGGTGCACCATCAATGCAAATATGTTCCTAATGTGCCAGGTGACTTGATTGACTGATTTTTGTGTGATCCGCTTAAGCCAATCGGATAAATGTGAGTCGTATGTTACTTTTAGTTTATTCTCCTTAAATCATGAACTACTAGGATGCTGAGATCTCCCGTGACTCCTAAGTCACGATATCAGTGTTCAACGAAATAAGTGCAGTGTAAATAATGAATCGTTTCATGCTTAGTTAGTCTCACCTAACATATTAGACGCCCGTTTCAAGTTAAGTTTGTATGAATACTTATATGTATATATACATATATATATATATATATATATATATATATGTGTGTGTGTGTGTGTGTGTGTGTGTGTGTGTGTGTGTGTGTGTGTGTATGTGTGCATGGTTATAACTGTTGGTTACAGCGCTCTACTAATTGTTAGTTGTTTAATCGGTAAGTCCAGCATCGGTAAGTTGCGTATGTTATGTATCGTTTTTCAGTATATCATAGTGATTAGGATGCTAGATTGTGAAATTGAAACCGAGATGGTAGTTGGATGGTTTGAGGAAGAACTATGAGTGGTTCAAGGTTCTTGTGGTACGGTGCTTGTGATGGGGGAGTTCGGGTTGTGAATTGACCACAATCGTGTGGATTGCGAGGCCATGTGTGGCTCATTGTGTTGAATTGATTATGAAGTGCTTAAATATGATATATGTAGACCCCCTTACCAATATGATATATGTGATATATGTGCTTAAATGCTCAAATTGCATTATGTGCATAAGGTTGAGTTTTTCAAAGAAAGCTTTCATGTTTTGAAATGATAGTAGCCATAGCTATTAGTGCATGATGGCCTATTTTAATTAAATGAATACAGTTTTAGGAGTGAACTCGCTTGAACAGGGGAATCCCTAAAGAGTTTTACAAAAACGTGAGTTGCATGATAAAGGATTTTGTTGTGAGACGTAGCAAACTTATTAGTCATTATGACCAGTTTCAATGGCTAAGATAAGTGCTTAGGGACAATAGATAGGGAGTGAACCTGCCTTAACGGGGGAATCCCTATAGCCTAGGGAGTAGTCCCTAGAGACCCTGATGAGGGTTAAGGTCCAAAAGTTAGTTGCCATCCCGGGAGTAAGAGCTTAGCGTGAGTTAATCTCACTGGGATTTAGTGTAGATCTTTCCTAACAGGCACTTTATGATGATCTTATGCCCAGAAGTAGTTTCTTATCAAATGAGAAAAGCGGTTGGCGTTTCGCGTTTTTAAGTATTTCAGAAAGAAAGTTTTTAAGGGTCATTATGAGACCAAGATGAAAGAGATTCTTTCAAAAAATATGAGCCGCAAGAGGCTAAGAGAAGAGTTTTTATGAGCCTGAAGAGGCTAAATGAAGTGTTTTCAAAGAAAAGCAAGAAAGTTTCCTACGCTTGACTTGTGCATATCATATGAATGAGATTTAAGTAAAGTATCAAAAGTGTTATGTGCATGTTCCAAGTATAACTTGTGAATGAGATGCTAATTAAGATACGAATATGAAAAGAAAGTCTTAAGGGTCCTAAAAGGGCAATACGAAGAGATTTCTTAAAAGGAAGTTAACCTTCAGAACTTTTAAGAAATGCTTGCAAAGAAAGAAAAGAAAGTGTCTACACTTGTAACTTCAAAGCATGTGACTTTAAAGAATATGTGACTTCAAAGTGAGTTTACAAGCATTATAGTTAGATGTATGTGATTTCAAGGTGGCATGTGGCCATGTTTTTCATAGTGCATCACGTAATGACTTTTTAAAGTGCATATTGAGTATGTAAGTGATAGTGTATCCAATGTTATGTTTTAGAATCACATGTTGTGCAAGCAAGTTCCTAACATGCCACCGTTAATCGAAACTAAGAACTCATCATGCTTGAATGTCTAGCCAAGAGTACACAATCTGTGACATGTAGGTTTTTGTAGCAACAATATTACCTAACGAATAAGTGTTTGACTGCCTGTTAGTAAAGAAGTTTGGTTATTTAGAGACCTAGAAATGTGTTCGAGTGCTTAAAGCCAAGTTTATGGTCAGTGATGTTTCTAGAGCAATTTTATGAATGCCTAATATGATAGTAAAGTATGGATACGTGATATGTCACTAGTAAAGATATTATTACCTGAAACCGTTTTAGTTTTAAGGGGGTCGGGGGACACTCACTGAGCGTGTGGTTGCTCATCCCACTACTCTTTCCCCTTTCCCCCAGGTTTTCCTTATGACAGGAAGAAGTTGAATCAGCTGGAATCTGTTCTTGCTTGCAAGGTGTCATTTGTGCCCATTGGAAGGGATCTTACGTGTTTAATAAAGTCATGTTATGTATACTTAGTTTATACTCGTTTGTAAACAAGTAATCTAGTTCAAGCAATGCATATTGTTCATAAGTCGCTCTGTATGGCCATATGAGTCGACCATCTAGTTAGTGTTATGTTTTCTGGTTAAAGTTAGTTATGTTTTTGGATGTAAACCCCGATACTCTGGTTGTGTGAACCGTTGAGTTGTATCTTTCATTTATTCTTTATTAATGAACTATTCTGTTTGATTTACTCCGACCGAGTGGCTCATTGAGTTATGAACTCCGGCGTGTAGCCGTTGAGCTTCTTTTAAATGTTGTAAGCTTCCGTTGATTTGCAGGGATTATTGTAAGGCTTTTAGCCTAGAAACGGTCAGTTTTTAGGGGAAACTCTGCCCGTTTCGTCCCAGAAATTAGGTAGAAAGTTAAGAAAACATAACACTTTTGGCCCTAGGGGCTGGGGGTGTTACATTGCTGGTATCAGAGCATGGTCCTGCGACCATAAGCAGCGACCTGAGTCTTGCATCTCATATAGTTGCCTAGGAACGCGTTCACAATGACATGATATATGCTTGCCTTGTGTGCAAATGTGAGTTTTATGTGAATGTTAGCGCATTTCCTTAGTTAGATACGGCTTGAGTGAGCTGAAAGGTTGGATGAGAGAACCATTTGCTAAGGTATAGGCCAAATGGCTCGTATTGTCATGGATAAGATAAGTGTTAACGCAATCGAAGGTTGTTTCGATTTTATGCCTCAGTGATTTTAATTCAATGTTTAAAGAACATGTGATTTGAATTGAATGATTTGAAAGCCTTAAGTCCGAGCTCATCTTTGCCCCTATAATACGATTTGTTACTCGGGCCCCATAATGGAGTGAGCAGACATACTCTAAGGTTGGTGGAGAGAGAGCTAGAAGCAGTTAACCATCCTTTTATTAAAAACAAAATGATTCGAAAAAGAAAAGCTATTTTTCCCCTTTGCAACTCAAGATTTTGAGATGTTAATGCCGTTTGACTATCGAACCAAGGTTATCTTATATCGAAGGATTTACTTTCCGTTACTGACGATGAGGTAGTTTAGATTCACTAACACGCACCCTTATGTTTAGCAAATGTTGCTTGTAAATGTGTATGTGCTAAGATGTGTACATCGATAGAATCTTTCATAATGAGCTAGAAAAGGAATGATTGGAAATTAGTTGTTATGATTGACAATCCTACTAAACGATATCTTTCATTTTGAATTCTAAATTTCCTGAGTGTATTGAGGGCTACTCTTGTATACATGCTTATAAGACTAAATGCTAGTGGTAGGACCCAGCTAAACATTGCGTAAGCGTGCCTAATGTTGTCCTTCATTGCCATTGTTGCCTAATCCGTGTATCACTTGCTTTCTATTATATGGATTGTTATTCGTGAATGGGGTCACGATGTTTTGGCTTGGATGAACCCTAATACACCTAGAAAGCGAAATGGAGAAAGAACCTAGCAGGCTTTGGAATTGTACATAGTAATGATCTCAACTAAGGTAAGCGAACTACAGTGACACTCATATGATCACCTATGGGATAAATGTACCTCATAAGACCTCAACGTGTGCCTATGAGGCCATTGATGTCAACCATACTCGCACAATTCTAGTCGCTCAACACCAATCCTTCCTAAATTGGATGAGGTTTAAGGCATGCCATTGACAATAGGCTGCAAAAGAGGGGAATATACGCACACTTACATGTCTAGGTGTTCTTTTTATGTGAAAACATGTGGGTCTGCATGTCTTAAAAATTTATTATGATGTCATGTGCTGTGTAAGACCATAAGAATACATATACATAGGATTTTTGTATGTAACCATCAACCTGTTTGTGATCAAATGCCAACGAAGTGAGTTTTTTATAATTGCTTGGCTTGCGTTTGCTTGAACATGTGACTGTATTAGTTAGAACGATTTGATTTATGTAGTTAGTCTCACACCATGACTCTTGGATCATCATTTATAGCCCATCAATATTGTTCTCTCGTATTATAGTTGGATAAGTTGAACTCGATGTATGTAATGCGTGACTAGATGACAATGGAGCTGTATTTACATGAATCACGTTCATAGACATATGTATCTCATGTGTAAGAAAGTAGCATCGTAGAGGATTTAGGGTCATGTCATCCTATATGTGGACACTCACGTCTATTATTGCGCGAACATTAATACACTATAGGAATTAGGTCATGACTAGTTATGTGATTGTAAATAAGTTGTTGCACTACTTGGTGTTTGCTTGACTTAAGTTGGTATAGTATACGACCTGGTCATCCAGATAATATAAGTTTTGTAATTCATAACACGATATGAGCACTGACTCATTGTTTGCATTCTGAGACTTCTACGATACCATGCTTTAGCTAAGTAACTGCATGCGCCAGTATTTGAAGCATGGTGAAATGACCTTAGGAGCATAACCATTCTTTCCTGCGAATCTATGCCTTAAGAGGCAGTCGATTCCAAGTAGTGACCCTAGGAAAAACCTTCCATGCTAGTTCATGCCATTCGTGATCCTTGACCTTCCATGCTCTATTGTTAACCCCCACGTGATATCAATGTGGCCTCGAGTGTTGCTTCAAGTTCTTTCATTGCCAATATGGTATAATTTGATGTTTTTGCTACCTTAGTGTGATGTGATAACCTTTTAGTAAATGATTTAACCTTAGATTGACCTAATATCTTCATGTTTTAGAATGAACCTGATTATATTAACCTCTTCATACGACCTTGACATGTCCTGTCTAAGTTACCATGAAGGTAAGGCCCGTCAACCATACATGCTTTCATTTTGTGAATTGCTTGCTATATGTATATTAACCGGTTTCATGTTACCTCCAATTCCTAAACTTGATAATGCTGAATTTGCTGATATTATGCAATACTATGTGATGCTATTATACTTAAATGATGTTATGTGACACTACTATGCTTAAATGATACTATGTGGTGCTATGTGATGTTTTTGTTATTCTAAATGTGTTGTTGGAGTCTCCATGTTAATCATTGTGGTCCCAAAAGTGCTTTGAATTCATGTTTAGGATGAGACTGCTAGTGTACGACCTTAAGATGTCATTGCCTCGATTGTCATGCCTTTAGATGCTCACTTATAGATGCATATGCATAGAATTTCTGCTCGCCATGCGAATTCAGTCTAGATTATCGAAAATCTTTGTTCATTTTTCAAAACAATCGATATGGTTTTCCACGCCAACTCAGTTGCGCCTCTTCGATGCGATTTGCCCTCGGTGCCTAAATAGAGTAAGTAGACGCTTGAAGAGGATTGGCGAGGAGGAGACTGGAAACCATAAGCCATTTTCTTTTGATTTAAAAGTAGTGTTTCCAAAATGAAACCTTTGGAAACTTATTGCATAGATCCTAGTTGCCTGCATGCATTCTAGGAAAGAACGAACTTAGATTTAGAATTTCGAGGGCGAAATTCTTTTAAGGGGGGAAGAGTGTAAGACCCGCGTTTTTGTGTTTTTGATTAAGCTAATTGTATTACCTTCTTACGTTATAAGATCGTATTTTTAGTAACTGTATGAGTTAAATTATTATCGATGTGCTTATGGGAGCTATAATTTTATAAAAAGGGATTATTATTGCTATTATTGATTTTAAAGTTCATTCGTGCTATTTGTGCTTTTAAATTATATCAATAGTTTAATTTAGTCGTTATTCGATTTATTTAGTTCTTTCCTGAATGCGATTAGGTTGTCAACCTTAGAAGTTGTTCGATGTTTAACAAATCGAACCTTTATATATTTGGGAGCGAATAGTCGATATAAGGTCATATTAACGATTGGGTTTAGAATAAGAGATCGAGTTTGGACTAGCAATTTTAGTTGATTGAGTTATTAAACAAAAAAACAAAAGAGAGAAAGGATCAAAAGGGCGGCTGAAGCCCCTTTCTTCTTCAGCAGCAAAATAACGCAAAGGGGGGGTTTCTTCAAGCTCTTCATGGCACCACCACCGTCTCCCTCATCTCCCCACCTTACACACGCCATACTCGCCGGTTTCAAGCCCCAATCCGCCTCTCCTGGCTGTCGACGACCAACTTGTGCCGAGGCTGAGCGAAAATCGGCCATGGCTACGCCGATTCTAGCGCTAGGATGGCCTGATACTTGGCTGAAATCATCCATGCACGGTGAGTTTCGAACTCCTTTACTCCTTTAAGTTGAATCCCCACCTTGAATCCTCCTTAACCGTGCTTAAATGTCTCAAAAAACACAAGTTATGGTTTTTGGGTTTGGGCAAGGTCGCATCACGCACGAAGAGCAGAGGAGTATCTGGCTGTTGATGTTCGATTTTTGTCCTCAATTCAAGCTAAAACGTGTGTCTCTAGTGTGGAATCGAGGTGGGTGTTTCTCACCTCCTAAGTATTAGTAGTTTCAAAATCGTTTTGAGCCTTAAGTTGCGATGCATGCTAAGTTTAGTTAGTCTATGCCTGAAAACGACTTTGAATCATTAAATGTCAGTTTAGTTGATTAATACTCGAAAGTGGCTTGAATCGATACATGTTAGTTTAGTTAGTTCACGCCTAAAAACATAGTTCGAAATGAGTTATGCATGCTTAGATTCGATTCAAGTAAATTCTGTTAGTGCATGCCTGAAAAATTGACTTGATTAATAACTTCGACGTAATAAGTGAATGCCTAAAGTTATGTTATGTTTAAATGGCTTATATAGGGTTGAAATGCAATGTCGAGAGAATGAATGACGCCTCGAATCGATGCATGTTATTTCAGTTAGTTCATGCCTGAAAAATGGCTTCAAAATGAATTATGCTTGTTTATAGTCGATTCAAACATGTTTAGTTAGCTCATGCCTAATTAATAGTTTCGAAACGAAATATGAATGCTTAGAATCGATTTTAGTACATTCAGTTAACACGTGCCTGAAAGTTTGGTCTGAAGTAAGCTATGCATGTTTAGAATCAAGTTTAGTATATTTAGTTAACGCATGTATGAAAGGTCGACTTGAACAGTAACATTGATATGATAAACGAAAGCGTAGAATCGTATTATGCCTAAATGACCAAGTAAGCCTAAATAAGTGAATTGTTTTGCGCTTAAATGGAGATTCGATTCATGTTAAGCTTAAATGGTATAAATAAGCATTCTTAGTAAAACGCTTGAATCGTATTATGTCTAAATGACCATATTAGCCTAAGTAGTGAATCGTTTCATGCTTAGTTAGTCTCACCTAACATATTAGACGCCCGTTTCAAGTTAAGTTCGTATGAATACTTATATATATGTATATATGTGTGTGTGTGTGTGTGTGTGTGTGTGTGTGTGTATGTGTGGTTATAACCGTTGGTTGCAGCGCTCTGCAAATTGTTAGTTATTTAATCGGTAAGTCTAGCATCGGTAAGTTGCGTATGTTATGTATCGCTTTTCAGTATATCATAATGATTAGGATGCTAGATTGTGAAATTGAAACCGAGATGGTAGTTGGATGGTTTGAGGAAGAACTATGAGTGGTTCGAGGATCATGTGGTACGGTGCTTGGGAGGAGGGAGTTCGAGTTGTGAATTGACAACAATCCTGTGGATTGCGAGGCCATGTGTGGCTCATTGTGTCGAATTGATTATGAATACCAGTGTAAGACCCACACTTTTGTTTTTCCGTTAAGCCAGTTGTATTACCCTTTTACGCTATAAAATCGTATTTTTATTAACTTTACGAGTTAAATTTTATCAATAGTTTACTTTAATCATTATTCGATTTATTTATTCATTTCCTAAATACGATTAGGTTGTCAAAATTAGCAGGTTTAGAGTTCGGGGTACGAACTAAGCTAGCAGTACCGATTCCTAAGCAGCCTCGAACAAAAACAAAAGAAAGCTAGAAAGGACGGGCATTTTGGTAAATTCGCTTGACCCCTTTTCTTTTTCCTTCTTCACGGTCGTGAACCCCTAGCCCCAGGCCCGACGTCTCTCTCTCTCTTCCCAGCTCTTCTTCCTCCTCTCCTCCCTCACCATAAACGCAACCAAGTGAAGCTCGAAAACCTCAGTTTCTCCTCAATCCAACTCAAAATCCTCTAGATTTCACCTCCCGTAACCTCAAACGAACATTATTTTGCAAAATCTGGGTAGGAATTGGAAGGCTTTGCCACAATTTTGATGATTTGGGTGGAGAATTATGGGCATCCAAAGCCTACCCAGTATAGCCTTGCAATCCAGCTCATAGTTACTTCAATTCCTCTACAATTTGTGATTAAATCTGGTGCTTCGAATGCCCATCACCAATTCGAGACAGTGTTGAGAGCTGGGGTTGAATTGGGTTCGATTTGCATGAACTGGGCACGGTTTTGGGGGTTGATTCATGTGGTCTGGGACACAGGTGTAGCAAAGGGTTGAGGAATTGAAGTTTTCAAGCACCTAAAGTCAAGCTTCGAGTCGAGGTGGGTGTTCCTCGCCTCCTAAGTTAGTATTAATTTCGAAATGTTTTAACCTAAATGATTATTTATGTCAGCTTAGTTTTAGTTAATTTCATGGATTATGTGATGAGAAGCTATGCATGTTTAGAATCGATTCGGACATGTTAAGTTTATTTATGCCTGAGTTGTTAATTCGAAGTGAACTATATGTGTTTAGCATCGATTCAAGTTAAGTAGTTGATGCATGAAAAAGAATTAAAAACGAAGTTAGTTTAACGTGTTTAGCATTGATTCAAGTTAGTGAGTTAATGCATGAAAAAGAATTAAAATCGAAGTTATATTAACGTGCTTAGCTTCGACTCAAGTTAATTAGCTAA
Source organism: Selenicereus undatus (assembly GCA_017589665.1). Classification (NCBI taxonomy): domain Eukaryota; kingdom Viridiplantae; phylum Streptophyta; class Magnoliopsida; order Caryophyllales; family Cactaceae; genus Selenicereus; species Selenicereus undatus. The sequence goes on from JACYFF010019584.1 coordinate 84,491,256, forward strand.
TATATGAAAGAGAATTAAAATTGAAGTCCTTTTAACGTGTTTAGCTTCCATTCGAGTCAGCCAACCAATGCATGCAAGCGAACTAATGTCAAAGTTGATGAAATATGTTTAGCTTTCATTCGAACACTCTTTAGGACATTCATGCCTAGGAAATTTTCTTTGAAATGCATCGGATATGATTAGAACTGTTATCCGTATGTTTAGTTAAATCATGATCGTTCAATAATTTCGATATGATAAACAAATGCCTAGAACCGTACTATGCTTAAGTGGCTTAAGTAGATTCGATTAATGACTTCGAAGTAATAAACAAACGTTTAGAATCGTATTATGCTTAAATGGCTTAATTAGGCTTGAAATGTAACTTCGAAACAATGAATGAACGCCTTGAATCGCATTGGTTGAGTATGCTTTAAAAATGACATAGGTATGATATGCTTAATTGCTAAACGTAAGCCATGAATGTAATTGAGCTTCATGCCTTGTTAGTTTCATACGGTTCATCAAGTGCCTATATCAAGTTGATGCGATATAGATATATCTGTATATGTGTTTATATATGCTATAACGCACCGCTGAATGAGGCTGCTTGCCCAAGTAAGCGCATAAACCCCATTACACATCCTTTTTGTAAGCTAGCACGATAATGTGTTATGATTTGTGAAATTGAAACCGAGATGGTAGTTGGATGGTTTGAGGAAGAACTATGAGTGGTTCGAGGTCTTTGTGCTATGGTGCTTGTGAAGAGGGAGTTCGGGTTGTGAATTGACCGCAATCGTGTGGATTGCAAGGCCATGTGTGACTCATTGTGTTGAATTGATTATGAAGTGCTTAAATGTGATATATGTGGACGCCCTTACCAATGTGATGTATGTGATATATGTGCTTAAATGCTCAAATTGCATTATGTGTATAAGGGTGAGTTTTTGAAAGAAAGATTTCATGTTTTGAAATAATAGTAGCCATAACTATTTGTACATAATGGCCTATTTTAATTAAATGAATACAATTTCGGGAGTGAACTCGCTTGAACGGGGGAATCCCTAAAGAGTTTTACAAAAGCGTGAGTTGCATGATAAAGAATTTCGCTGTGAGAGGCAGCAAACTTATTAGTCGTTATGACCACTTTAAATGGCTAAGATAAGTGCTTAGGGACAATAGATAGGGAGTGAACCAACTTGAACGGGGGAATCCCTATAGCCTAAGGAGTAGTCCTTGGAGACCCTGACGAGGGTTAAGGTCCAAAAGTTAGTTGCTATCCCGGGAGTAAGAGCTTAGCATGAGTTAATCTCGCTGGGTTTGAGTGTAGATCTCTCCCAACCAGCACTTTATGATGATCTTATGCCTAGAAATAGTTTCTTATCAAATGCGAAAAGCGGTTGGCGTTTCGCCTTTTTAAGTATTTCAGAAAGAAAGTTTTTAAGGGTCATTATGAGACCAAGATGAAAGGGATTCTTTCAAAGAATATGAGCCTCAAGACGCTAAGAGAAAAGGTTTTATGAGCCTCAAAAGGCCAAATGAAGTGTTTTCAAAGAAAAGAAAGAAAGTTTACTATGCATGACTTGTGCATATCATATGAATGAGATCTAAGTGAAGTATCAAAAGTGTTATGTGCATGTTGCAAGTATAACTTGTGAATGAGATGCTAAAAAAAGAAAGTCTTAGGAGCATATTCCATACATACCCTATGAATGAGATTTGATTGAGACTTGAAATGTGTATATCTTATGCACCTTATATGAATGAAATACCAAGAAAAGTGTAATTACAAAAAAAGATAACCTTATGTGCACATCATGTGAATAGGGTTTCATGCATAGTTCGAATAGAATGCTAAGAAGTTATGTTTGTGTAAAAGGAAGTCCCTGTGCTTAGCCTCGTCACTTGTTCAAGTGTTTGATTGCCCGTTAGTAAAGAAGTTGGGTCATTTAGAGACCTGGAAATGTGTTGCAAGTTTATGATTAGTAATGTTTCCATAGGAATTTTATGAATGTGTAATACGATAGCAAAGTATGAATACGTGATGTGTGACTAGTAAAGATATTATTGCCTGCAATGATTCTGGTTTTAAGGGGGTTGGGGGACACTCATTGAGCGTGTGGTTGCTCATCCCACTACTCTTGCCCCTTTTCCCCCAGGTTATCTTTATGACAGGAAGAAGTTAAATCAGCTAGAATTTGTTCTTGCTTGCAAGGTGTCATTCGTGCCCATTGGAAGGGATCTTACGTGTTTAATAAAGTCATGTTATGTGCACTTAGTTTATACTCGTTTGTAAACAAGTACTCTAACTTCATGTAACGCATATTGTTTATGAGTCGTTCTATATGGCCATATGAGCCAACCATCTAGTTAGTCTTATGTCTTCTGGTTAAAGTTAGTTATGTTTTGGGATGTAAACTCCAATACTCCGGTTGTGTGAACCGTTGAGTTGCATATTTCATTTCTTCTTTATTCATGAACTATTTTGTTTGGTGTACTCCGAGCGAGTGGCTCATTGAGTTGTGAACTCTGGCGTGTAGCTGTTGAGCTTCTTTTAAATGTTTACGCTTTTGTTGATTTGAAGGGATTTATTGTAAGGCTTTTAGCCTGGAAACAGACAGTTTTTAGGAAAAATTCTGTCCGTTTCGTCCCAAAATTTAAGTAAAAAATTAAGAAAACATAACGCTTTCGGCCCTAGGGGTTGGGGGTGTTACATTAATGGTATCAGAGCATGGTCCTACGACCATAGGCCGCGACCTGAGTCTTGCATTCATATAGTCCGATAGGAACGCGTTCGTAATGATGTGATACATGCCTGGCTTGTGTGCAAATTTGAGTTTTATGTGAATGTTAGCGCGTTTCCCTAATTAGATGCGGCTTGAGCAAGCTGAATGGTTGGCTGAGAGACCATTTCCTAAGGTATAGGTCGGATGACTCGTACTGTCGTGGATGAGTTAAGTGTTAGCTCAAACGAAGGTTGTTTCGTTTATATGCCTTGGTGATTTTAATTCAATGTTTAAAGAACATATGATTTGAAATTAAATGATTTGAAAGCCTTAAGTCTAAGATCATCTTTGCCCCTATAACGCGATTTGCTCCTCGGGCCCCATAATGGAGTGAGCAGACGTATTCTGAGGTTTGTAGAGAGAGAGCTAGAAGCAGTTAACCATCCTTTTATTAAAAGCAAAGAGATTCGAAATGGAAAAGCTATTTTTCCCCCTTTGAAACTCAAATTTTTTGAGATGTTAATGTCGTTTTGACTATCGAAGCAAGGTTATCTTACACCGAAGGATTTACTTTCCGTTACTGACGATGAGGTAGTTTAGATTCACTAATACGAGCCCTTAGGTTTGTGCTAAGATGTGTAAGTCGATACAATATTTCGTAATGAGTTAGGAAAGGAGTAATTGGAAATTAGTTGCTATGATTGATAATCCTACTAAATGATACCTTTCCTTTTCGAATTCTGAATTTCCTGAGTATATTAACAGCTACTCTGGTATGCATGTTTGAAAGACTAAATACCAGTGGTAGGACCCCGCTAAACATCGCGTAAGTGTACCTACTGTTGTCCTTCATTGCCATTGTTGCCTAATCCGTGTATTACTTACTTTCTATTATAGGGATTGTTATTCGTGAATAGGGTGACGATGTTTTGTCTCGAACGAACTCGAATACACCTAGAAAGCGAAAGGGAGGAAGAACCTAGCAGACTTTGGAATTGTACATAGTAATGATCTCGACTAAGGTAAGCGAACTACAGTAAGACTCATATGGTCACCTATGGGATAGATGTACCTCGTAAGACCTCAACATGTGCCTATGAGGCCATTGATGCCAACCATGCTCGCACAATTCTAGTCGCTCAACACCAATTCTTCCTAAATTGGACGAGGTTTAAGGCATGCCATTGACCATAGGCTGCAAAAGGGGGGATTACACGCATACTTACATGTGTAGGTGTTCTTTTATGTGACAACATGTGGGTCTACATGTCATAAAAATTTATTATGATGTCATGTGCTGTGTAAGACCATAAGAATACATATACAAAGGATTTTTGTATGTAACCATTGACGTGTTTGTGATCAAATGCCAACGAAGTGAGTTTTTTATAATTTCTTGGCTTGAGTTTGCTTGAACATGTGACTGTATTAGTTAGAACGATTTGATTTATGTAGTTAGTCTCACACCATGACTCTTGGATCATCATTTATAGCCCATCAATATTGTTCTCTCGTATTATAGTTGGATAAGTTGAACTCGATGTATGTAATGCGTGACTAGATGACAATGGAGCTGCATTTACATGAATCACGTTCATAGACATATGTATCCCATGTGTAAGAAAGTAGCATCATAGAGGATTTAGGGTCATGTCATCCTATATGTGGACACTCACGTCTATTATTGCGCGAACATTAATACACTATAGGAATTAGGTCACGCCTAGTTATGTGATTGTAATAAGTTGTTGCACTACTTGGTGTTTGCTTGACTTAAGTTGGTATAGTATACGACCTGGTCATCCAGATAATATAAGTTTTGTAATTCATAACACGATATGAGCACTGACTCATTGTTTGCATTCTGAGACTTCTACGATACCATGCTTTAGCTAAGTAACTACATGCGCCAGTATTTGAAGCATGATGAAATGACCTTAGGAGCATAACCATTCTTTCGTGCAAATCTATGCCTTAAGAGGCAGTCGGTTCCAAGTAGTGACCCTAGGAAAAACCTTCCATGCTAGTTCATGCCATTCGTGATCCTTGACCTTTCGTGCCCTATTGTTAACCCCCACGTGATATCAATGTGGCCTCGAGTGTTGCTTCAAGTTCTTTCATTGCCAATATGGTGTAATTTGATGTTTTTGCTACCTTAGTGTGATGTGATAACCTTTTAGTAAATGATTTAACCTTAGATTGACCTAATATCTTCATGTTTTAGAATGAACCTGATTATATTAACCTCTTCATACGACCTTGACATGTCCTGTCTAAGTTACCATGAAGGTAAGGCCCGTCAACCATACATGCTTTCAATTTGAGAATTGCTTGCTATATGTATATTAACCGGTTTCATGTTACCTCCAATTCCTAAACTTGAGAATGCTGAATTTGCTGATATTATGCAATACTATGTGATGCTATTATACTTAAATGATGTTATGTGACACTACTATGCTTAAATGATACTATGTGGTGCTATGTGATGTTTTTGTTATTCTAAATGTGTTGTTGGAGTCTCCATGTTAATCATTGTGGTCCCAAAAGTGCTTTGAATTCATGTTTAGGATGAGACTGCTAGTGTACGACCTTAAGATGCCATTGCCTCGATTGTCATGCCTTTAGATGCTCACTTATAGATGCATATGTATAGAATTTCTGCTTGCCATGCGCATTGAGTCTAGATTATCGGAAATCTTTGTTCATTTTTCAAAACAAACTCGATATGGTTTTCCACGCCAACTCAGTTGCGCCTCTTCAATGCGATTTGCCCTCGGCGCCTAAATAGAGTAAGTAGACGCTTGAAGAGGATTGGCGAGGAGGAGACTGGAAACCATAAGCCATTTTCTTTTGATTTAAAAGTAGTGTTTCCAAAATGAAACCTTTGGAAACTTATTGCATAGATCCTAGTTGCCTGCATGCATTCTAGGAAAGACCTAACTTAGATTTAGAATTTCGATGGCGAAATTCTTTTAAGGGTGGAAGAGTGTAAGACCCGCGTTTTTGTGTTTTTGATTAAGCTAACTGTATTACCTTCTTACGTTATAAGATCGTATTTTTAGTAACTGTATGAGTTAAATTATTATCGATGTGCTTATGGGAGCTATAATTTTATAAAAAGGGATTATTATTGCTATTATTGATTTTAAAGTTCATTCGTGCTATTTGTGCTTTTGAATTATATCAATAGTGTTTTCAAAATGAAACCTTTCGAAACCCTATCGCGTAGATCCTAGTTGTGTGCATGAATTCTAGGAAGGACTGAACTTAGATTGTGAATTTCGAGGACGAAATTCTTTTAAGGCGGGAAGAGTGTAAGACCTGCGTTTTTGTTTTTCCGTTAAGCCAGCTGTATTACCCTTTTACGTTATAAAATCGTATTTTTATTAACTTTACGAGTTAAATTATATCAATAATTTAATTTAGTCGTTATTGGATTTATTTAGTCGTTTCGTGAATGCGATTAGGTTGTCAACATTAGAAGGTTTAGAGTTCGGGGTACGAACTAAGCTAGCAGTACCGATTCCTAAGCAGCCTGGAACAAAAACAAAAGAAAGGCAGAAAGGAGGAGCATTTTGGTAAATTCGCTTGACCCCTTTTCTTCTTCCTTCTTCACAGTCGTGAACCCCCCCGGCCCGACATCTCTCTTTCTCTTCCTTGCACTTTTTCCTCCTCTCCTCCCTCAGCATTAACGCAGCCAAGTGAAGCTCGAAAGCCTCGGTTTCTCCTCAACCCAACTCAAAATCCTCTAGATTTCACCTCCCTTAACCTCAAACGAACATTATTTTGCTAAATTTGGGTAGGAATTCAAAGGTTTCGCCACAATTTTGATGGTTTTGGTGGAGAATTCTAGGCATCCAACATCTACCGAGTATGGCCTTGCAATCTAGCTCATAGTTACTTCAATTCCTCTACAATTTGTGATTAAATCTGGTGCTTCGAATGTCCATCACCAATTCGAGACAGTGATGAGAGTTGGTGTTGAAATTGGGTTCGATTTGCATGATCTGGGCACGGTTTTGGGGGTTGATTCGTGTGGTCTGGGACATGGGTGTGGCAAAGGGTTGAGGAATTGAAGTTTTCAAGCACCTAAAGTCGAGCCAAAGCCCTTCGAACGAGTCATAAGCTTCGACTCGATGTGGGTGTTCCTCGCCTCCCAAATTAGTATTAATTTCTAAATGTTTTAACCTAAACGATGATTTATGTCAGCTTAGGTTTAGTTAATTTCATGGATTATGTGATGAGAAGTTATGCATGTTTAGAATCGATTCGGACATGTTAAGTTTATTTATGCCTGAGTTGTTAATTCGAAGTGAACTATATGTGTTTAGCATCGATTCAAGTTAAGTAGTTGATGAATGAAAAAGAATTAAAAAGGAAGTTAGTTTAACGTGTTTAGCATCGATTCAAGTTAAGTAGTTGATGAATGAAAAAGAATTAAAAAGGAAGTTAGTTTAACGTGTTTAGCATCGATTCAAGTTAATGAGTTAATGCATGAAAAAGAATTAAAATCGAAGTTATATTAACGTGCTTAGCTTCGACTCAAGTTAATTAGCTAATATATGAAAGAGAATTAAAATCGGAGTCCTTTTAACGTGTTTAACCTCCATTCGAGTTAATTAACCAATACATGCAAACGAACTAATGTCAAAGCTGATGAAATATGTTTAGCTTTCATTCGAGCACTCTTTAGTACATTCATGCTTAGGAAATTTGCTTCAAAATGCATCGTATGTGATTAGAATTGTTATCCGTATGTTTAGTTAAATCATGACCGTTCAATAATTGCAATATGATAAACAAATGCCTGGAACCGTACTAAGCTTAAGTGGCTTAAGTAGATTCGATTAATGACTTCGAAGTAATAAACGAACGTTTAGAATCGTATTATGCTTAAATGGCTTAATTAGGCTTGAAATGTAGCTTCAAAACAATGAATGAACGCCTTGAATCGCATTATGCTTCTAGGGTTTAAATATGCTTGGAAGTGGCATGTATAGTTGGTTAAGTATGCTTTAAAAATGACATAGGTGTGATATACTTAATTCCTAAACATAAGCCATGAATTTAATTGAGCTTCATGCCTTGTTAGTTTCATACAGTTCATCAAGTGCCTATATCAAGTTGATGCGATATAGATATATCTGTATATGTGTTTATATATGCTATAACGCACCGCTGAATGAGGCTGCTTGCCCTGGTAAGTGCATAAACCCCATTACACGTCTTTTTTATAAGCTAGCATGATAATGTGTTATGATTTATGAAACTGAAACCGACATGGTAGTTGGATGGTTTGAGGAATAACTATGAGTGGTTTGAGGTCTTTGTGGTACGGTGCTTGTGATGAGGGAGTTCGGGTAGTGAATTGACCGCAATCGTGTAGATTGCGAAGCCATGTGTGACTCATTGTGTTGAATTGATTATGAAGTGCTTAAATGTGATTTATGTGGACCCCCTTACCAATGTGATATATGTGATATATGTGCTTAAATGCTCAAATTGCATTATGTGCATAAGGGTGAGTTTTTCAAAGAAAGATTTCATGTTTTGAAATGATAGTAGCCATAACTATTAGTACATAATGGCCCATTTTAATTAAATGAATGCAGTTTTGGGGGTGAACTCGCTTGAACGGGGGAATCCCTAAAGAGTTTTAGAAAAGCGTGAGTTGCATGATAAAGGATTTCGCTGTGAGAGGCAGCAAACTTATTAGTGGTTATGACCAGTTTAAATGGATAAGATAAGTGCTTAGGGACAATAGATAGGGAGTGAACCTACTTGAACGGGGGAATCCCTATATCCTAGGGAGTAGTCTCTAGAGACCCTGATGAGGGTTAAGGTCCAAAAGTTAGTTGCCATCCCGGGAGTGAGAGCTTAGCGTGAGTTAATCTCACTGGGATTGAGTGTAGATCTCTCCCAACCAGCACTTTATGATGATCTTATGCCCAGAAAAAGTTTCTTATCAAATGAGAAAAGCGGTTGGCGTTTCGCCTTTTTAAGTATTTCAGAAAAAAAGTTTTTAAGGGTCATTATGAGACCAAGATGAAAGGGATTCTTTCAAAGAATATGAGCCTCAAGACGCTAAGAGAAAAGTTTTTATGAGCCCCAAGAGGCTAAGTGAAGTGTTTTCAAAGAAAAGAAAAATATGCATGACTTCTGCATATCATATGATGAGATCTAAGTGAAGTATCAAAAGTGTTATGTGCATGTTCCTAGTATAACTTGTGAATGAGATGCTAAGTAAGATACATTTACAAAAGGGAAAGTCTTATGAGCATATTTCATGCATACCCTATGAATTAGATTTGATTGAGACTTGAAATGTGTATATCTTACGCACCTTATATGAATGAAATACCATGAAAAGTGTAATTATAAAAAGAGAAAACCTTATGTGCACATCTTGTGAATAATGTTTCATGCATAGTTCGAATAGAATGCAAAGAAGTTATGTTTGTGCAAAAGAAAGTCCCTGTGCTTAGCCTCGTCACTTCTTCAAGTGTTTGATTGCCTGTTACTGAAGAAGTTTGGTCATTTAGAGACCTGGAAATATGTTGCAAGTTTATGATTAGTAATGTTTCCATAGGAATTTTATGAATGTTTAATATGATAGTAAAGTATGAATACGTGATATGTGACTTATAAAGATATTTTTGCCTGCAACGGTTTTAGTTTTAAGGGGGTTGGGGGACACTCACTGAGCGTGTGGTTGCTCATCCCACTACTCTTTCCCCTTTTTCCCTAGGTTTTCTTTATGACAGGAAGAAGTTGAATCAGTTGGAATCTGTTCTTGGTTGCAAGGTGTCATTTGTGCCCATTGGAAGTGATCTTACGTGTTGAATAAAGTCATGTTATGTATACCTAGTTTATACTCGTTTGTAAACAAGTACTCTAAGTTCATGTAATGCAGATTGTTTATGAGTCATTCTGTATGGCCATTTGAGACAATCATCTAGTTAGTGTTATGTCTTCTGGTTAAAGTTAGTTATGTTTTGGGATGTAAACCCCAATACTCCGGTTGTGTGAATAGTTGAGTTGTATCTTTCATTTCTTCTTTATTCATGAACTATTCTGTCTGGTGTACTCCGAGCGAGTGGCTCGTTGAGTTGTGAACTCCGGCGTGTAGCCGTTGAGCTTCTTTTAAATGTTTACGCTTCCGTTGATTTGCAAGGATTTATTGTAAGGCTTTTAGCCTGGAAATGGTTAGTTTTTAGGGGAAACTTTGTCCCTTTTGTCCCAAAATTCAAGTAAAAAGTTAAGAAAACGTAACGCTTTCAGCCCTAGGGGCTAGGGGTGTTACATTAATGGTATCAGAGCATGGTCCTGCGACCATAGGCCGCGACCTGAGTCTTGCATTCATATAGTCCGATAGGAACGCGCTCGTAATGATGTGATACATGCCTGGCTTGTGCAAATGTGAGTTTTATGTGAATGTTAGCGCGTTTCCCTAATTAGATGCGGCTTGAGTAAGCTGAATGGTTGGCTGAGAGACCATTTCCTAAGGTATAGGTCGGATGACACGTACTGTCGTGGATGTGTTAAGTGTTAGCTCAAACGAAGGTTGTTTCGTTTATATGCCTTGGTGATTTTAATTCAATGTTTAAAGAACATATGATTTGAAATTAAATGATTTGAAAGCCTTAAGTCTAAGATCATCTTTGCCCCTATAACGCGATTTGCTCCTCGGGCCCCATAATGGAGTGAGCAGACGTATTCTGAGGTTTGTAGAGAGAGAGCTAGAAGCCGTTAACCATCCTTTTATTAAAAGCAAAGAGATTCGAAATAAAAAAGCTATTTTTCCCCCTTTGAAACTCAAAATGTTTGAGATGTTAATGTCGTTTTGACTATCGAACCAAGGTTATCTTACACCAAAGGATTTACTTTCCGTTACTGACGATGAGGTAGTTTAGATTCACTAATACGAGCCCTTAGGTTTAGCAAATGTTGCTTGTAAATGTGTATGTGCTAAGATGTGTACGTCGATAGAATCTTTCGTAATGAGTTAGGAAAGGAGTAATTGGAAATTCGTTGGTATGATTGATAATCCTAATAAATGATACCTTTCGTTTTTGAATTCTGAATTTCCTGAGTATATTAACAGCTACTCTTGTATACATGCTTGAAAGACTAAATGCTAGTGGTAGGACCCCGCTAAACATTGCGTAAGTGCACCTCATGTTGTCCTTCATTGCCATTGTTGCCTAATCCGTGTATTACTTACTTTCTATTATATGGATTGTTATTCGTGAATGGGGTGACGATGTTTTGTCTCAAACAAACCCAAATATACCTAGAAAGCGAAAGGGAGGAAGAACCTAGCAGACTTTGGAATTGTACATAGTAATGATCTCTACTAAGGTAAGCGAACTACAGTGAGACTCATATGATCCCCTATGGGATAGATGTACCTCGTAAGACCTCAACGTGTGCCTATGAGGCCATTGATGACAACCATACTCACACAATTCTAGTCGCTCAACACCAATTCTTCTTAAATTGGATGAGGTTTAAGGCATGCCATTGACCATAGGCTGCAAATGGGGGCATTACACGTATACTTACATGTCTTGGTGTTCTTTTATGTGACAACATGTGGGTCTGCATGTCTTAATAATTTATTATAATGTCATGTGTTGTGTAAGACCAAAAGAATACATGGAATTCAATGTAACACCCCCAGTCTCTAGGGCTGAAAGCGTTACGTTTTCTTAACTTTCTACCTAAATTCTCGGATGAAACGGACAGAGTTTTTCCTAAAAACCGACTGTTTCCAGGCTATAAGCCTTATAATAAATTCCTGCAAATTAACAGAAGCGTAAAACATTTAAAACAAGCTCAACGGCCACACGCCGGAGTTCATAACTCAACGAGCCACTCGCTCGGAGTACATCAACCAGAATAGTTCATGAATAACGAAGAAATGGAAGATACAATTCAACAGTTCAAACAACCGGAGTATTGGGGTTTACATCCCAAAACATAAGTAACTTCAACCAAAAGACGTCTAACTAACTGAATGGTTAGCTCTTATGTCCATACAGAACGACTCATTAACAATACGCATTACATGAGCTTTGAATACTTATTTACAAACATTGAAACTAAGATTGCATTCTATAACACCCTCAAGTAGCAAGATTACGTCACTATGGCACCCTTGACTGCCTTTAAGCAAGGGAAGCTTTCGTTTCGGCATGGATGACTCAACCTTTTCCTTGTCATAAATAAAACCTGGGGAAAAGGCGAAAGAATAGTGGGGTGAGCAATTACACGCTCAGTGAGTGTTCCCCAACCCCCTTAAAACCAAAACCGTTCCAGGCAATAATATCTTTACTAGTCACACATCACGTATCCATACTTTAATATCATAGTAGGCATTCATAAACTTCCTATGGAAACATTACTAACCCTAAACTTGACTTTTAGCACTCAAACACATTTCTAGGTCTCTAAATGACCAAACTTCTTTACTAACAGGCAGTCAAACACTTAAACAAGTGACGAGGCTAAGCACAGAGACTTTCTTTTTCATAAACATAGCCTTCTATTAGAACTTATGCATGAAACCCTATTCACATGATGTGCACCTAAGGTTATCTCTTTTCATAATCATACTTTCTTGGCATTTCATTCCTATGAGGTGCATAAAGCATACACATTTCATGTCTCAATCAAATCTCATTCATAGGGTATGCATGAATATGCTCATCAGACTTTCTTTCATATTCTTATCTTACTTAGTATCTCATTCATAAGCTATACTTAGAACATGCACATGTCATACACAAAAAGTTTTCTTTCTTTTTACTTTAAACACTTTATTTAGCCTCTTGAGGCTCATAAAAACTCTTCTCCTAGCCTCTTGAGGCTCATTTTCTCTGAAAGAATCTCTTTCATCTTGGTCTCATAATGACCCTTAAAAACATTCTTTCTGAAATGCTTTCTTTCTGAATACTTAGAAAGGCGAAACGCCAACTGCTTTTCTCATTTGATAGGAAACTACTTCTGGGCATAAGATCATCATAAAGTGCTGGTTGGGAGAGATCTACACTCAATCCCAGTGAGATTAACTCACGCTAAGCTCTTACTCCCGGGATGACAACTAACTTTTGGACCTTAACCCTCGTCAGGGTCTCTAGGGACTACTCACTAGGCTATAGGGATTCCCCCGTTCAAGCAGGTTAACTCCCTATCTATTGTCCCTAAGCACTTATCCTAGCTATTTAAACTGGTCATAACGACTAATAAGTTTGCTGCCTCTCACCACGAAATCCTTTTTCATGCAACTCACACCTTTGTAAAACTCTTTAGAGATTCCCCCGTTCAAGCGACTTCACTCCCAAAACTGTATTCATTTAATTAAAATAGGCCATCATGCATTAATAGTTAGGGCTACTATCATTTCAAAACATGAAATCCTTCTTAGAAAAACTCACCCTTATGCACATAATGCAATTCAAAGACATCGAAGGGAAAGGGGTTCACATATATCACATTCAAGCACTTCATAATCAATTCAACACAATGAGCCACACATGGCCTCGCAATCCACACGATTGCGGTCAATTCACAACCCGAAATCCCTAATCACAAGCATCGTACCACAAGATCCTCGAACCACTCATAGTTCTTCCTCAAACCATCCAACTACCATGTCGGTTTCAATTTCACAATCTAGCATCCTAATCATTATGATATACTGAAAAGAGATCCATAAGATACGCAACTTACCGATGCTGGACTTACCGATTAAACAACTAACAATTAGCAAAGTGCTGCAACCAACGGTTATAACCACACACACACACACACACACACACACACACACACACACACACACATATATATATATATACATATAAGTATTCATGCGAACTTAACTTGAAACGGGCGTCTAATATGTTAGGTAAGACTAACTAAGCATGAAACGATTCACTATTTAGGCTAATATGGTCATTTACACATAATACGATTCAAGTGTTTTACTAAGCATGCTTATTTATACCATTTAAGCTTAACATGAATCGAATCTCTATTTAAGCGCAAAACAATTCACTTATTTAGGCTTACTTGGTCATAGTCATAATACGATTATGCGCTTTCGTTTATCATATCAATGTTACTATTCGAGTCGATCTTTCAAACATGCGTTAACTAAATATACTAAACTTTATTCTAAACATGCATAGCTTACTTCGAACCAAACTTTCAGGCACGTGTTAACTGAATGTACTAAAATCGATTCTAAGCATTCATATTTCGGTTCAAAACTATTAATTAGGCATGAGCTAACTAAATATGTTTGAATCGATTATAAACAAGCATAATTCATTTCGAAGCCATTTTTCAAGCATGAACTAACTGAAATAACATGCATCGATTCAAGGCATCATTCGTTGTCTCAATATTGCATTTCAAGCCTATTTAAGCCATTTAAACATAACATAACTTTAGGCATTCACTTATTACATCAAAGTTACTATTCAAGTCAACTTTTCAGGCATGCACTAACTGAATTTACTTGAATCGAATCTAAGCATGCATAACTCATTTCGAACTATGTTTTCAGGCATGAACTAACTAAACTAACATGTATCGATTCGAGCCACTTTCGAGTATTAATTAACTAAACTGACATTTAACGATTCAAAGTCGTTTTCAAGCATAAACTAAGTAAACTTAGCTTGCATCGCAACGTAAAGCTTAAAACGATTTCGAAACTACTAATACTTAGGAGGTGAGAAACACCCACCTCGATTCCACGCTAGAGACACACGATTTAACTTGAATTGATGCCAAAAATCGAACATCAATAGCCAGATACTCCTCTGCTCTTCGTGCATGACTCGACCTAGCCCATACCCAAAAACCCTAACTTGTGTTTTTTGAGACATTTAAGCATGGTTAAGGAGGATTCAAGGTGGGGATTCAACTTAAAGGAGTACAGGAGTTCAAAACTCACCGTGCATGCATGATTTCGGCCGAGTGTCAGGCCATCCTTGTGCCAGAATCGGCCTAGCCATGGCCGATTTTCGCTCAGCCTCGACACAAGTTGGTCGCCGGCACCCAGGAGAGGCAGATTGGGGCTTGAAACCAACGAGTATGGTGTGTGTGAGGGGGGGTGATGAGAGAGACAGTGGTGGTGCCATGAAGAGCTTGAAGAAGCCCCCCCTTCGCGTTATTTTACTGCTGAGGAAGAAAGGGGCTTCGGCCCCCCTTTTAATCCTTTTTCTTTTTTTTTGTTTAATAACTCAATCAACTAAAATCGCTAGTCCAAACTCGATATCTTATTCTAAACCCAATCGTTAATACGACCTCCTATCGACTATTCGTATAGGTTCGATTTATTAAACATCGAACGACTTCTAGAGTTGACAACCTAATCGTTTTCAGGAAACGACTAAATAAATTGAATAACGACTAAATTAAACTATCCATATAATTTAAAGGCATAAATGACACAAATTAACTTTGAAATCAATAATAGTAATAATAATCCCTTTTTATAAAATTATAGTTCTCAAAAGCACATCGATAATCAATTAACTCATACAGCTACTAAAAATACGATTTTATAACATAAAAAGGTAATACAGATAGCTTAACAGAAAATAGAAATGTGGGTCTTATACTCTTCCCCCCTCAAAAGAATTTCGTATTGCTAGTGTATACATGTTTTGACTTAGAAATAGTGTGTGGGTTATAAACTCAAGTCTGTGCTACTGTGATAAGTTTCTATGTGCAACTAAATGTTTTGAATGCATACTTGTCAAGACGCGTACGCTGCTTGACATGTTAAATGACAAGTTGTGAATGATTACGGATTACTCGTCTTAATTAGAAATTCTTTTAGACAATAACCCTTTTTACATGAATGTTTGATTGTTAAGGAGGCTAAGTGACAGCTTCGTGTTTGCGCATGCCAATATGAATGATTGTGGTAGAGTCCTGTTGATTGTTACCTAAGTGTTATCCCATACGTGTTATTGACACCTAGATGTTGTTTCAATCTGCATGTGGAGTCTTCTTTATACCCCTATATGTGACTACTGTTACCCTTGAGTCAGTTGAGCTCTATAATCATAGTGACACGGAATGCCATGTTTTTTTATTGATAGGCTGGATTGTGTCCGGGCCATAACAACCCTATCACACCTAGAGTGGAGATGTAAGGAATGTCGTGACAGACTTTGGAATTGTTATACCACATGCATCACCTTTCTACATGCCGAGGCAACGATATACACCCTTTTCAGCATTTTCTTAAATCTTAATGCCAAGTTCAGAAGTCGAAATGCCTTGACTAGAAGGTTCCACCTTCCCACCTGTACTAGGAGCTCCTCGGACCTCAGTGACTACCTTGTGCGTCAAATATATTGCAAAGCCTCAATGTATATCCATAAGACTATGACGCCATTGTTCTTACGCCTGTTAGTCGATTGATGGCTAATTTTGAAGATTTAACAAGTCTCACGACATACCTTGACCTTAGGTTGCAAATGAGAAATGCAATCCTGTATGCCCTTCTAAATGACCCCTTATGTGACATTAGTTGTGAACTTGAAACCATGGCATTATGCACAACATATGGACCTTGAAAGCTTATATAGTCACTTAGAATGATATGCAGGGCCAACTGTATGTTTATTAACTTATGGTAAAGTAAGTAAGCTATGGGGTGCTTCTTCGACTTGATTCTTGTTGTGTATGTCACTTAATTGGCCAAAGAATTCAACGTACATGAGTTGTTGCTTCATGTAGTCATATTTAGCTAATCACTGCATAGCATATAGTCTTTGTGGTGTGGTTAAATTGCTGACTGTGCACATATACCATAGTGTGATTGCGCAATTGTAACCTTTGCTTTGAAATGTTTATCTCTGTATGCATCATTGAATGGCATACTAGAATAATCATGATTGTAAGGGAGTTACTCATCTTCTATTCGAACTAAGGTCTATGCCTCTTATGTTTGATTGAGTGGCTAGTTACTTATATGCCTAGTAAAAAGATCTTGTGACGTAGGAGTTTGTATTCGCAATTGTATATGCCTTGTACATTCTATACTTTAGCCATACCATGTGCTAGCACACCCATGACTTTAGTTGGATGCTTGACCTTAAGGCATATGAATGGATATGTGAAAAAACAAAAAAAAAAAACAAAAAACCCAACCCCTGGCAAGGTTCAACCGGGTGTCCTGGCATAATACGATTGAGTTAGCTTGTATTGTGTTATGCATGACGAGCTTTATGCGATACATGATATGAAAACCTTGAATGATTCTTTGCTAGACGTAATGCGTGCTACTAATGCGGCCTCACCATACCTTGGCTATTATGTGAGGCTATCCCTCCAAATTAGTTATCTGGTAACTAGGCATGGTACTGTTTTGCATATTACCATTACTATTTCTCAAGATGCTTCTATATATGCACGTACTCACCCATGAGCACCTCAAATGTGTTAGTTGAAGTTAGGGTCATATAGGAGTCTTTGCCATAACCTTTCATTGAGTTGTGAGGCATAGTTGTCAATATAACCAACCAAAATGATGTATGAGTTGTAAAAAGGCAACACTAGCTATAAGAACCTTGTACCAAACCCACCACACCCAAGAAACCATATATTTGCTCCCCTGTACAATTGATGTGTGGACCTGCACGGACCTATTACTGCGCATCGACCCAGATTCTTATCATGTAACCTCCCAAGTTATATCCTTACGTGATTAATGGTGGTCGAATTTGTTATACTCTTTCATGTTGTTTACCACATATACATGATGGATTAATTCATGTTGCATGTAATTCTTGGGTAAAAAGGTTGAATTATTGATTTCATGCTATGTCATTGTGCTAAGGTGAACCTATGTGATGCTATGAATTGTTCTTAACACTCTAGAGTGTCATAGGGGTCTCAGAGTTAACTGTTATGACCCTTGTTTGTTGCGGCCTGAAGTCATACCCTTGGACGCCAACCCATAGCGATGCATGTGCATAGAGCTCCTTGTCGTGATACGAGTAGTGCGTAGGTGATTCAAGGTCCTTGTCCCTTTCAAAAATGAGTTCAATATGGTTTTCCACGCCAACTCATTTGCCCCTCTCCAATGCGATTTGTCCTGGGCGCCTAAATAGAGCGAGTAGATGCTTGATGAGGTTGGCGAAGAGGAGACTGGATACCATAAGCTCACTTTCGATTTCAAATAATTGTAAAACAAGCTTTCGGATTCTATTATGAGTTGCATAGGTCGTGCCTTTATGTTTGCATAATGTAGGTGACTTAGCTATGGACTTCAGAATTTCGAGGACAAAATTCTTTTGAGGGGGGAAGAGTATAAGACCCGCATTTCTATTTTCCGTTAAGCTAACTGTATTATCTTTTTATGTTATAAAATCGTATTTTTAGTAATTGTATGAGTTAATTGATTATTGATGTGCTTTTGAGAACTATAATTTTATAAAAAGGGATTATTATTGCTATTATTGATTTCAAAGTTAATTCGTGTCATTTATGCGGCTCAGCTCGATGAACTTCGCCGCATACTCTGATATCCGCATTTCTCCTTGTTTCAAGCATAAAAACTCTCGTGCCTTAACTCTTCTTACATCTTGAGGGTAATATTGAGCATCCATTAAGGCTTTCAGTTGGTTCCAGGTTAACACCGGTTCACCTACCCTAGGTTTCGCTGTCCGCCACCGGAATTCAACTTCTTTTTCAAATTGATAGGTGGCCAGGTGCCCTTGAACCTGGCACTCCATGGTCTCAAATAAGTCTTCCTCTATCCCACTTACAGGCCCGAAGGGCAATGCTCTCACACCTTTACAAGTGCAGTCGTATCCTTT
>JACYFF010019584.1:84544194-84583755 GCA_017589665.1 Selenicereus undatus
ATTATTATTATTATTATTATTATTATTATTATTATTATTATTATTATCATGGAAAATATTGTTTTCATGAAATTTGGAAATTATACATAACTTTGGAGATCAGAATCTTTTATTATCAAAATTTTTATTAATAATTTTTTTATTATCAACAACCGTCAAATTATCAAAGCCTTTATTAATAACTTTGCATTACTGGAAAATATAATATTTTATAATGTATATTTTTTAAGTTGAAAAGGAAAAAATCATAATATTGAAGGTTCCAAAAAAAGGAATGAAAATTTGCATATATATTAAAACAAAACAAACCCACTAATATTTTGGCACACGTTTTACCCACATATTTTCTAAAGTAATTAATATTTTTTCTTTTTTATTTTTAAAAAATACATGTTAGCTGCTAAAATTAGTCCTACCATAATTAATGTCATTTCAAATACAAGGAAAACAAAAATACTAGTATACGCAATATATAAGGGCCTATTAAATATGGCATATTTTCTTCCCAAAAAAAGACAAGCTTAACCTATGATTTCCATCTAACCCCTTTTTTTTGGAGATGAATTCAGGACCTGTATATTAATTTAACGATAAACATTCCATATATATGTACACAACCTGGAAACTTGACTGGGGCATAACCCGAGTTAGACCTGCTCAACACCATCAGAAACAACCCGTGCAAGATCATAGACCATTGAATTCCCATCTCTCTTAATATGGGTCCAATGACAAGACTCAAAACCACAAGCAAGAAAAAGAACATCATCCACAACAGCATCAAAAATCTGAGAAAAAGGTTCTAGAATTGCTAACTCTTTTCACAGGAGAAAGCTAGTCCGTTTCAAGAATTACGTTCCAGAAGCAAAATCTTCTGGCTAACTTATGCCGTAGCATGTCGCTGTTGTCTCAACAACCCTTGATGACCACCACCACCACGAGCCCTCTTGACTCCAGCAAACAAAACCTCCCCTTTATTGTCTCTACACAACACACCCATGCCTACCCAGCTTTCCATTGACACGGCTATGTCCATGTTAACTTTGAATACCCCTACCGGTAGTGCTACCCACTCCTCCTTCGGTGGTGTCTCTTACAACTGTTGTGTTCTCATCTTTTTCTCTTCAATTTTGGTAATTAAGATCCTGCACTGTTTTCACAGCCCTTTGTAGCACTATGGATTCTGGAGTTGTGTGATCCTTAAAGATGCACTCATTGTGACATACCTGTGCAAACGAAGCCAACATGACGCCCAACTGAAAATCTTCATCATCGAGATCATTTTGTCACACCTGGATCAGTTAAGTAGCACTACCCACATTTCATTGAAGCCCCAGGACCTTTGGGTCAAGCTGTTCCCACGCCGCTTGGATATCTGGGCAATCAAATATCGCATGAAACACAGTTTCAACACCTTACCCACATCTACTACATGTTTTTGAGTTTGTAATATGGAGATGAAGAAGCAAAGCCCTTGTTGGAGGTGTGTTAGAGCATAGCCTCCAACAAAATTGCTTGACTTTTGGAATCACTTTTGCTCCCTTAATTGTAGCCTAGCATTTATCAAAATTATCAAAGTCAATTGACATGCCCAAGAAGTAAGCAGATCTTACCATGAAAAGTCCATTATCAAAAAAAAAAAAAAAAAAAAAACCATCTGAGTGCATTTGGGGCCAACTGGGTACTATTACAGATAGGCAAGATAACTTTTGATCCCTTTCATTAAAATTTTAGGCAATCCATTATGACTGCCAATTTATCGTATAAAAATCTATTAAATCCTTTACTTTTATACTTTCATGGCCAAGTATCACTTCTGTTGTTGCGTATTTCCCCACCCTATCCACTAGCCGAGGGTCCATCCATACTCTTACAATATACCCCTTTCCTACTCGGTATATTATCCCCTTCAAGAGGAGGCCCTTTATAGCCCAAATCCCACCTGAAGAATAACTCACTGAATGTCCTAGATACAAATCAAGAAAGTTGCCACGGCTATATTGGCTTCGAAAACATGAGCCAACAGTCAACCAGAAAGAGATTCTTTAAAAAGAAGGAATTCAGTGAGCTATCATACATAATGAGCGTCTTTCGCAAGTAAATCAACATTAAAAGTGTCCATCCACCAGAAACCCATACTGTCTAGTAAACCTGACAAAACTAACCCGAGACCCGAAACCCGAACCAAACGACCCGGATCCATACCGGAACCGACACCCGAAATGTGATGAACCGATTTGGACCCGGACACTCGAAGTAAACCAATCTAGAACTGAACGAAACCTGAATTATAGCATGACCCTAAATGACCCACACCCGAAGTGACCCAACGCAGTTCAAACCCGATCCGTAGTGACCCGACCAGAAGTGAACCGAAAATGGATAACCCGAACCCGAACCAAATCGTACCCGATTTAAAACTGATCCGATTCTTACTCGGCTCAATTTTACCTAAATAAGTAGTAACTTGTTTTTTGGGGTTTTAGCCTTTTCTCTTTTGGTAGAAATTTTGAAATTTTCAAACTCAATTAGTTGAGTCTAGGTGGGAAAAGAAAAATAATTTAAGAGCAAAAAATAAAATATTTTGATAGTTTTAAGTTTTTAATTTGATAGATATGTAGTAAAAATATAAGAGGAAAATATTTTGTCATAATAGGAATTACGAAAACATAAGTATAATTAACAATTTATTAAACATATTGAAATCTGGCAATCCTATTTTACCATTTGATTCACTTAATGACTTAATGCAATGCACGCTATGATTATAAATTTATAATATCATTCAGTGACTACGGTCAAAAAATCCGCACAACTGATCTACGATTCTAAATCATCTTCATAACATATTTAATTCTACAAAATCATATTCAAGAACGTATCATTGCATATGATCTCATAATAATGTGAATCATTTGAATTTTGGACAATTAAATTCCAAGTCTCGAGTTTCGATAACGAGAATTCACAATTACATAAATGTAATGCTAAGTGACACATATTTATATATTGCCGTTGCATTTTAGTTTTGACTCATTGAGCAAATGCATATCAACTTATTAATCTCACAAAGACAAATCTTTGAATGTTGATGTATGATCACTTAACGAGCTATCAAAGAATAATGATTCGATTACTAAACATGTCGACTTGAACCAACATGTTTCTATTTACCAACTCCAAATATGGCAAACGTGAAGTTTTTCATTATTTTCTTACTTTTTTATCATTTTTCAAGGTGTATTTTGGTATTGGGGCTCATAAATGAGACCACTAACAAATTATTTCCGTTAGGTTGGTCCACTTATTTTTTCATCGCATGAACTCAATTGGGATTATTAAAACTTGACTTAACAACACATAATCCTTTGGATAATTATATGGTGCATTTGATATAGGGTTTGGGATGAGTTGTATACTTGTATTTGTAATTTACTAACTTTCCTAGTAAATTTAGAACTAACCCTGTATAATTTTCTATATATATGTATATGTATATATATATATATATATATATATATATGTATGTATGTATGTATGTATGTATGTATGTATGTATGTATGTATACATGAATGTATATATGTATATATATATATGTGTGTGTATGTGTGTATACATATGTGTGTGTGTCTATATATATATATATATATATATGCATGTATGTATGTATGTATTTATTTAGGTGTGTATGCGTGTGTGTGTGTGTGTGTGTGTGTATTAATCATTAACGTATGAATCAAAAGTGAAATCTAGAATAAATGGATTTGTCTAATTAAACGGCTTTTATCTTTTAAATACAAGTCAAGAATAAAGAACTAAAGATAACTACATTGAAAACATACAATGATTGAAAATGAACCCAACTTGATTTATACCCAATTCGATTTACACCTGACCCAATATTGACTCAAACATTGAATTGAATCCCACTCGACCCAAATTACATTTGACCCATGCCCAATTCGAATCGGGCTAATGTAGACAACCTAAAAAAGACCCGACTCGAATTCCACCGGAACCAAACCCGGTACCGACCTGAACATGGCACCCGTAAGTGACCCAAACCCAAACATCACCCTAACCGAACTGAACCTGGCCCCAACATGGTTGACCCGAAAGTGACCCAAATTTGAACTTTACCTGAACCTGACCCGAACATAATTGACTCGAAAGTGAGCCGAACCGAACTAAGACCCGACCCAAATGACCCATTTGTCAGGCCTACTGCCTAGTCACTTTGGCTTACACAAATCAACCCAGCTACAATAACAATTCCCAATGCGGGTCCCACTTGCACAGGGCCTAGGGATATTCAGATATAAGCAACCTTGCATTTGTCGGTATCATTACTCACAGAGAGGATGATTATAATGGACCCATAAAAGATTTGGGAAAACATTTTAGAGTTGAAAATCTTTTCATATAGAAGGGAGAAAAATGTGGCACTTCCAGCTAGAGGTGGGATGTGGGCCGGTTCAACCCAGGCCCACCCACACCCGGCCCGCTTTTGAACCAGCCCAGGCCCGTCGTGAATGGGGTACGAGTCAACCCGACCCGTACCCGTGTGGGACATGTGTCGGGGTGGGTGAAGGGGAAAACGAGTTTATGTAACCGCTCGGCCCAGCCCAAATAACCGCCCCGTACCTGGCCCACAAACTGCCCCGTACCTGACCTGTGAACCAACCCGTACCCGGCCCGCGAACCAACCTGTGCCCAACCCGTCTTGTTTGTCCTCCTTCTACTCTAGCAATTGAGTCAGCATTCAGTGCTAGGAGACGAATCCTTGATGATAAACGAGTGGCCCTAACCCCAAGCACGATAAAGGTTCTAATATGCTTGAAGGATTGGCAAATGTCGTACAATCGATCTCAAGATCAACCTCGACCAGAGGACGATGAAGATGAGATTGATGAATTTGTACAACTTAGCTTCTCATCCGGTTCAAAACCATCAGGTGGTAGCTCTACAGATGAAGGTCTCGATGATGATGAGTGATGTTCTCCTATATTTGCCATACTCTACACCCGGTCGTCCAGGTAAGTCAGGTAAGTATAAGAACTTCGTGGGCTTTGATTCTTCATATGTTAAACAGAATAACAAATATTCTTTGAAATATATGGGGATACGTAGGCATCTTAATATGAAATACTTTAATTAATTATTTCATAATCTTTGGAATATGCAATATTTTAATTAAATGATCATATTAAGATCAAGCCCTTCTAATTTCCCTTCCCCCCCCCCCCCAATCGCTAGGTAAGAAGGAAAAAAAAATATATTTATACTTAAATATCTTCTACTATAGATATAAGTTATTATTTGCTAATTTAATAATTACAACCTTTAGGTTACTCATAATGTCTTTAGTTAGTACTCTTTTTTAATAAAATTAAATGCTAATTTTAAATTATAGCGTTAGTTAGTACTCATTTTTAATAAAGTTAACTGCTAATTTTAAATCATGTTGTTAGTTAGTACTCATTTTTAATAAAATTCAAATCATGCCATAACTTAGTAGTCATTTTTAGAACTCAATGTTTGAGCTCAAAATTTAAAATTCAAATCAAATCATCTGTTTGTTATTATTTTTGGGAGTTTGTTGTACTATTTTTTCCCCTCATATAAATTGTTTCCCTTGCGCGATCTCCTTATTTTTCTCTTATCGTGTTTGTGTCAACATTTTAATATTACTCCTTCAAAACCCATCACAGCAAAATCCTCGCTTTTATTATTTGCATGTCCCTCCATCTCTCTCTCTCTCTCTCTCTCGTGTTGTTACAGACATAGTGTCTCCCATTTATCTTTTTTTTTTATTTTACCTAAAACAGGTCAACCCGCCCCGCCCGGTATTGAATCCGCGAACCACCCCGCCCCGCCCCGTTACTTTCACGGTGCGGTACGGTTCATGGAAATGGGGGCCCGTCGGTTCGCGGTTCAACGTGGCGGGTTGACCCGGCCCACCTCGTATCCCACCTCTACTTCTAGCTATCCAATGAATTTTTCTTTTGTCCCTCCCTAGAACCCTACTAAAATATGGCACACAACCTATGTATGTTGTCAATTAAGGAACCACAGTTTGAAATACTCATCAAATTGGTACGAACAACTTGAATGACTGATTTAATGAGTATCTCTTTCCTGGCCCTAGATAACAATTTTTCCTTCCATGCCTTTACTTTTTCCCTCTTGTCCTTCACTAAAAGCTTCATTTTTAGAGAAGTCAAAGACAATCGAGCTCCCAGGTACTTTGCATATTTCTTCATCCGTTTCATGCTTAACAGACTGGTTAGCTCCTCTTATTGTGCAGCTTCAACTGCTCTACTAAAAGAGACCTCAGATTTATCAAAATTAGCTTTCTGGTATGATGCTTCTTCACAGCGGTTGAGAATTTCACAAGCATTTTCTTTAGTTAGCTCTAATTATAAAGAGACTATCATTTGTAAAAAAATATATGGGAAATCACCAGTCCACTCCTGCTAGCTTTAGCCCATGAATAGCCTCCGTATTTAATAAATGCTTAAAATGTACATTGTTTTGGGGTTAGTTGCTTGCATTTCTTAAGGGATTGCGTGCATTAGAGTATGATTTGCATTTTTATTCCTATTTTACGCTTGGGTATGCTTGCTTGATGTATTTTGTAGGTTCTAAGACCTTTTGACTCAGCATTGACTCTTGAATGGATAATATTTGACTCACCACAATCCATAGAGGCCCTCTAGTCACATTTGTCCATTGGACAAAGAGGAAAGAAGGAACTCAAAGACAAAGGCCACCACGGTGAGACCATGTTAGAGGCCACAATCCGTGGTGGCTTATAACTGTTATGCCTCTTCATTTTCTTCTGATTTTTGTGGCTGAGAATGCTCAGTTGCTAATATTTAAAGGCATGCTCGGCTGCTTAGTAGGGCATCTCCTCTCATATTATCATTAGTCTTTTCCTATAGCTAATCCCTTTCTAATCATTTTGGAGCAAAAAGAAGATTCAAGGAAGGAATTTGCAAGTGGATGCTTTGAAGATTGCAAGATCATTTAAAGAATCTCCCTGATGGCTTATAATTTTTCTGTCTTTTACATCTTGAACTCCAATTAGATTTTTTCCAGTTAGATTCATGTTTTGTTTGAACACTTTTGATTTTAGTTACAATAAGCTTGAGTGAGTAGTTTTTTTCAATCTAGGGATTTGCTAGCCAAACAATGTTACTAGATTCCTAACCTTATCAAAATCTTGTGCTTGATCTTGTTTGATTGATTCAATCTATCTTGTGTTTTGATTGCTTGTGAGTGATTTTGGCCAAATTTTTTGCATAAAACCAGATAGTATGGTGAAGTATTGAAAGGATAAACCCACTATTAGATTTCGAAGATTAGACTTGACTTAGTGGTTCTTGAAAGAGAATTGCATGTTGAGAGAAAAATTAGCAATCAAGATTTTTAGCTTAGACTAAATAAGAGCCTTTGAAAGAATGGTAATTGGATTAGTTTAAGTAATTCGGTTTGTTTTGAGAAAAAGGATTGAATTATGTTTAGTTGTTATCCTTTGAATCATCCAAATAAGAGAAAAGCATATGCTTCATTCATAAATCTAAATTCTTAAAAGCAAAACAAATCCATAGATGCTTTTGCATTGATAGATATCCTATTCTATTGCATAGTTTTCATCTAGCTTAGACAAACAATCCATTTGATTACTTATTTCACTTAACATTTTATAAGGATAAAGCTCGATAAATTGCATTATTCCCTTGGGATGATAACTAATGTAGACTACAGCATCCATGCACTTGCAATGCCCATCAAGTTCTTGACACTATTGCCAGGGATGAAATTATCAAATATTGAGTTAGTCCTTAAAAGATTGACTAAGCATTTTTCTTTTTAATTTTTGATTTGCCCTGGTAGTGTTTGGGTTGGTGCTTGCAGGAACTTTCCTTGTTTATGCGAAGTTTGATCCCGTAAGAACCCGATCCTGAGATAGAGAGGACTTTTCGTTTAAGGAGGAAGAAACAACGGTTAGATAAGCAAAAGTGCAAGGCTCGAGTGAACTCACCTAAGGTAGCCAATGGAGTAGGAGATCAAAGAAGGACGCTCTCCGGGGTTTCATTACCTTGGGGGTCCTACACATCACATCTAGTACTACCCGTCCTAATATGGAAGCTCATAAACTTCCAACTCAAGCCAACCCTTATCTCTATGGTGCAACAAGCACAATTTGGTGGTGCCCCCAATGGAGGATCTGAATCTACACCCTTTAGTCCTTTTAGAGGTGCGTGATACTTTGAAGCTCAAAGGAGTTTCTACCAACACCATCCACCTTCAATTATTTCATTTTTAACTCAAGGATAAGGCCCAGTCGTGGCTCCATTCATTAACCCCGGGGTCGATCTCTACTTGATAAGAGCTCACCGGGACGTTTCTTGTCGAATTCTTCCCACCTAGCAAGACCGTAAGCTTGAGAAATCAAATTACCACATTTGCTGAAAGGGAAGATGAGATGCTTTATAAGGCATAGGACCAATTCAAGGATATTTTGCAATTATGCCCTAACCATGGACTATAAACGTGGATGATAGTGCAAACCTTTTACAATGGAGTTATTCAACCCATATAGTCAACCATTGATGCGGTGACGAGTGGCACCTTGATGAATAAAACGGATGAGGAAGCCTATAATTTGATTAAGGAAATGACTCTCAATAACTACCAATCATCCAATGAGAGAGGCTAACCCAAAAGAGTTGGAGGTAAGTTAGAAGTTGATGCTCTTACTTTACTTTTTGCTAAAATAAATGCTATGACTCAAAGATTAGACTATTTTGCTAGTTCAAGTGCCCCTCTCCCTTTTATATGAAATTTGTGGTTTCGTTGACCATTTGATTGTGAATTTCCAAGTTCAAAGTCCTTTTGTACAAGGGACTAGTGATTAAGTCAATTATGTCAATAACTTCAATCTGAGATCGACCAATGATACTTATTTTGATGCCGACAATCTGGGTTGTAGGAAGCTTCCCAATTTCTTATATAGGTCTAACCCTTCTATACTTTAAATAGATGCTAAACCACCTCTGCTGGTTTTAAAGGAATCTTTTTCCACAACATGCTCCCCAAAAGTCGAAATTAAAGTCCTTGATCTAGAGTTTGCTTATGGCACAACAAAAGTAAGATGAGTACATTAAGCAATTAGCCTCTAAGGTTAATGTGCCTACTACTCACAATAAGATGTTGGAAGCCCAAATTTTCCCAACAAGCTAACTCTTCATCTACACCCTCCGGTAGACTCGGGTATAACCCTACGGAGCAATGTAATGCTATGATTTTAGGAGGGGGTAAGCAACTTGAGAGGCCAGAGGGGTTTAGCAATGATGTAAACTTGTGCGATGAGAATTATGTTGTTGTTGAAAAAGAGGTGCCTAGTCCCTCTAATGATGTGAATGATGATGTTGAGAATGATGTTGATGAGGTTCCTAGAACCCTAAACAAACTTCTGTAGAACCTTTTTCTCCACCTTTGCCTTTCCCTCAAAGAACTACTAAGGCTAAGCTTGATTTGAAAATTTGGAAAGTTTTTAGGCGTCTTAAGGAAACTCTACATTAATATTCCATTCACTAATGCCTTCTCTCAAATGCTCTCTTATGCTAAGTTTTTAAAAGCGATTTTGTCAAATAAAAGAAATCTAGAAGAGCATGAGACTGTGGCATTAACTGAAGAGTGTAGTGTCGTGATCCAAAATAAGCTTCCCGCTAAACTTAAGGATCCCGGTAGGTTTTTCATGCCTTGCTTGATAGGGAATGTGTGCATCAATCGAGCATTGTGTGACTTGGGCTCAAGTATGAGCTTGGTGCCCTATTCCATGTGTGAAAATTTGAACCTAGGAGAGATGAGACATACTACTATCTCCTTATAATTACTAGACCATTTTGTAAAATACTGCGTGGGTGTTTTAGAGGATGTCCTAATTAAGGTAGGAAATTTGTATGTGCTAGTTGACTTTGTGATCCTTGAGATAGAGGAGGATATGTGCACCTTAATCATTCTTCGGAGGCCTTTCTTGGCTACCGCCAGGTACCGTATTGATGCGAAAAATGATAAGTTGTTGTTTGATGTGGGGGATAACCATGTGGAGTCTAACTTATTCAAGACTTCTAAATTTCCTTCTGTTTTTGATGTGTGTCATATAGTTGATGTGGTTGATATCTTAGTGAGGGAAGAAGTTACTAACCATGTTTCTAGTGACCCTATTGAGCATTGTATGTTGAATGAAATTACTACTAATAATAAGAATTCTGACATAGCAATGTGTGCTCAATTCTTGGAAGCCTCTCCACAAGTTGCACCTACCCTTGCCAAGGTGTAAGAGCTAGTGAATAATGATAAGCTTTTTTTTTAATGAGAAACAAGCCCTTGAGGTAGAATTGAAACCTCTCACTTCTTCTTTGAGGTTTGAATTTCTTAGACCTAATTCTAGATATCCTGTGATTGTTAATGCAAATCTAAGTACATCTCAAATTAACTCTTTACTTAGAGTTCTTAGATTGCATTCGTAAGGCCATAGGGTATACTATGGATGATCTGTAAGGAATTCACCATTCTATATGCGTACATTGTATTTTAATCGAAGTTGACCATAAGCCCCCAAATAGGGTATACTATTGATGATCTGTAAGGAATTCACTATTCTATATGCATGCATTGCATTTTAATGGAAGATGACCATGACCCCTCAATTAAACACCAAAGAAGATTGCATCCTACCATGAAAGAGGTGGTCAAAGAGGAAATTCTAAAATTACTTAAGGCATACATTATCTAACCTATCTCCAATAGTAAGTGGGTAAGCTCGGTCTATGTTGTACCTAAGAAAGGGGGATAATGATTGTGAAGAATGAGAATAATGAGTTGATTCTAGCTAGGACAGTCACAAGTTGGCAAATGTGCATTGACTATAGGAAGTTGAACAAAGCCACCCTTAAGGACCAATCTCATCTTTCCTTGACCAAATGCTTGAAAGGTTATCCAAGAACTCCTATTTTTGCTGCCTGGATGGGTATGCAAGGTTTTGTCAAATCTATATCACCCTAGTGGCAAAGAAAAACCACATTCACTTGTCCATAGGGTACATTTGCATATACAAGTATGCTGTTTGGGCTATGCAATGCCCCCACCACCTTTCAATGTTGCATGATGACCATTTGCTATGATTTTATTGGAGACATTATGGAGATATTCATGAATGATTTTTTCCTATGTATGATACATCTTTTGACCATTGCTTGCATAATTTGTCCAAAATGTTAACGAGATGTAAAGATATAAATTCGGTCTTGAATTGGAAAAATTGCCATTTTATGGCCCAAAAGGGTGTTGTCCTAGGTCATATTGTTTCTAACAAAGGCATTGAAGTTGACAAAGCAAAGATAGAGGTGATTGAGAAATTACTGCCACCAAATTCTATGAAGGGTGTTAGGAGTTTTCTTGAGCATGTCGGTTTTTACCGACAGTTCATAAAGGATTTTTCAAAAATAGCAAAAGCTCTCACCCAATTGCTTATCAAAGATTTGCCTTTGGACTTTAATGAGGAATGTCTGAGTGCTTTTCTCAGGTTCAAAGAGGCTTTGATTTCGGCTCCTATAATGCAAGCCCGGATTGGGAGCTTCCCTTTGCGATGATGTGTGATGCTAGTGACTGTCACACCCCAAAATTATAGTTACTAATTTCAACCAATGTGTGAATGCGTTATTTATATGCATATATTTCACGTGATAATTATCAGGGGGAGGGGTTCTCTTGCATTTCAACCCAAACCTAAAACACCCACACACATGACACAATGAGGGGAGAGGGGAAGAAAGAGAAAAGGAGAAGAGAAGAAGAAAGAGAAGACGAAGAAGAAGATAAATTAAGCATGGTGGATTAAATGTGAGTAATCTTTGCTTTCTCTAAACTCTAAAAATTGATTAGGGGAAGATTAATTTGGAAGTTTATGCTTGAATTTGAGATATTAATTGAGAATTGAAGTTATGAATTTGATATTTTAGGGTTTAGAATATTAGAACCCTAATTTCTCCTCCTAGAAACCAACCTTAAAAGTATTATGTTTGATTGTGTTTTTGGACTAAGTGGATATTGTGAATGACTAATTATGTTGTGAATTCATTCATATGCATGTTAGAATATGGATTCTTAGTTTGATTGCTTTTATGAGAAGAACATGATGGTAGAAAGTAGGTTGAATTTCTGAATTTTCATGAATTATTGGCTTCGTAGAATTTTCTAAAAATTAGGTTATATATGGTATCTTGGCAATTGTTTGTAAATTTGCAAGAATTTTCAATGTGTAGTTCATAAGTCATGAATTTTTCATTGAAACTGCTGTGTTTTGGTGCATAATTTTGGTTGTTGTTTAAAATTTTTGGTAATTAAATTTTAATGTAGATTTTCTACGATGTTTATAAATCTTCTGGAAATTTTCATGAATTTTGGAGGCGCACGTTATGAGTTATGGATTTTTTTTATTGAAATTGTTCTGTTTTAAAGCGTAATTCTAGGTACTATTTTAATTTTGTGGAGGATTGGCTTCAAGAAAAATTACGAAAATTTTATGGTGAAATCCTGATAATATTCTATATTTGTCTGTAAATTTTTGTGAAAGTTGTATGTGTATTCTTTGAGCAATGAGTTTTTGAGTGGAATGTTATGTTCGATGTAACTAGGGGTTGTTTGTACACATAAATTATATATTGATTATGATTTTGCGCATTAAAATAGTAAGGTATTTTTATGGTTTATTGGAAACTTGTGAAAATTATTTTGGGCATAATTATGTTTTGTTTGGCTATGTTTTTGTTAAAATTGTGAAATTGAGCTTTTTTAAAAATTAAAATGTGATTATACGAGCTATATGATTTCATTACGTTATGTTTTTAGGGGAAAAGGTTTATGCCTTGCATGAGGATGTTACATTGCATTCTAGAGCTATGGCCATAGTAGTGACTGTCGTTATGTTCGGATCGCCCAGCTGGAGAGATTCTAACCAATCCATTGGGATGTGAATGTCGGTCTTATGTGTTATGTGAGCCATGTAAGTCCCTGGTGATAAGGGTTTTAGCCTAAACTTACTAGAATATGAATATAACTTCATGGTTGGTGTTTGTGTTTGTGGACAGTTCGCGCCTTCTAGAGTGAGGGCTCCTAGTTGGTACCATATGAATGAGTTGTAGCTGGTCCACCATTCACTGGTCCCATATGAATGAGTCGTAGCTGGGGCACAAGGATGTGTTTGTCACTTCTTTGTGTGAGTCATGAGTTGATTCCCTTAATTTAAAGAGTTTTGGTTTAGCTAAGAATACATTATGCATTATGAAATTGGTTTTTGGCTTGGATTTGGATCTTGGATTTCATTTAGGGTTTGATTGATTATTCAAGATATCGAAGAGCCTTATGGATGTTCCTAATCGAACATCCACAATGGTGACTTGCATGCTGGTTTCGGATGGAGCATTACAGAAGTGGTATTAGGGTTAGGCAATCTGCGACCTATAGGAATTATGTGAATGTGTGTTTGATTAAGTGTCTATTATTGTGAAAAACACATGTTTATGTGAATGTGTATGTGCTTAACTGAATTATTTGTGTCTTAACTTAGTTGTGGACCTTACTTGACCAAACACTCAGCATACTAACAAACCAATAGTCAACTTGTTTAGATGATTGCTACAGAAGGAGGAGGTGGGTCTGGTGATGGAGGGAGTAAAGCTGACCTTATGGTAGGCATTAATCTACTTAAAAAGTTCCTTAAGTTACAGCCTCTGAAGTTTAGAGGAATTGCGAATCCCTCCTAGTCAAATGAGTGGATGAGGGAAATTGAGAAGATATTTAAGACCATGATGTGCCTTGAGGAGTACAAGGTAGGCTTGGCTATGCATTTATTCACCGGAGAAGCAGATCATTGGTGGGATTCCGTTAGGTTGAGTGATGAAGAGGAAAAAGCAAACCCACTAACTTGGGTAAAGCTGGAGGAAAAGATGAATGAACAATATTACCCTAGGGATGAGCAGAGGGCTAAAGAGTTGCAATTCTCTAACTTGGAGCAGGGTAATATGATAGTGATGGAATATGGTGCTAAGTTTACAAAACTCAATTGATTTGGAAAGCATTTGGTGGATACAAAGCAGAGAAAAGTTTATCTATTTGAAGATGACTTAGACATCGACATTCATAAAGGTTTATCGTCTCAAGCCTTTGCTAAGTATCAAGACATATAATTCAGAGCAATGCAAGTAGAAATGGTATTAAATGAAAGTAAAATTAAGAATTCAACTAGTATAAAAAAATCTAGTGGAGGAAACTCAGCCTTTAAGAAATAAAAGAACATTATTCAAGAAGTGCGAATGCCAAATCTAATTGTTGATATGAAATATTGTGATTATTGTAAGAAAAGGCACGCTAGAACCGAATGCTATCGAGCAACGGGGAAATGCTTCAATTGTGGAAAAGTGGGGCATATTGCTATCAATTGTCCTGAGCCAAATAAGAGATTATAAGGAAATATCAAGGGACCATTCTTAGATAAAAAAGGCATATCCCAGCCACCGAACAAGAAGACAGACTACGATAGGGGCAAAAGTTCCACAAGGAGGATTTATGTCATGAAATCATCGGATAAAGACTAAGCTGACTTACATCAGGGAGCAAGGTAAGGTAAGCTTCGGGGACGAAACTAATTTTAAGGGGGAACGGGTGTAACAACTCGAAATTATAATTACTAATTTCTACTAATGTGTAAATGCGTGATTTATGTGCATATATTTTATGTGTTTTATTTTAAACATATTTGTATGTTTTCAGTTAACATTATTATATTTGGGAATAATTAGCTGAGTTATTGGTACTACTAAGTCTTTGTTTTGCCAAAAGAAAAAGAAAAAAAAAGGCAGATGAAAAAGGGAGCCAAAGGAGATAGGAAAGAAAAAAGAGAGGTGGGAGGTTGACTTGGCCAAAAAAAGAAAAGAAAAATGGGGGAGATTTTTTGTTTTGATTTCACGTGATAATTATTAGGGGGATCTCTTGCTTTTCAACCCAAACTCAAAACACCTACACACACGATGCAATCAGGGGAAAGGAGAAGAAAGAGATGAGGAGAAGAGAAGAAAGAGAGCAGGAAGAAAAAGAAGAAGAACGAAGAAGAAGATAAATTAAGTTTGGTGGATTAAAGGTGAGTAATCTTTGCTTTCTCTATACTCTAAAAATTGATTAGGAGAAGATTAATTTGAAAGTTTATCCTTGCATTTGAGATATCAATTGAGAATTGAAGTTATGAATTTGATATTTTAGGATTCAGTAGATTAGAATCCTAATTCAGCTCTTAGAAACCAACCCTAAAAGTTTGATGTTTGATTGTGTTTTTGAACTAAATGGATGCTGTGAATGAATAATTATGTAGTGATTTGTTCATCTACATGATAGAATATGGATTTTTTTTTTTTGGATTGCTTATATCGGAAGAGCATGATGGTACAAAGTAGGTTGAATTTCTCGATTTTCATGAATTTTGCCCACTATTTGAATTTTTGTGAATTATTGGCTTGGAGGAAGTTTCTAAAAATTTTACTGTAGGTTATATATGATATTTGGAAATTTTCTACATATTTTCATGCATTTTTGATTCGCAGTTTATAAGTTATGAATTTTTTATTGACTACCTTGTTTTAGTGCCTGATTTTAGTTGCGGTTTGAGTTTTCTGGTTATATATGATATTTATAAATGTTATGTATATTTTAGTGCATTTATAAATTTTACTATAGGTTATATATGATATTTGGAAATTTTCTGTATATTTTCATGCATTTTTGATTTGACGTTTATAAGTTATGAATTTTTTATTGACTGCCTTGTTTTAATGCCTAATTTTAGTTTCGGTTTGAATTTTCTTGTAATTATTGGCATGGCCAAAAATTGTGAAAATTTTAATGTAGGTTTTATGCTATGCTTTTAAATCTTCTGAAAATTTTCATGAATTTTTGAGGCGTATATTATGAGTTACGGATTTTTTGATTGAAATTGTTCTATTTTAAAGCATAATTCCGAGTACTGCTTCACTTTTTGTAGAGGATTGGCTTTAGGGAAAAATATGATAATTTTACGATGAATTCCTCATAATATTCTATATTTGTCTGCAAATTTTGTGAATGCTTGATGTGTATACTTTGAGCTACGAGTTTTTGAGTGGAATGCCATGTTTGGTGTAATTAGGGTTTGTTCGTATGCATAAATTATATATTCATCATCTTCGTGATGATTTTAGGCAGTAAAACAGTAAGGTATCGTATGGCTTATTGCAAACTTGTGAAAATTATTTTGTTTTATTTGACTATGTTTTGCTAAAATTGTGAAATTGAGCTTCTTCAAAAATAAAAATGTGAATATATGAGCTATATGATTTCATTAAGCTATGTTTTTGGGGAAAGAGGTTTATACCTTGCCTGAGGCTGTTATGCTACGTTCTAAACATATGGCCATAGTAGTGACTGTCGTTATGTTCAGGTCGCCCAGCAAGAGAAGCTCTAACCAATCCCCTGGGATGTGAATGTCGGCCTTATATGTTATGTGAGCCATGTGGGTCCTTAATGAGAAGGGTTTTAGCCTAAACTTACTTGGATATAAATGAGACTTCATGATTTGTGTTTGTGGGCATTTTGCGTCCTCTAGAGCGAGGGTGCCTCGTTAGTACCATATGAATGAGTTACGGTTAGTCCACCCTTGATTTGCCATATGAATGAGCTGTAGTTGGGCCACCGGGATGTGTTTGTCACCCTTATATGGTGATGGTTCTTTGTGTGAGTAATGAGTTAATTTTCCTTAAATTAAAGAGTTTTGGTTAAGCTAAGAATATATGATATGTTATGAAATTGGTTTTTGGCATGGATTTGGATCTCGGATTTCGTTTTCTATTTGAAGGATTATTTAGGACATTGAAGAGCCTTGTGGGTGTTTCTAATCGAACATCCATAGCAGTGATGCCCTTGACCGTTTTGGATAGGGCGTTACAGTGATGACGGATTGGGCAACATTTTGGGGCAAGGGAAGGACAACAAGATGTATGTCATCTATTATGCAAGCTGGACTTTGGATGAGGCTCAAGTGAACTATGCCACCACCAAGAAGGAGTTTCTAGCAATTATGTTTGCCTTCAAGAAATTTTGGTCATACTTATCAATTCCAATGTGATTAGTTTCACCGATCAGGCCGCATTAAAACACCTTTTGAAGAAGTTCGACCCTAAGCCTCACTTTATTCGATGGGTTCGTCTTCTCCAAGAGTTTGATTTGGAGATTCCTAACAAGGTCGGGCTACAAAATGTGGTTTCCAATCATTTGTCCAGTTTGGGCCCCGAGGCCATTCCTATGGAAAAGCCCCGCCATAGATAATTCATTGTCATATGTCCAACTTCTTGCTATTTGTCATCAAGTCACTAAGTGGTTTGTTGATTTGGTGAATTATAAAGTATGTTGAATATTGCCCCCCTAGGTTGTCATATCCATAAAAAAAAGTTCTTAACCGATGCTGAGTATTATGTGGGGCAGGAGCTTTACTCTACAAGTTATGTGGAGAAGGTATTTATAGAAGATGTTTGCCAGAGGATTAGGTCCATTGTCCTTCACCATTGCCATGCTTCAACTTATCGTGTCCAAAGTTCTTCAATCGGGCTTCTATTACCCCCCACTCTCTTCAAGGATGCAAAGAAGTTTGTTATGACCTGTGACTGATGTCAAAGAACAGGGAATCTTTTAAGGAGGCGTGAGATGCCTCAAAGTGGGATTCTTGAGGTGGAAATTTTTAATGTGTGGGGAATTAGCTTCATGGGCTTGTTCCCACCGTCCCACAACAATCCCTACATCCTTGTGAGGGTTGATTATGTCTCTAAATCGGTAGAGATTATTTCTTCTCCTATTAATGATCACAAGGTGGTGACAAAGTTTCTTAAGAAGAATATCTTTACAAGGTTTGGGGAACCGATGACTCTTTTGAGTGATAACCGTACTCATTTTGCAACAAGCCTTTGGAGTGTCTCTTGTAGAAATACGAGGTTTTTCATAAAGTTGCTACACCTTACCACCCCCAAAAAAGCTGCGAAGTTGAGTTATCCAATCAAGAGCTGACGGGCATATTGGAGAAAATGGTGGATCGATCCCGGTAGGAATGGTCTATGAAACTTGATGATGCTCTATAGGCATACCAGACCATCTATAAGACTCCTCTAGGAACTGCACTACTCCATATCAGCTAGTGTTTGGGAAGTGTTGCCATTAACCTGTTGAATTAAAATACAAAGCATATTGAGCTTTTCAAACGCTCAATTTTGATCTTGAGGCAGTCGGGGAGAGAAAATGTTGCAACTTAATAAGCTCGAAGAGTTGAGGTTGGAGGCATATAAGAGATCTATAATTTACAAAGAGAAAACTAAGAGATGGCATGACAAGCTCATTATAAGGAAGAGATTTGAGGAAGGTAACATGGCCTTCTTATTCAATTCGAAGCTGAGATTGTTCACGTTAAGATCCTAGTGGTCGGGGCCATTCAAAGTCATCAAGGTCTCCTTTGATGGTGTGGTGGAGGTGTGGAATGGGTCCACTGGTTTGTTTAAGGTCAATGGACAGTGGTTTAAGCCTTAGTTTATGGGGGAACCCGTTGATAAGGCCGCGGTCCATATTCTCACCGCCCCGTTCAAGAATACAAAAGGGAGGTTAAGCTCTCGACCCTAAAAGAGCACTTCTTAGAAGGCAACCTAAGTTATTTCATAGCTTTGTTTTTCTTTTTACCTTTGTTGTATATAACTCTTATAAAAGGAACTTGAAGAAAAGTAAAAAAGAAAAAAAAAAGAGAAAAAAGAAAACAAAGAAGACAAACAGAAAAAAGTGGTTGAGATAGAGTCTATCACGACCTATCCACATTTCCAACCACGATATGTGAAGGAAAAAGACAAAAACTCAAGTGTTAGGGTTGACCACGGACGCTCCGCGGTTAGGACCGTGGTCTATGGCCAACCCCAACCTCAGAAATTTAAAAAATTGACATAGGACAGCACAGAGGGTCCCGGGGTGACTCCCAATTCCCCGCAGTCAAGGGTTTTTGACCCGAAAAACAACGTTTGCCCTTCATTCTTCTTCCACCTCCTGACTCTCTCTCTCTCTCTCTCTCTCTCTCCATCTCTCTCTACAAGCTACGTACCTACACCTTCAAATCCCTCCATTCTACCTCCACTTCACCCCTAGATTTTCTATATTTCATCTCATTTTTCTTATTTCTTCCAAATTTCTTACAATTTCCCCTTCATTTTCACCATCTTCTTCCCATCTTCTCCATTTTGAAACCTGCTATCCCCACTCTTCAATTTCACTCTTGTTCATTTCCATTTCTTCATTTTCTATATTCATCTTCCTTCCTTTAACCTTCATTACCTTCAATTCTCCCAATTTCTCCATTTTCTCTCTCTTCCTAGTCTCCCACATCATCTGTTGTTGACGATTGTTGACTACCTTCCGCATTACTCCTAAAAGTCTTTCTAATGACACCAAAGAAGAAGGCAAGGACCACACAAGGAGCAAAAACTTTTGGACAAGCACTTAAAAGGCCAGCGTGGACATACTGCATATCCACCAATGCTGGGGCTCGAGGTATTGTTCATCACCCATGTGGTTTAACTAATCTAGACCATATTGCTAGATACAATAATGGTCTAAGTAGTAGGAGAATTGTTGCTACTAGATACTTTGATAATAATTTGTTGGCCAACTTGGGTTTGATGGATGATATTCATTGGTTGTTTACTGAGGGAGGTATGGGTCAATTTTTGGAGACTCAGGACCACATTTATAGCGACCTAACACTTGAATTTTAAGCACTTTTCATGTTGAGGTTACTAGTGGTCCATGTTGTCAAGAGTGTTATATTTCCTTCTACTTAATTAGGGAATTTTATAAATTGAATTTAAGTGCCTTTAATGACATCTTTGGTCCCCTAGTATGGACTAACCCTATCGTTTTGTCCCCCCGAGAGTTTAACCCGAATTCATTTTTGTATGAAATTGCGAGGGACTATTTGTATGATTCTAGTCATTCTAAATATGCGGCTATTAGAAACCCCTATATTTGAGTGGCCCAGAGGTTGCTAGCTCGTGGTTTCTTTACTATAGAGGATAGTCTAAATGTGCCCCCCATGTCAGAGTTCTACTTCCTATCTAGTATGATGGATGGCACCGGTATTAAGTCGGGATCTTTCTTCGCCATCCAATTATATAGTGCGGCTACTAATAA
Organism: Selenicereus undatus; assembly: GCA_017589665.1. Classification (NCBI taxonomy): domain Eukaryota; kingdom Viridiplantae; phylum Streptophyta; class Magnoliopsida; order Caryophyllales; family Cactaceae; genus Selenicereus; species Selenicereus undatus. The sequence continues at coordinate 84,564,503 of JACYFF010019584.1, forward strand.
TGTTGAGATGATTGTGATTGTGGGCCTCATTACCCCCTTGCTAAGTCAATTGACATTGAACCTAATCCCGATAATAGAATTCTAGGATCCGAGTAGCCAAAAATTGCCGCTTGTGAGCAAGTTAAATTTTGTAAGATAAAAATAGTGTGTTGGATGTACCCCGGGAACTGGCTTATACCTCTTCCCAATGTTGAGTGTACCACTCTTCTAAACCAGATCAATCTCTACCTCTTACCTAGTGTGAAGAGATGGTTCACCCCTCACCCTCACCTACTAGCCATGGACGCTCCAGTTCTTACCAAAATGAGAAAGCGTCCCTATGAGCGTAGGTCCAAATTGAGAATGCTGCCCTCTGTGACTTTGTTCACAAGAGGCACAATGAGCTACGTGGGACGATTGCATCACAAAATCAATAATTCCAGGACTTTAGAGCTTGTTTAGAGACTTGGAGATATTGGCATATCTCTCAAGTCCGACCACCCCTCTCTTTCCCCTCCCTTTCTAGTGCTTTTTGTTACTTCCTCATTCCCACTTGTTTCTATGTGCTTGCATTGAGGACAATGCTTTGTCCAAGCATAGGGGAGTTGAATTGATTGTGATTGATGTTGTCCAGTGATCTCCTGCATATGCGGATGTATATGTATTGTATATGATTATATTTAGAGATGCATTTAGGATTAACTAGTAGTTTGGGCATGTAGTTAGTGCATTTAATTTTATTTTCACAGTTTTACATTTCCTATGCATTTAGGATATTAGAAGCATATATGTTAGATTTGCATTTTAGGATTAACTACATGTAAGTTTGCACTGAAAAGTGAAAAAGAGAAGGAAAAAAATTTTTAAAAAACCTACAATGCTGAAATTTGTGGACTAAGTAGTATTCTTTGGCTTGATATGATCATTTGATATGCCCAATTGTGAATAATGGTTTGAAAAGCATTTTTGTAAATGTACTTCATGTCTTGAACATGTGTTGAAGGTGAGTTGATTGCCCGATGAATCTATGCATGAATGCTAGCATGTGAGTCTTAATGAGCTAGTTATGATCATGGTAGATGTTCCGTGAGGCTTTAAGCTTTGAAAGACTAATTCATCAATTTTAGTCTTTTTGCCATTTTCTTTTGTCTCTTCCTAGATGTCATTTCTCTAGAACCTACTTTAATTCTCATTCAAGATCACACTTAGTATATGCATTTAGGCAAAATTATTGAGGTATTATCTCTATTACTGAGCCACATTAACAAATAGCCATCCTTGTTATGCATAATATACTCCTCGCTAGCCCTTTTGAGCCCAAACCCATGTTTATTGATGTGAACTTTTATATATAGTCCTTGGCTAAATACACATCTTACACTTTAGCCAAGGCTATTGAGTTTCACTTCATAATATTGAGATTGGGAGTTAATATAAGGATTATTGAGATCTTTTGGTGGTTGGTTTGGTTTATTTGGAGTAATAATGAATTTGTGTATTTTTGTTCATATAAGAGATCCTTTGTGTTGATAATGGGTTGGTTGTTATGATTTGTTGGAGAAGTGTTGAAAAGTACTTAATCTTTATTTCTACAGCCATTCTCTTTGGGGAAAAAACCCCTTGAAAAAAATGAAAAAATAAGGAAAAAGAAAAGAAAAGATGAAAACAAAAAGAATAAAAGAGTTTGACATTGCTAGATTGCACATACCTGCTTTTGAGGTTCAACACCTTTTCCCCATGTGATTAGTATAAAGGGTTTTGATTGTATATTTGGTTTATAATGGTTTGAGGGGTAAATCTCATAAGAAATTGAGAGATTTTAGTTTTTCTCTTAGTCTTTGGCTTTTAGCTCCACATTCCCAAAATGTATATTCCCCTCTTAACCTTTACTCGTAGCCTATTTCAACCTATATCAAAGTCCCCTTAATTGCCTAATGTGCTTTGTATTATAGTGATGGTGAATTGAAGAGTTTTAACAAGCTTATGGTAAATTTGCATCTTTGGAATGAGAATGAAGAGAACCTTGTTATGCTTTAAACACATAAGCGAAGAGTGTCTCATGACTAAAGTGAGGTTCTATCGGTTTTCACACTTTATCTATTCTATGTGCTAATGTGATTGTATAAGATGACTTGATCGATTTAAATTTTGACATTGTGGTCTTTAAGGAGTTTCTGAAAACTTCATTCTTTTATCTGATTGCTAAATGTTTTGATCACTTTTGTGCTAACTTGGGGTCGGTTTTACAATCGAAGACACTACTAATGTCTTGTCTAAGGAGGTTGTGAATAAAACTTTTTGATTTCATGATTGCTTGGGGCCAAGCAATGGTTCAAGCATGGGGGAGTTTGATAAGTGCTTAGAATGTGCATTGTTTTGGAGCCATTTGCTAGCATTTCTTAAGGAATTACGGCTCTGTTCTTTTCAGTGGGAAATGAGGGGTGTGGAATGGGTGATTGTGGGAAAGGGGGGAAGGAGTGGGTGAGTGTGGGTTTTTTTTTTAAGTGTGGGAAAAAGTGAGTGAGTGTGGATGAAACTTGAATGTAGTTGAATGAAGTTGAATTATTAGTTATTAATATTTTTTTGTTTTATAATGTAATAATTTTATTGTGATAGTAATTAATGATGATGAAATTTTTTTGTTTTCGTTCATTCTGTTTTGTTCTGTTTTATTTTGTTTATTTTTCATTTTTGTGTTTTTGTATTTGTATTTTTTATTTTTTATTTTTTATTTTTTATTTTTTATTTTTTTTATTTTTTATTTTTTATTTTTTATTTTTTATTTTTTATTTTTTATTTTTTATTTTTTTATTTTTTTTATTTTTTTATTTTTTTATTTTTTATTTTTTATTTTTTATTTTTTATTTTTTATTGATTTATTTTTATTTTTTATTTATTTTTTATTTATTTTTTATTTATTTTTTTCTATTTTTTATTTTTATTTTTTTTATTTTTTAATTTTTAAGTTTAAATTTTTAAAATTTTTAAAATTTTTTTATTTTTATTTTTATTTTAATTTTCTTAAATTTTTTTGTTTTAATTTTTATATTTTTTTTGTATTTATTTTTTATTTTCTTATTTTTTATTTTTGTATAATTTTTTTATTTTTTATTTTTTTAGAATTTTCCTTTGGTTGTTTTTCTGAAATAAAAAAATATAAAATATAAAAACATAAAAAATACAAAAAGATATAAATAAATACAAAAAAATTAAAAATTAAAAATTAAAAATTAAAAAATTAAAAAATTAGAAATTAAAAAATTAAAAAATTAAAAAATAAAAAATTAACAATTAAAAATTAAAAAATAGAATCAAAAAATTAAAAAAAATAAAAAATTAATGAAAAAGAAAAAAAATAAAACTGTTCCATAGCATTCGAAAAATTAAAAATTAAAAAATTTCAAAATTAAAAATTAAAAAATAGAATTAAAAAATTAAAAAAATAATGAAAAAGAAAAAAACTAAAACTGTTCCATAACATCCGAAAAATTAAAACTGCTCATAATTACTATCAGATTATTCGTACACACAATTACGTAAATTATAAAAAATTTTCAAATATGAGAAATGGTTGTTTTATGTAGATATGGGAAGGAGTTGGTGAATGAGGGAAGGAGTTGTATTTTTTTTTAAGTGTGGGAAAGAGTGGGAAGAGGGAGGAAGAAGTGGGTGGGTGTGGGACGGGTTAATTTCCCAACGAAAAGAACAGGGCCTACGTGCCTTAGAGTATGTTTTGCTTCCCGATTCCCATTTTACACTTGGGTATGCTTACTTGATGTATTTTTCAGCTTCTAAGACCTTTTAACCCGGTGTTAACCATTAAATGGATGATATTTGACTCACCACAGAGCCTGCTAGTCATATGTGTCAGTGGGGCAAAGAATAAAGAAGTAACTCAAGGACAGAGTCCACCATGGTCGGTCCATGGTGAAGGCCACAGTCCATGGTGGCCTACAACCACCATGCCTCTTCGTTTTCTCTTGACTTTGTGGCTAAGAATGTTTGATTGCTGCTATTTGAAAGTGTCCTTAGCTATTGAGTAGGGCATCTCCACTCATACTGTCACTAGTCTCTCCCTTTCGTTCATCCCTTTCTACTCATTTTAGAGCAAAAACAAGAACCAGGGAAGGAATTTGCAAGTGGATGCTTGGGCGAGATCCCATCAAACCCCCGCAGTTAAACGTGTTTAAATGAGAGTAATACTAGGATGGATGCCCTCTTGAGAAGTCCTTGTGTTGCTCCCCTTCTTCTTTTTTTTCCGAAATCTACATAGTTGAAAAGGGCAAATTTGGAATATTTTTTCGGCTTGGAATGTGCAGACTAAACCAAAATGTCTATGTAAACTTCATCAACTCCATTTCTATGGAACAGTAGGTAGTCTACGATCTTTAAGTCTAAGATCAATCATAACTAATCTGTCCATAATTTGGCAATTCAGGGATAAGATTGCTACATCAGACCCCACTCCCACACCCCACCTGGTGGCAAGAGTTTTTGCGGTATTGGATTTGAATTTGAATGCTTTAAAGATTGAAAGATCATTTGAAGAATCTTGCTTATAGCCAAGCATTTTTGTTTCTTTTACTTCTTGAACTCCAATTTATTTGTTTTAGTTAGATTCATATTTTGGTTGAACAATTTTGATTTTAGTTACAATAAGCATGAGTAAGTAGTTCTTTTAGTTTAGGGATTTGCTAGCCAAACAATGTTTTAGATTCTCAAATTTATGAAAATCTTGTGTTTGATCTCGTTTGGTTGATTCAATCTATCTTATGTGGGATTGACTGTGAGTGATTTAGGCCAAATTGCTTGGATAAAACTAGATAGTGAGGTGAAGTACTGAAAGGAGAAACCTGTGCACTAATGGTGCATGTCAGCATCAGTAGGCCCTAAATCAATCCTGAAAAAGCCTTTGCTGCCAAAATAAAAAGATTGGATGAAATTTGGTCACCTTGATGCAATCCCCAAGTGGGATTTACATCACCACAAGGTTCCCCATTAATAATAAAAGAACAGGGCACTGTTGTCACACAGTTCATAACCACACTCACCCAATTTAGGAAAAGCCATTTTTAGTAGCACAACTCATAAGGGTAATTCAATCATGTTAGACACCTTGCTCATGTCTAATTTAAACATCACAATCCCTTTCTTGCAAGAAGAACAAGATTTCATAGTGTGGAACACCTCTAGAGCAATTAACGCACTATCCGTTATTAGGCATCCAGGAACGAAAGCACTTTGATTTTCAAAAACAATATTAGGAAGAACACTTTTCAACATACTAGTAATGGTTTTAGAGACAATTTTGTAAAGCACGTTGCACATTCTAATGTTGTGAAACTCACTCATTCTTTTTCGATCTTCAACTTTTGGGGTCAAGGCTGCTAGGATCTTAGTTATGTGAGCTACGCTTCTGTTACCATTAAGGGCATCAAGAATAAAAGATATCGCATTAGAACCAACTATATGCCAAAATTCTCGAAGAAAGACAACATCCATACCATCAGTCCCTGAAGCCTTAGTCGGGTGCATTTAAAAAATGGCGGTCTTTACTTCTTCTGGGTTATAATGCCGAAGAAGCTATTTCGTCATCTTGTTCATCACCAGATGTCTTACTCCCTCAAGAACACCATCAATGTCATGGGAACTCCTAGCACAGAACAACTGCTCATAATAATCTGTCATGATCTGGACAATATGATCTTTATCCTTTAACCAAGACCCATCATCTTTCTTTAAGCCCCGGATGTTATTGTAGCACCTATACTGCTCGATTTTTTTATGGAAATAAGGGGTGTTTCTATCACCATCATTCAATTCCGCAACTCAAGAAAGCATTACCAAAATGTTTCCTACTGTTTGAATAGCTCATCCAGCCTCGATTCAATGAAAGAGTGAAAGACTTTTATCAGTATTGACTTAGGACGCCTCTTGCTTTTGAATCGCCTTGAGCTCTCTTTCCCAATTCAAAATCTCCTTCCCGATGCAACCAAAAGTGGACTTACTCCATTCTTGTAAGCATTCCGTGCATGCAACAATTTACTGCACAAGGTCGCCCATTTCACCCCTCATCCGATTCTCCTAAATGATCTTCTCACACTCCTGACTCTCCAGCCAGACCTTCTTAAATTTGAAGGACTGCTTATCTCACTAGAACTGTGGTTTGTTATATTCAATTGTGGGGAAAATCGGGGAATGATCTTATCTGAAACAATGTAAATTCTCTACTTCAACATTAGGGAATCTTGAGGACTATAGATCATTTGCTATAAAGATATCCAATCTTTATCTAACATAAGTCCTCTCTGTCTTTCCTCTTTTCTGCGTATACCATTGCCCTAAAATCCCAAGTCCCTAAGATTACAATAATCCATTACTTCCCTGAAGACCTCCATTACTCATTGCTCCATGTCTGATCGCCCTTGCTTTTCCTCTATAGACAAGATTTCATTAAAATCTCCACCAAAAAGGGTTGGGACGCTACAATCTACTGCCCTTTGCTTCAACATATTCCATGTTTGGTATTTGTTTTGAGTTTCAGGCCAGCTATAGACATACAAGAAACGAGTCACAACCTGTCCGTCCTCTAATATGCCACCTTCAATAAAATGGTCCGTATAAGAACAAAGAGAAAAATGAATCCTGTTCCTCCAGTAAATCACCAAGCCCCTAGACCTCCCCAGTTACTAACTCTAAACACATTATCACAGACAAAAAAGAAACTCATTCTTTCCACGCATTTAGCAACTGACATGATTTCGGAAAGAAAAACAATGTCAAGGTATAACTTGCCACTCCAGTTTTTAAGTGTTTAAACCATCAAGGGTTGCCACTCCCTTGATAGTTCCAGCATAGGATCTTCATGGCCCATGGTGAGGCTGAGCTATCCCAGTCTATGTAAAAAAAAAAAAGGAAATTGGCCTTGGTAGCTTCATTCTCCTTCACCTTCTTACCTAAATCCTGGCATCCTCCACTACTTCATCAAAACCTTCCCCTCGTTTCCTTTTTAACATATGGGTCACCCTTTCTTGAGTAAGAGTATCTCCAGAACCCTCTCTGTGTACCCATTTCTACCCCCTGCCCCCTCGTCCCTCCTTTATCTCCCATACGAAAAGCCAAGGTTTTTGGTTCCAAAGGCAGGGCCATAGTGTTTTCACTGTGTAAATCGTCTTCCACTTGATTTCAGCTAATCGGCTTTTGGCTTCTATGTATGTGGCATGTGTAGCTTACAAAATGATGACCTGAAGAGGGAGGATTTTTAGTAGCTCATGGTTCAGGGCAGGATTATGAACCTAACTGGTTTTTGCATTGAGAAGGTTTTTGAGAAGCTTGATCACCTTGTGTTTCTAGGAGGGACATGGGTGAGATAGCCATGGCTTTGGACGCTAGGGCAACCTCTTCTCCTGGCTTCACACTCTGCTCATTACTTACCTAACCCCCAAAATACATGGCTCATCTCATAGTGCTTGGGGGCCTGATCATCACGCATTCCATGACTTTCCATCATCTTCCTCTCCTCTTTCTCATCCCTTGAAGCTTTTCAACATGAAGCTTAACCTTCTCTCATTTATCAATCATAGCCCTCGATAATCTTTTTTTCAGACTCTCCTTGGGCTACTCCCCATATTGATAGATCACTTTATCTTCAACATTTTTGTCCCAGTGACTACAATCATGAACAAAATGGCCTATCTTCCCACAAAAATAACAAAAAATAGGTAGCCTTTCATATTTAAAATCAACCTACTTTCATGGACCCTGTCCTCTGCAATCTTATTGCCATATTGAAGTGGTTTTGCTATGTCAATCCCGGCCCCTAATACCCAGTTCTCTTTTAAGACCAAGAGGGTCTGAATCATAAAATGAAACCTCCAAGTGCATTCCCAATCTCCTCTATCAGCTTATGTTTTCTTCTATCCACTGGGACATCATAAACACATACCTAGAAAGGCGACATTTTGAACTGTAGTTCTGACATTTGGGTGTTCCTAGTTATTTCTTGAAGGAGTAGCAAGAAATCATTAAACATCCATGGGCGCCCCTCAAGTATATGGTCTTTGTCCACCTCACTGTAAAATTGGAACACAAATAAGTTTGGTTCTAGTTCATAGATGGGTCCCCCTTGTTTTGTCTTCCAGATCAAATCCATAGTTCATTTCATAGCCTCAAAAGAAAAGAGCTACACCGTGATTAGTCTACCTGCCAAAATTAGCCGAACCATTCACTTTTCATCCCCCTTGTTATCATCAGCTTCATCTCCACCAAGAACCCTAGTTTCATCCTCTGGAAGAATTAATTTTTTCCAACGCTCCACCATAGACTCCCCCTAGAGAACAAAAATCACGCTAAAACCAGACCCAATACTACATTCCCGCGAGATGCAGGGTAGTCGCTGACCAAAGTGATGGTACTCTTGATGGAAATTGACTTTGCTTGACTTGCAAGACAAACGAAACCCTACTCTAACCCCAAAGCGGCCACGAGGGACTCGTATAGTTTTAGTGATACCTCAATATGATTCCCATCCAACTTCCAGCCGAATTTTGTGTCTAATCACTTTTTAAACACAATTGTTGTTATTTAACAAAAACACATCAATGGATATAAGAAGCCATCAATATGCTAAAAAAAAGGGCCATCAATACTTTGTTTTTTATTAAATATTTTCTAATTAATTTTTTTTATCAAAAATTAATATCTACATAAATACATTAAAATAAAACTAAGTAATTTTTATAATTACCACATGTCACTCTCACATAATTTGTATTTTTTAATATTTTTATCCATATTATTAAAAGAGTCTTGGAATATCTTTTTTGTTCTTTTTTTCGCACCTGCAATATTACTTTTTTTCTTTCCAATTTTCAATATATAGTAAAATATTGTGATTTCCAATATTCATAAAAATTTGGAATATCAAAGTTTTTAATAAACATTCTAATAACAAAATATTTAGATCTTCAAAGTTATATACAAACCTAGTTCCAATTATCATGGCGTTAATAACTTTAACAATAATGATATATAGCAATGGATTAATCTGATGGTTACAAACTATGATATTATATTTATGGTTTTCGTATGGTCAAATGTCAATGTATTTGTCATAATGCAAATATCAAATTTATCAATTAAAGAGTAAACAAAATGTACAATTCAAAATTAAAAAACTATTTGCATATATTGATTTGTGCATCACATGGATCATTAATTCCAGTGAAATATTAAAAGCATATTATTAACTTTTAATTATTAAATTAGATAACCTTTAAGACTACGATAATTTTTAAATTATCATCGAGAAACGAAGATATTATAGTCATTGGTAAGCCTTATAATGCAACTAAATTTGCAAATTTGTTTCTACTAGCTTATTTGGTTGTGTGAAAGTGTTGTAACACTAAAAAAAACAACCATTTGATTCCAACAAACTACATAATCAAAATCTAAATGTTATATGTAAAGCTTAGAGGGATGTATAGTGTACAACTTTTGCATTGCAGTAGCAATTACAATGATAAATTAGTCCATTAAATTGATTTATTATCATCTTTGTTTAAGGATAATTTATTATCATATTTTTTTAAAGAAATTACATAATTGTTTAGGCACCTAAAATGTTCATTTAAGTTTTCTTAATCACTTAGTTTATACTCGTATTCGAGATTATTTTTGAATTTTATTTGGTTTTGTCATTTTGTAGAAAATAAATGTTCAATGAAACAATGGGCATAAAAAGGACGCAACAAGGAGATGGAACAGGGAAAATGTGATCCGAACACAGATATCACTAACTTGGGCCAGCAGCTCATTTTCTTTGGTCTAGTATCCGGCCCAGCACACAAGACAGTAAAGTGTAGCCCAAACGTTTTTAGTTGCGTCGCCCATCATATCAAGCCGTCGCCTGTTGGGCCTATTATCGTGCCATTTATGCTAGCCCAGAATGGCAAGCAAAGAAAGAAAGGAAAAGGAGTCAACTACTGTCCAATTGCACAGTTTACCCCAATCGACGAGGGCCTAGTGTTCCCCAGTCCACTCTTCCCTCATGTGAAGCAAGCCCAAGCATGTGTTCCTAGTAGACACATGCCCAACTCATTAGTCATCATCATGTCATATGATGGACTAAATTGAGGAAGAAATCTCTATTTGAGAAGCTAATACCGAAACAGATTAGGCAAGGGAAAATCGTAGGCGGTGGGCATCTGTAATTGATGTGAACCAAATTAAGAAGATCGGTGGAAAAAGTTTGAGAAATAAGAAAATAGGTTGTCATATGGAAAGTGGAATTGTTTGGGATTTAGGAGATCAATATGAGCAAGGAGGGGTTATTAGCATAAATAGGAGTCTTGGGGGTGCTTCATAAATCTTCAATTCCTCTCCCTCTTAATTCTAGCTTTATTTCTAGCAATTTTAGAGGTCATTGTAATTGTAGGAATTCTTTCGAGTAGAGTTTAATTTCAATTTCTTGTTCTAGTTTGGTTTGAACTTAATTTTACTAGCTCTAGTTCTAGTTCAATTTTTCTTGTTCCAATTTCAGTTCAAATTTTCTACTTTTAGTTTTAATTCAAGATCATTAGCTTCAATTTGAGTTTAATTTTTGTCACTCCCAAAATTCTGTCATCCAAAGTTTCAAATTTTATTACTCCTTCGAGTTGTGGTAGATATTGAAGTCCCTTAGTGATCACTTGTTCAAGGTTCGTTCGAATTTTCTCCACCAGTTTTTGTAGCAATTATGGTTCAATTTTCTCTATCAATTTTAAGCGACTAAGGTAATCTCATTCCTCCCTCTTTAATTGCAATAGTTTCCATTTCATGCTCTATTTTTAGGTTAGATTTTTTTGAGATACTTTGCTGCTACTTCTAATTAATTTTAGTTAGGTTATTAAGCTTATTTGAGTTTACAATTTAATACTAGTAATTATATTCAACCCATCTCTAGAGACAATTCATAAAGTGCTACAACAACGGTTGTACACTTATGACTTATTTTTACAGTTCCTAACATACAATAAGTTTTCGACGTCATTGTCGAGGATGATGTTGAAATTAACTACTAGTTTAATTGTGAATTGCTTTGGATAGCGGTAATAGTAATTTAGTTTCTTATTAGTTGTTTTAATTGCTTACTTTATTTGGTTTAAGCAGTTTGATTTAGTTATCTAATTTAGTTGTTTAATAGTTGCTTTATTTGTTTTACTGGCTTTAGTTTTTTAATTTAGTTGTTTTAATTTAGTAGTTTATTTTACTTTGTGTTCATCCATTTTTCTAAAAATTTGATCTTTATTGCTTTCAAAAAAAATGAAAAAATCATAAACATAAAAGGCGCTTTGGTTGCATGACTGGTTGGGTTAGGGATTTTAAAAGCAAGCGTTTGAATAGATTACAGACCAACCTAGATAACAGTAGTAAATCAGAACCCAAATCTGAGGAGAAAATTAAAGATGGGTGAAGCATAGCCTCGACCAAGGGTGTTTAACGATATTTTTATCCACAAGGACCACTAAACAATCATGTTTTAATATACCTGCCCTAGGGGCCTAGAGAATGTTACTTTCAAACTCAAGCCCCAATAAAGATGCTTACTAAGTTTACAGGCATAGAGGATGCATACCTATTTCTATTGTGCTACCCTAATGTTTCTGTTGATACTATGTGATTGAAATTTATTCCCTTTATAGTGAAAGATGATGCTAAAAAGTGGATGTATGGTCTGCCATCAACTCTATTACTAACTGGGATAGACTTGTGCGGTTCTTTCTACAAAACTACTTCCCCAATAGAAAAACTATTAAACTAAGGAATGAAATTAATCAATCCATGTTAGCTAACAGAGAGTCATTTTGGAAGTATCTTGATAGGTTTAAGAACCTTTTATGTCAATGTCCTCACCATGAATTAGACTAAGCCCGTTTATATCAAATTATTTGTGAAGGTCTTGACCAACAAAATAGGACAATGGTGGAGTCAATGTATTAGGGAGAATTTCTTTCAAAGAGCTTCAGTGATGCTTGGGAATTCCTAGAGGATTTAGCCGAGAAAACCATGCTTTGGGAAACCATTAGAGATAACAACCTAAACTCTAAGTATAGTGGGTTCAGAGATGATATGCATAGTATGCCTGACTTAAGTCACTTAGATTCTCAATTTGTAGCCCTTGAGAACATGATAAAGCCATTGGTTCTACAACAATCCCAAACTTCCCAAACTCTCAAGACGTACTCCTAATGCCACGTGTTGGATCATACATTGGGCGCATGCCCCTATTTTGCTTACCAATTAACCTCAGGCGAAGAACAAGTGAGCATGGCCTACCAGAGACTAGAGAATGACTAACCAGTATAGAGGGGTTTCCTTGAAACACCTCCTAAACCATACCGAGCCTAAGCAACCACGGTGTTCCAGATGCACCTAGGCAGCCAACGCCTCCTCCTCCTACTGTATATATTGCATAGTCTTAATCTCTTTCTAATTATAGTGAACTTGATAAATATGGAACGAGAATTAAAAATAACATGGAAAAAATTCCAAGAAAGAGTATTGACATAATGTTAAGAGCAATGACAAAGCAGTTTCCTAGTTTGCTATGATAAACATGGAGACAGGCACACTTCCTAGTCAACCTCAGAAAAATCCTAAGGGTGCGACCTCATCTAGCTCAGTTCCTTATAATCTGAGAAAGGTAAATGCTGTAAAACTTTGAGGTCATGATGAGAGATTGATAATCACGTGAGTGAGAACTTGAATGAAACATCTTAGTCACCCCCATCCTTATCTTTTGCTATTTTCTATATTATAATTATAACTCTGCAGAGTCTAAAGAGGATAAGCATACTTACAATGACTCCTCCTCCTCCTAGGACTGCTCCCATGCCTCATCTATAGGTTCAAAAACCTAAAGCTCCTTTCCTCAACAGGCTAAAAAGGAAAAGGGACCAGATCCATATTAACAAAATCAGGGAGACTTTCTCTCAAGTCAAGACTAACATTCCTCAGTTAGATACTATGTAGTAGATAACCCCATATCCTAGATCTTTAAAGGAGCTTTACACAACTAAGAGCTCAATTGTTGTGCCCAAGAGAGCTTTTTTACCCTCTAATGTTAGCTTATCTCTAGCCAAATTCCTGTTAAATATAAGGATCCGGGTTGCCTTATCATTTCTATAGTGATAGGTAACCAGACCATTCACAAAGCTTTACTAGATTTAGGAGCTAGCCTATAAGAGACTTGGAGTAGGTGAGTTGAGATCTATCAAGATTGTCCTCTAATTAGCTGATAGGTCTATTGGACTTCCCAAGGGTGCTGTGGAGGACGTGCTTATTAAGGTGGTGAAATTCATTTTTCCTATTGAACTTATGCTACTCAATCCTAAGAAGGTACCTAATACTGAGTCCCATATTCCTGTAATTTTGGGACACTCTTTCTTAGCTACATCTAGTGCTTTGATTAACTGCAACAATAGTATGATGAAACTATCCTTTGGAAATATGACTTTTCACTTGAATAATTTGGAAAGACAACCTAATGGATTTAATGATGTAGACCATTCTTCCCTTGACTAGATATGCGATTTCTCTTATGATAAGTTAGAGTTTGAGCACGTGAATCAGTTTGTGATTGAATATGAGTCCATTTTGATCGATAGTGAGCATGATTATGAAGTATTTGACTTTAATGATATGTGCTATGTGAATTTTATTGCAGATGTTTTCTCTAAGTGTGATACTTCTACCATTTCACTTGACTTGAAACCCCTACCTGACTCCCTTAAGTATGCTTTTTTAGGTCTTAATGTGTTTTTACCTGTGATTATTTCTTATGATTTAGACGAGGACTAAAAGAAAAATTTCTTGACTTACTTAAAGAGAATAAAGAGGCCTTAGGATGGACCCTATGAGATATCAAGGGTATTAGCCCTACAGTTGTGCAGCATATGATTGATTCAAAAGATGGTGCTATACCTTACCAGGACCATTAGAGGAGGTTAAACTGACTCTACAAGAGTTTGTTAGGAAGGAAGTGTTAAAATGATTGGACCATGTTCATGTACCCCCATTTCTGATAGTGAGTGGGTTAGTCTTATTCAGTTTAATTTGTTCCTAAGAAGATTGGTATTATTGCGATTAGGAATGATAAGAATGAGTTAATCCCCAACCCGAGTCCAGTCTAGATGGAGAGTTTGTATTAACTATAGGAAACTGAATGTTACCACCTACAAAGATCATTTTCCCTTTTCTTTCTTAGACCATATGCTGGAGCTGTTAGCTGCATATTCATAGTACTATTTTTTGAATGGTTGCTCCAGCTATACCCAGATCTTTATTACTCCTGAGGACTAGGAGAAGACTTCCTGTGCTTGTCCATTCGATACTTATGCTTTTAGGAGGATGCATTTTGGTTTTTGTAATGCCCCAACTACTTTCCAATGATGCATGATTTCTATATTCTTTTATTTGGTTGAGCATTGTATGAAATTTTCATGATGATTATTTTGTATTTGGGACTTCTTTTGATGACTGTTTGATCAATTTAGGGAAAGTTTGAAAAGGTGTTGGGAGAAATAGTGGACCTTGAATACGAAAAGTGTCACTTTATAGTGAAAAATGAGATTGTCTTAGGCCATGTGAGTTCTAGTGAGGGTATTGATGTTAATAAGCCAAAACTTTGTTTGATTACTAATCTTCCCCCTTTTACTTATATGAAAGGTGTTAGGTCTTTTCTGGGACTTGTGGATTTTATCATAGATTTATTAAGGACTTAAGCAAGATTACTAAGCCCTTATCCAACCTTCTAGCTAAGAATGTGACATTTCACTTCTCTTAAAAGTGTTTGGAGGCATTTACTAAGGTGAAGGAAGCCCTAACCACTACTCCCATTCTACAACCTCCCGTCTAGGGCGAGCCTTTCGAATTAATGTGTGATGCTTTCGACTATGTTGTTGGGGTTTTTTTAGGATAAGATATTAATAAGAAATCCCACGCGATCTATTATGCTAGCCACATACTAAATTATGCCTAGATAAACCACACTATGACTGAGAAAGAGTTCTTAGTCATGGTCTTTTCTTTTGAAAAGTTTAGACGTTACTTGATTGGTTCTCAGGTCATTATTTCTACTAATTATACTATACTTAAATGCCTTCTTTTAAAGAGGGATATTAAGCGCAGGCTTGTTAGATGGATGCTCCTTCTTTAGGAGTTTGATTATGAGATTAGGAACAGGAAGGTTTCTAAAAACCCTATTGCTGACCAAATGTCTATCATAGTGTGTGCTAGGCGTATTGAGGCCCCTACTTTTGAGTACTTTCCTGATGAGCGGTTATCTAAAATTTAGTTTGACCCTTGATATGTTGATATTGTGAATTATATTGTTGCTGGTAGGATTCTTGAGGATTGGAATGAGTACGACAGGGATAGATTTTTGAACTTGCTGAAATTTTATATTTGGGATGATCCTTACTTATTCAAATATTGTTATGTTGATATTGTTAGGAGATGTCTCCTAGACTATGAAGTAAGGACTATCTTGTCTTTTTATCATAGCCAGCTTGTAGAGTGCACTCTTTAGTGGAAAAACGACAGTGGCCAAGGTTCTTCAGTATAGATTTCATTGGCCTACTTAGTTCAAGGATGCCTATGAGAACTATAGGAGATGCCCTAAATGTTAGCAATTAGGTCTTATTATTAGGGGGGATATGATGCCCCTCAACCCCATTATTGTATAAGAGATCTTTAATGTGTGGGGCATACCTTTTATGGACCATTTTCAATTTCTTTGGGAATGAGTACACTTTGCTGCTGTTGACTATGTGTCAAAATCAATTAAGGCCATTGCCACTAGGACTAATGAGGCCATAGTGGTCGTGAGGTTTCTAAGGGAGAACATCTTTCCTAGTTATGGCATTTTTTGTGCTGTCATTAGTGATTAGGGTACACATTTCAACAAACGATCCTTTGATTCATTGATGATATGGTGCTCTATTATTTATAGGCAAGTCGTTCCATATAATCCCCATATCAAGGGGCAGGTTAAGGTTTCTAACAGGCAGATCAAGAAACTTTAGGAAAAACTATCAATAGGGACATGAAGGATTGTGCCGACAAGCTTATTGAAGCTTTATGGGCTCATGGGATGGTTTACAAGATGCCCTTAGGAATGTTGTTTGAGCTAAAAATGTGCTATTTTTAACGTACTTTTTCACCGATTTTATGCTCGTTTTAATAATATTTTTTTAGGTTTCTAATTTATTTTATTTTATTTTCCAGATTTTTAATAAATGTCAAAAAAAGGGCCAAAAAGGGCCAAAAATGCGAGAAATGTGGGAAATTATCGGGAATTGTAAAACCGATCCAAAATTCAACAGAACCGGTCCAAGCAGCAATTGAAAAGAAAAAAACCAGACCGGTCCAGCATGAACCGAACCGGCCGGTTTACTTAATCCGGTTCAGCGCCTAACAAAACCCCTCTTCTCACTCATTCGCGTCTGCTTCTTCTTCTTCCAGAACTCCTCGCGTTGCCCTGAACCCCAACCCAGAACCCTGCTCTTCGTTCTAGTGCCATGACTCTGCCATCTTGATCCTCTCTCTCTCTACCTTGTCATCTCTCTCTCTCCCTTATCCCTTCCCAAAATCACCCTTCCCACCGAATCCCAAACCCAGAAACCAGCCCACAGAAAACCCCAAACCCCAAACCCAGAAACCCCACCCACGGTTTTATCTTCGAAACCCCATCCCACCACTATGAAGTACGCATGTACTGCCAGCACATCACACCACCTTGCACCATCGTCACCGTCCAGATGCCCACAAATCGAAGGGTCAAGAGGCGAAATTCGAAGGGCTGAAGAAGCTGGTTCGGGTATTTAAGGGAGACGACGCCATTGGAGGTGGAGGTTAGGTAATTTAGTTAGGAATTTAGGAGTAGGATTAGGATTTAAATTACGTTTTAGTTTTGTTTAATTTCGTTTTTCTTGCTTTCATATTCGAAATTAGGGTTAGTCTTCAAATTAGGTTTCGATTTTAGATTCAATTGTAGCATTTGAATTCGTGTAATTTGGGTTGATTTCATCAGTACCGAGTTGTAATTGCAAGGTTTAGTCAGCTTAGGCTTGAATTTTTATGAAATTGGTTTGAATTTGGACAATGGTTATCTGCTACGAAGTTCGATTTGCTGGGTTGGTGTTCTTCGCCATTAATGGAGGACACTGAATCTGGGTTCGATGGTTCATGCTAGGTATATCAGTTTATGCTTGCTTTGCATCGATTTCCATCTTGCCTTCGTTCTGTTTCAATTCATTTTACCCCTTCCCCTGCTCCTCGGTTCATGTTCTGTTTCAATTCATGTTCTGCCTACCTTGGTTCGAATTTTAGGATTGATTTTGATTGCTGCTGATTATTGTGTTGTGACTGCTATTGGTTTGGTTGATATTGCCGGTTAGGGTAGATTTAGGCTTAATACATATGCCCTGTTTTGACCTTGATTTAGTTTACTGATGATGATTGTGAGATTGGTTTAATAAGTTAATTTTGTTTTGGTTGAATGATTACTTAAGCTCACTTTTGTTGTTTTGGTTGAGTTAGCCTCGCAAATCCGGTAAATTGCATTAGTCTGAACTTTTCATTTGTGCCTTTGAGGTGATGTTGCTGGAACAAGGTTGCTAGTTAAGTTTCAAAGCTTTTGTTAATTAGTATCTTGGTTGAATTAATCGAATTAGTAATTTAGATGAGTTTAGTTGATTTGGGGTATCACTTAGGTTAGTTAATTAGTTTAATCACTTTAAATGACCATAATCTAAACGTCTTCCCTGTGGATCGGCCCTCAAAGTACTACGAATGACAATCGAGTATTTGAGGTTTCTTTTCTTTAATTTTATTTTCCACCCCCCTCAAAATCGCTCAACATATGTCACCCTCTAGAGTAGTTTAAGGAAAGTCTTATCACCTCCCAATTGAGCTTCAGACCCTCAACTACGAGCTTAATGCAGCAGGTGAGGAAAGGAGACCATAGTTGATTGAGTTAGAGGTGATTTGAGTTGAGGTATATGAGAGTGCTAGATTATCTAAGGAGGGAGAAATCGTATGACAGGATGATTCTTATGACGAATTTTTTTCAAATGCATGAAAGTGCTCTTATATGATTTGAGATTGTGCCTATACCGAGGTAAGCTTAGGTCCTGATAGATGGGTCGCTTTGTTATGACCCGTGTATTTCCTGATGGTGCAGTTGAGATACAGGATCTTGCTATTAGAGCCAAATAGAAGGTTAATGGTTAGCGGTTGAATCCGTTCCTAGAGCTTCCCAGAGAGGAGGATGTGGAGTGTTGATGCTGTACGAACTACCCAATGATTTTTGATAGGTTATAAGGTAGCTCGGGTACATTCAGTATTTGACATGGTATTATCGTTCTATCCCTTGCATACTGTGTATATCATGTCTTTTATTTTTGTCTTTTCTTTTGTTTGTGTGTTCTTGCTGCTTTGTACCCACAATGTGAGCATTGTGTAATCTTGTATGGTGAAAGGATAGCTTCCAAATTTTTGAAAAAGAAAAATAAAGGGAGAAAAAAAATTCCTAAACATGAAAAATATTTTCTATTTTCGTGTAATTTTTGTAGTTACACTATCTTGATTGACTTTGGCCACTTGTGACTTATTACTGGGTTGTATATAAGTATAGTGTGCATGATAGACCTTAGTTTAAAGTGTGTCATCCTGTATCACAATTCTAACCCCATTATTCCATTGTAATTTTAAGTCTAGTCCTTATTTGTACGTCACTACTATCTCACCCTTCCATGGTTGATTCTCACACTTGTCTATTCTTTTGTTTTTGCTTTTATTTAGAAAAAAAGAATATAGAAAAAAAATCAAAGAATAAAAATATCAAAACAATGAAGATTAGAATTGATAAGTATCCCTTTAAGGCATACACCACTAGGTGCTATCTTTTAAGGCAATATTGCTACTGGGAAAACTTGCTTCCCAAGTCAATAAAGTAGTCAAGTCAGGATTGAGTCAAATCTTAGTAAGTTTAATTCTTGGGGTGATGGTACACATGCACATCATGCACTAAGATAGACTCTTCATGCTTTGTGAAGAGCAAAGTTGGTGTTTGGACATCATCCTTGGGGATCAAAAGTCTTAATATGAATATTGTGCTTTTGTATAATCTGATATTTGGGTTGTATGGGCTATTTGTTAGTTAAGTATGTACAATTTTTCCTTACACACACACACACACACACACACACACACACACACACACACACACA
>JACYFF010019584.1:84584158-84651722 GCA_017589665.1 Selenicereus undatus
TATATATATATATATATATATATATGTATATACATACATTCATATGCATATATATGAGTATATTTGAATATTCTTAAGAAGATTTTCTATTTTTCTCTTCTATTTCTCTTTTTCTTTTCTTCTTTAAGGATTTTGTGGTTATATCTTCTGTACACCCTCACGAGACCACACTTGTCCACTAGAGGGGCCTAGGGATTTAATGCGTATATTGCATGTGCTAAGTGCAACCGTGATTCCTATGAAACTAAATTAGGTGTCCTAGATAGATTCCTTTTTATTTTATTTCACTTAAAGATGAGCAACATCTTGGTGTGGTGTATTTGTTTGGGCACCAAAAGTGTCCATTTAAGTACTATTAATCACTTAGTTTTTACTCGTAATCGAGATTATTTTTGGGTTTTATTTTGTTTAATCATTTTTTAGAAAAGAATAGTTCAATTAAACAATGGGCATAAAAAGCAGGCAACACGAAGGCAGAACCGAGAAAATATGATCTAAATGCAAAAGTTTGTGACTTGCTCCAGCAGCTCACTTTCTTTGCCCTAGTATCTGGCCTAGCACATAAACACAGCAAAATCCAACCCAAAAGTTCCCAGCAATGCCCCTTCATGTCAACCCAGCACCTATTGGACCTGTTGCCTAGCAGGAGAAGCAAAGAAAGAAAAGAAAAGGAGTCAGCAACGTTCCAATTCCATAGTTTGCCCCGATCAATTTGTGGCCCAGTTCATTGTTTCCCAGTCCACTCTCCCCCTAGGTAAAGCAAGCCCGTGCGTGTGTTTCCACTGAACACATGCCCAAATCATTAGTGATCATCATGCTATATGATTGACTAACTTAGGGAAGAAATCTCTATTTGGCAAGTTAATATCGAGATAGATTAGGCAAGTGAAAATCTTAGGCATTAGGCATTTGTAATTGATGTGATGAAAATTAAGAAGGTCGGTAAAGAAAGTTTGGGAAATAAGAAAATAGGTTGTAATATAGAAAGTGGAAGCATTTGGGAATTATGATATCAATATAATTAGGAAAGCATGGAGTGGTTGTTACTAGCATAAATAGGGCTCTTGGTGAACCATGGTAAAATTCATTGATCAAACAAAGGTATAAACCCTTGATGATGAGCCCTAAATATTCAGGAAGATCAATCTTCCCCAAGATAACCTAAGAAAGAAAAACCTCAAATCTTTTAGTGATTGATTCAATGTGAGAACAATTGAACAAAACACATAAATCAACCCACCGTTTAATCCTCTAAAGCCAAGGCATCAATAAATTAAAGGACTGGACTCAATTTCACCACTCTTCTTAGAGAAAGAAAGAAATTTGAGATTTTAAGAAAATAATAAGCATCAAGCTCTCATATCATTAATCCAAGTCTGAGAAGTATTACAAGGATTAAATAAATAAATAGGGGAGTACACCCTTCCCCAAGGCATGCACTAACCAATAGAATAACAAGAAAATTAGCCAATAAAATCCTAACTAGTGGTGCAAT
The DNA here is from genome assembly GCA_017589665.1 of Selenicereus undatus. Taxonomy (NCBI): domain Eukaryota; kingdom Viridiplantae; phylum Streptophyta; class Magnoliopsida; order Caryophyllales; family Cactaceae; genus Selenicereus; species Selenicereus undatus. The sequence continues at coordinate 84,585,654 of JACYFF010019584.1, forward strand.
ATTAAAGGGGTTATCTAGAATATAACTTGAGCTGGAATTGGCCGCATTAGTGGTAGATTGGATTCATCCACTAACTCAATTGGATGAGCCATAGGGATATTTTCCTGTGGGAGACTCATAAAGGGGTCTACCAGCTGCACAATAAATATTAGCCCTTAATTCATTCATTTGCTAGCCCAATTAATTCCTTAATAAAAAAAGTGCAACTTCGGACCTTGCACCAATGCTTGCTTGATTTTCACCCTATATCTTCCTTGATACTTAGAATTAGGAGACTTTGTATGTCTTGATGGAAACTAGATATCTAGGGCTATCCATATAAATATAACTTGTACAAATCGAAGCTTGTTTGCCCTTACAAAATGGAGCTAGAAATAAGACGAGATGTTCTGCCCAAAAAATTGAAAATGAGCTAATGAAGTGATTTTGGAGAATAAAGTAGCTAAGCCCCTTATTTAGGGCTACTAATTGCTCAACCACCTTTCCTAAGCTTACTTGGACTCGTCAAGGGTCCCAAGTCAACATTGACCTAGAACGACCAACCTCTTGACCTAAAGTTAACATTGAACCTACTTGATTCAATACCCTTGCTTGGGAGAGTAACTCTAATCTTGGCATGTGCTCCACATCAACCTTTCCCCCTTGAAGAGGATTTGCCCTCAAATCTTCATTGTATTTTCCAACATCTTTAAGGTACATAGTGAGATCCCTAATGTTAAAGGTGGTGGACATTTGCATATCTCCCAGAAGCTCTATTTTGTAGGCATTCTCTCCCACCTTTTGTACCACCTTGTATGGACCATTTCCACTACCATAAGCTTGTTCTTCCTTCTTGAAGGGAACCTTTCTTTCCTCAAGTGCAATTACACAAGATCTCCCGACTTGAACTCAAGATGAGTGTGGTTCTTATTGGCTTTAAGTTTGTATTGCTCGTTCACTTTCTCAATTTGTTCCCTCACTTGCTCATGTGGCTTCTTCATTTCCTTTGCTTTTGCTTCAGCATTAAAACTCACCTTTGATTCTTGAGAGATGGGAATAAGATCAATGGGAGTAAGAGGGTTAAGACCATAACATACCTCAAAGAAAGAACGAGAGGTAGCATAGGAAGGAGCCCGATTGTAACGAATTCGACCTAAGCAAGCTTGACATTCCAATCTCTCATACTCTTGCTTACCATACCCTTAGTAAGGTTATTAGAGTTCTATTTGTCATCTTCATTTATTCATCGGTTTGAGGGTAGCATGTAGTGTTAAAGAGAAACTTAGTCCCCACTAGTCTCCAAAGGGATCTCCAAAAGTAAGATAGAAATTTGGTGTCCCCATCCGAGATGATTGTTCTTGGAATACTTTAGAGCCTCGCAATTTCTTTGAAGAAGAGCTCCACAATGTAGATAAAGCATCTTTACTTTTGCACCAAGCAATGAAGTAAGCCATCTTGGAAAATCGATCCACTACCATTATGATAACATCTCTTTCCCTTGGTGTCCTTGGGAGGGCCACAATGAAATCTATGCTAATGTCATCCCAAGGCCTTGTAAGAACTCAGAAAAGGAGTGTAGAGGCCTTGATGGAAGTGACTCTTAGCCATGTGACAAATGCTACCCCTTGTGATAACCTTATGAACATGCCCTCCCATCTTGGGTGAATAGAAATGTTCCTTCAGTATCATAAGGGTCTTGTTAATGCCAAAGTGACCTGTTAAGGCTCCTCCATGAGGCTCTTTAACAATCAAGTCCCTTAAAGGACTCTTGGGGACGCAAAGCTTGTTTTCATTGAAGAGGAAACCATTTTATAGAGTGAAAGAGCCAAAGGTAGAGGGATCCTCCACCACTTCATGAAGTCTTCATCCTCTTTGTATAGAGCTTTGATGAAATGGAATTCAAGGACCTTGGCCTCGTGAACCAAGAGGAGAATATACGTCATTGACAATGTGTTGGCCATGACATTCTCTCTCCCACTCTTATGCTTGAAAGAAAAGGTGAAAGATTGAAGGAATTCAACCCACTTGGCGTGTATTGTGTTCAACTTGTGTTAGCCATTGATGTAAGACAATGCCTTGTATCTGAACGGAACACAAACCGTTTTGGCATGAGGCAATGACTCCAATGTTCCAAGGCTCTAAGAATGGCATAGAATTACTTATCATAAGCAGCGTAGTTGAGTCTTGAACTATTTAAATTGTCACTAAAGAAGGCTAGAGGGTGCTTGGCTTGAGTAAGAACCGCTCTAGTTCCAACGCCACTAGCATCACACTCAACTTTTAAAAGGACATCAAAGTTGGGAACAACTAAGATAGGAGCCAAACATAGCCTATCCTTGATTGTTTCAAAGGCCCTTTTGGCGGCCTTTGTCTACTCAAAACTTCCTTTCTTCATGCATTCGGTTAAAGGACCCATAATGGAGCTAAAGTTTTTGATGAACTGGCGGTTAGAAAGAGGCCAATTGCGGAAGGCTCGAACTTTTGTGAATGAGGTGGGGGTAGGTCAACTTTTGATAGTATCAACCATAGATTATTCAATTAAATTCCCTCACTCGACACAACATAGCTAAGAAAGACAACTTGAGGAGTGAATAGTTCTCACTTCTCAAGCTTTTGTTGCCTCAACACTTAGAACACTTGAGAAAGATGTTCTACATGAGATGTCTCATCATGGCTATATACATCGTCAAAATACAACACCACAAATTTCCCAATGAATTGTCTTGGTAACTCATTCATGAGCCTCATGAAGGTACTAGGACAACAACAACAACAACAACAATCACAATAACACCTTCCAGTGTGGGTCCCGCTTTCTTAAGGTCTAGGGAGATTCAGATGTCGGCAGCCTTACCTCCACCGGCATTCCTGCCCATAGAGAGGCTGATTCCAAGAGACCTACAAAATAAGATTTTGTGAAAACATTTTATAGAGAAAGCCTAAGGATAAGCCGCAAGGGATGAATTAAGAAATACTAAAAAATCATGTGGTAGTAACTATGTAAATATAAGTGTAACATAGCAGAGGAAGGTACTATACCTTAACAAACAGATGTAGGCAAACAATGTCTCTTCTTAGATGCGTATACTACCTGCACACAAACATGATATACGAAAAAAAAAGCCACAACCAAACCTACTCTACCATGACCCGGTGACAACTACAAGGCTAACTCTCTGGGATCTAAGATCTTAATCCTATCCCACCATAATCTTATATCTTAAGCCATGTCCTCCATTAATCCTACAACTTTCAAGTCCTCTCTAATCATCTCGTCCAAACTCTTCTTTGGTCATTCCCTCCCTCTTTTACCTTCAGGGATGTTAATACTCTCACATCTCCTCACTGGAGTGTCCACACTCCTTCTTTTCACATGGCCAAATCATCTGAGTCTTGTTTCTCTCATCTTATCTTCGATGGGAGCCACTTTCACTAATACTCCATTACTAATTCCATCCATTCTTGTATAACTACATATCCATCTAATCATCCTCATCTCTACTACCATTAACCTTTGAACCTCTGTCTTCTTCTTTATAAGCCAACACTCTGATCCATATAACACAGCAGGTCTAACTACCATATGATAAACTTTGCCTTTAGACCTACAGGTATTTTCTTATCACACAACACACCTGAAGCATGCTTCCATTTTGGCCAACCCACTTTTATGCGATGGTTAACATCTTCGTCAATGTCCCCTTTCTGATGAGTGGTCAAGCCTAGATATTTAAACTCATAAAGGTACTAGGAGCATTAGATAAATCAAAAAACATCACAAGCTATTTAGACAACCCTTACTTGGTCTTAAAAGCAGTCTTCCATTCATCTCCTTCTTTCATCCTAATTGGTGGTGGCCACTCCTAAGGCCAAATTTGGAAGAGAACTTGGACCCCTGTAACTCAACAAGCGTATCAACTAATTATGGAAAAGAAAATCGATACTTGATAGTGATGTTGTTTATGGCCCCAAAATCAACACATATACGGCAAGTGTCATTCTTCTAAGGCACCAAAAGGGTAGGAACCGAATATAGACTCAAAATTTCCCTAATGTACCTACAGCCAAGTAACTCTTGGACTTGCTGTTGAAGCTCTTTTGATTCATTAGGATTGCACCTATACATTGGCATATTTGGCAAAGGAGCACTCGGTAGGAGATCAATTCTCAATTCCTCTTAAAAGAGCGAGCCTAGGGGGCAAGTCATTGCGAAATAAATCCACAAACTCTCTTAAGAGTGATTAAGCTAGCAAATGCATGGGTTTTACTTCCTCACATGTGTTTGATTCCACAATAAGTAAGGCAAATAAAGGCTTTCTCTTATTAATGACTCTCTCCACCCTTGTTTCACTCATATATAGGCTTTCTCACTTCCTTTTCCCAGTTTAAATTTGAGGGTTTGATATGGGGGTAATGGGGTCAAAGTAAGACTACAACCCTTGTGTTTGAATGCATATGTATTGACATGCCCATCATGAATCACATGATTATCAAACAACCAAGGCTACCAAGTAAAAAGTGACATGCATCCATAGGTAGGACATGACATAGTACCTCACCGTGATGTGGACCAATCAAAAATGCAATAAGAGCTTACTTAGAAATGGTTACCTCACTTCCTTACTTGAGCCATTGAGGAGAATAAGGGGTAGAACGCACCTTAGTGGGTAATTGAAGCTTTTCAATGAGTGTTGTGGAAGCTACATTGGTGTAACTCCCTCAATAATGAGTTGACACACATCATCAAAAGTGCATTAGGTATGAAAGATTTGCTCCTCTTGGCTTAGTTCACAAGGAGCCTCTTGGACATGGAGTGTTGTTCGCATTACCAAGAGTTCACCCACATCCGAAGTGACCAAAGTTTGATCCTTATTTTTGAATTCATCCTCACTATTTGCTTCCCCAATAGCTTAGATTTCTTCTACTTTCCAAATGGTGAGAATTCTTCGATTGGGACAATGCACTTAGAAGTGTCCGTAACCATGGCATGTGAAGCACTTCTTATCTCTAACCTCTTTGGTGGTTCACTAGCTATCCCTTTACCCTTATCAAGAGCTTTGATAGGTGTAGAGGTAGTGTCAACTTTGTTGTGGGAGGAGTAACCCTTAAGGGTGCTTTAAGGGGATATATGAGTCATTTGAAAGGATATTCGACCCTTGAGTTGCTTTTAACTTTGATATCTAGGTGGCACACATCATCAAAAGTAAAGTAAGGTTGTAAACCCACCTTGTTAGCAATGCTAAGAGACAACCACTTAATGAACCTAGCAATCTTGAGTTCAGGCTCTTCATCTACGCTGGCCATCATTTGGAGTTGTTCAAATTCCCCAATGTACTGTTCTACCTTTATATTCTCTTGGTTGATAGAGGTAATCTTAAGGTAAAGTTCTTTCCTATAAAAGGAGGGTAGGAATCTCTTGTTTATATGCTTTTTGATCTTGGACCAAGTTTTGATTTTGGATTTGGCTTCTCTAGCCTACTCTTCTTCAATTGCTAATACCATAGTGAAGCATACACCTTCAATTAAGAATGGCCAACTTGAAGGACTTTTCATCATTGTACTCTTTGAGTTCATTGATCCTTTGAATGGCTTGCACTCAATCAAGATAGTTCTCCTGGTTAAGATTGTCATCAAATTCCAAAGCCTCAACTTTGAGATCCCTAAAGCCATTCCTTGGATGCCTTTTTATTCTTAACCCTCCTTTGTTATCATCAAAGTATTCATGAGAGGAAGAGTATGTGATGTCAATAGAATTAACATCATAGCCTTGATGGTAAGGGTTTTGTTGTGCAGATCCCTCGCTTGTTCAGCTCTTTAGTGAGCATCCTTACTTGCTTTTGAAGCTAAATAGTGGCTCTCTCTCCTTATATCATGGGCTTGCTCAAGAGGAATGCCCTTATAGTGAAAAGCTTCTCCCTTCATTGGTCATAGTTGGTAGTAGTTTGAAGGTGAAAAAAGGGTAAAGCATGGAAAATAGAGGAGGCATAGGCATGCTAGAGGTGGCACGAGAAAGAAAATGAAAAACATAGAGTGGCATATGCTTGGGGGAATGGGGAGGTCGTGCCAAATATATGGAAATTTTTTTTGTAAGCATGAGGGTGGCACGGTAGGCCATGCCAAAATTCTATTGGGGTTATTTTTGAATATTTTTTTTTTCGTGAAGGCTTTTGTGTGGAGATTTAGTGATGTGTTTAGGTTAAGGATTTTGTTTGGGCTATAATTAGGGTTGTTTGTGGATTAAATAAGAGATTTAGAGAGAGGGAGAACTAAAGGGAAAATAGGATAGAAAAGAATAGAATTTAAGCAAATCAAAACACAAGATTGATGGATTTTATGTTTACCAAGATGAAGGAACTTTGTGATCCAATACCAAATGTTGGTGAAGATCAATCACCCCGAAGATAATCCATGAGAGAGAAAAAATCCAAATCTTCTAGTGATTGATTCAACTTGAGAAAATTGAACAAAAGAGATAAATCAATCTATCCTTTAATCCTCTAAAGTTAAGGCATCAAGGATTAAATGGAAGGGATGAACTCAATTTCACCAACCTCCTTAGAGGGATAATGAAATTTAAGATTTTGAGAAAATATTAAGCATCAAGCTCTCATATCATTAATCCAAGTCTGAGAAATATTACAAGGATCAAGCAAATAAATAGGAGAGTACCCCCTTCCCCAAGTCATGCAATAACCAATAGGATTACAAGAAAATTAGCCAATAAAATCCTAACTAGTGGTGTGCAATTTTAAAGGGGTTATCTATAGTATAAACTGAGCTGAAATGAGTTGCATTAATGCTAAATTGGATGAGTCATCTACTACCTCAATTGAATGAGTTATAGAGAAATTTTCCTATGGGTGACTCATAGAGGAGTCTAATAGTTTTCCAAGAAATATTAGCCCATACTTCATTTGCTAACTCAATTAATTCCTTAATAAAAAAGTGTGCACATCCACACCCTACATGAACCCTTGTTGGATTTTCACCCCATCCCTTCCTCGGTACTTAAAATTACGATATATTGTATGCCTTAATGAAAACTAGACATCGGGGGCTATCTATACATATATAACTTGTCCAAATTGGAGCCCGTTTGTCTTTCCAAAATGGAACTAGAAGTAAGATGAGGTGTTCTGCCTAGAAAAATAAAAATGAGCTAATGAAATGATTTTAGAGAATAAAATAGCTGAGCTCCTTATTCAGGGTTGTTGATTGCCCAACCACCTTTTCTAAGCTTAGTTGACCTCTTTAAGGGTCCCAAGTCAACATTGACCTAGGAGGACGAAGTCCTTCACCCAAAGTCAACATTAAGCCTACTTGTTTCAATACCTTTGCTTTGTAAATCACCAATTGATATCCCTCTTAATTCTATCATTAGTTCTAGCATTTTAAATGTTATTGTAATTGCGGAAATTCTTTTGAGTTAAGTTTAATTTCAATTTCTTATTCTAGTTTCAATTTAATTTTTCTAGTTCTAATTCTAGTTTAATTTTTTAGTTCTAGCTGCAATTCAAATTTTCAACTTTTACTTTTAATTCAAGTTTATTAGTTTCAATTTTAGTTTAATTTTTCTTACTTCAAAAATTCTATTACTCAAAGTTTCAACATTTATTACTCATTCGGACTGATGGTGGATATTGAAATCTTGTGGTGATCATTCATTCATGGTTCGAAACTTCTCCATTGATTTTTCTAGCACTTATGGTACACAATTATCTCTATTAATTTTAAGCGACTAAGTTAATCTCTTTCTCTCCTCTTTTATTGGGATAGTGTTAATTTCATGCTCTATTTTTAGGTTAGATTTTTGTGAGATTCTTTGCTATTATTTCTAATTAATTTTAGTTAGGTTGTTTAGTTTAGTTTAGTTTAGCAGTTTAATACTAGTAATTAAATTCAACTTATCCATATTGACGACCTGTATAGTGCTACAACTATGGTTGTACACTTGAAACTTATTTTTATAGGTCTAGAGATACAATGGAAACTATCATCGCAACCTATCTCTTTATCCTTTATTAATTATCTTATTAACCTTGATATAAAAAAATTATCTTCTTAACCAATCTCTTTGTCCTTTATCAATTGTCAGTTTTCTACCCACCCTCGACATCCTTTTCTATTAAAACCGCCATTTGACTCATTTACACTCAATTTTAAGCATTTTCTCCTAATTTACTACCCCATGTCCCTTTTCTTCTCTAAAATCATCAAACCCTTCCCCCCTCAATTTCGTGACTCATGATTCCTATTTTTTTGCTTTGTTTTGGATTTTTTATCTTCCTATTCATTATTCTAATCTTCCTGCAAAATGTAAAATTAAAGTAAATATTTTTAATTAAGAAATTTTGTTAATGCATTACCTAAAGTCTTAAATGCAACTCCTACTGTAAATGGGTAAGTCATCATGTTATTATCCCTTATTAACTATGCCTTCTTTTAATCTATTGAGATCATTGATTTCAAAAGTTACAAGTGATTAGAACAATTCTTTTTCGTTTCACTATTAAGTAAAATAAACTTTTTATGTATTTTTTTATTTTTTAGGGAGGGTTTATTAAGTTTTTGATGTGTCTCTTTACTCCTATTTTCACATGTGTTTATTGTTAATGTGTTATTTAGTTGTCGGTTTTGACAATTTATATGAATTATACATTCCTCAAATCAAGGTTCTACTATATTATAAATCTTCTTCTAGACTACTTTAAATTTTGTATTCCATGATTTTTTTAATAAAGTTATGTAATTATTCAACCGATTTGTAAATCATATTCTCAATCTTTCATTTGATACTGTCGAACTTATTCTCTCATTAACCTTCTCTGCTTTCGGTAAAAAAATTCTTAATTTTATGGTTTCTTCATTCAAACAAAATTACAATTTTCAACAGATTTTATAATTAATTATATTAAGACTTATAACATCCCATATAAGAGGTTGTTTTACCTAAAAAATATATACAAAGTTAATTTCATTGGCACAAGTATTGTGTGCATCTCAACATTATGTACATAATTTGAATATTTTTTAATGTTTCTTAACGTGTTTAAGAACTAATTCATCACAATTCATGAATTTTAGAAACCAAGCAAGGTTTAATAAAGGGGATGAAATTCTATGATCGTAACTCACTAAGAAATTGAAATTTGAGGCTAGAAAAAGTTGAGAAAAAAGTCAAAAAAAATTATCACTTAATGTTTCCACATTGTTATTTTTCAATATTTATCTTTGAGATTTTCAATTCAATAGCTTGTTTCAAAATAATTATGATCTCCATTATAACAATTTAATTTATAGATTTTCAATTCAATGTGTCCTTTTCATGAGTACAAGTTTTTCTCTAGTACCGATGTTTGTAGATGTATGTTTCATCTTCATTTTAACACTAGCCAACAATCACTTGAGATATATACACAAGTCCCACAAAGAAATGGGGCGGGGCCTTCCTTCAGTTGAACTTGGACATATGCATATTGGACTCATTGGCCTAGGTTGAGAGTATACAACATGAAAAATATGTATCAGTATTTCATGTTGGACATCAAAACAATAATTTGTTTCTTAAAAGCCAACTTTTGTCCGAATATAATCACAAAGAGTTTTAATAATTGAAGTCATACAATTTTCTTTCTTTCTTTTTAGACTATAATTGAAAAGTAACCGCTGGGAATATTCATTGCCATAAGTTGTTTCAAAACAATTACAACCTCAAGCTTAACATCTTCATTTATAAATTTTCAAACCAAGATATATCCTCTTTACTTGAATACACAATCGTTTTCTCTCCCATTGATTATGGATGTATTGTTATCTTTATTTTTGAGGTTAACTCATTAATCACTGGATATATATACATACAAGTTATGCCCCAAAACAAAAAAAAAAAACAAAAAAAACAAAAAAAACAATGAACTTCCTCCCTCCCTAAACATTAATCCATTTGAAAATATATGTCCAAAAAAAAAAAGTATTAAACTCTCAAATTTCACCTCAGAATGTTGATTTATTTCTTAAGAACAACATTTGCTAAAAGGTCATCACCTCAAGTTTAAATTAGGTCCTATAACTTGAATAGCCAATACTCCATTGAAAATAATCAACATCAAAAGTTTGGATATACCTTTTTTAGGATCTCTACTTTTTAAAACTAATTGTAAAGTATCCCAACTTTTGGTGAGATGCTTTTGTAGGCATTTTTTACATAAAAAGTCATAACTACCCTTCAATATAGAATAATTTAAAAATCTACATTAAATATGGAAGTGTAATCAAAACACCATAAAAGGCTCTATTTTACAAATAAATGTTAACTGTTAGTTGTTTGTATAAGTGGTTAGTTGTTTGTATAAGTTGTTAGTTGTTAGTTGTTTGAATTAATTATTTGTATTAGCTTTTTGAGTTAGTTGTTTGTAGACAAATTGTTTGGTAAAGTTAATTGTTTCCAAATAAGATGTTTGAAAAAATTTTATTGATATCATTATCTATAAATTATTTTTTAATAGAATATATTTTTTTATTTATTGGTATCTTATTTTAAAAAAAAGAATTAAATTCATTTCATATGTATAAAGTAACTTCATCTATGATCCTTAAAAAAAGAGCTTCATTCATAAGACTTTATTTTCTTATTAATTTTGCATAATTTGTATTCATCATTTATCTTATTTATTTTCGATTTTTATTTATGTGAATGATGCTTATGTTTATAATGTTATTTTGTTATTTATTAGATTTTTTTAGCTTATGAATTAAAATTGAAATTTACATGAATTTCTAGTGACTTTATTTTCATTAGATTTAATTCATATAAAACATAATATCAAATGTTGCTATTTACTGACATCAATACGTAAGTTAATTGTCTACATAATCAGAGTGGAGATTGAATAATGCAGAGCACAAATATCAAATGTTTGAGAGTACCAAAGAACATTGACATAATGCACTAATGAAATTGGAAAATCCACACCAAAAAATACACTGCTTGGCTAAAAAAAAAAATCAAATAATGAAAGTGATAATACAGCTTCAATGGTTTGTTTTTGACCCAAAAAAATAAAAATAAAGCTAAGATCTCTATTCTAGTTAATTCTTAAGATCTATTTGGGTTTGAATACTATTCATATAAGACTTGAAGCAACCTTTATGGTACTTTATACTCTTTCAATTTCATAAAAGCAATATTTTATAAATATAAATTAATAGCATGTAGTATAATAATTTAAAACTCACGGACAAATTTGTCATTTCTACAAAAAGCTTTTTGAAAACGCTAGTGGAAGCCTTTTCAAAAGAGCTATTTGGAGGTCAAACAACTATTTCAAATAGCTCCAAAAAGTTGTTACCAAATAGCCCAAAATATGCTATTTTTTTAAAAAAAACTAAAAAAATGAAAAAGCTTACAAAAAATTTTAGAAAAATTTATATGCAACAAGAAAATATAAAATTCAAAAACTCAAATAATATAAAAACTATTATAAGTGTATAAACAAAATATACAATATCACTTAAAATTTCTGTTTAGATTTCTATAAATTTTGATTTTTTCAAATAATATTTTTGTATGTAGTTTAGATTTTTCTAAATTACTATTTTCTGGTTGCTCAGTAACCATTAACAATTTCTATACTCTTAACAAATTTTCCATCATGTGTAAGTATCATGTGTAGATCCCAAGAAGTTTGTAGTAAGATTTTCACCCTTCTTTTTTATTAAATTTTTGTCTAGGCTATGGAACCTCAATTATGTTTCCTAATTTGGTTGTTTTAATTTCCAAACCCTCTATCAATATTCCTTTGATTTAATGAATAAATTTTAAATATAAAAGTATATAAGAGATGTGATTGCTTTAATTAGCTACAACTTAAATATTGAATGCAAGTATATTTTCTTGATATTTAAATCTTTTCATGACACATTTAGATACTTTTTATCTAACAATTGTCTCAATTTTTATTCCATTTTTCGCTTTTCTCACTTAAATCATATTTCATCTGCTGATGTCACTTTATCTATGTTTGTCTTTCAATATAATTGAACATAAATGCACAAGAAAATTTAATTCTCTTGGAACTTTTGTGTCATATATATTTGATTAGATGAACTAATTTTAATTTTTGAAAAATAAGTAATTCATTATTTTGCTTGGATCTTTCATTTCATATTGATATAATATCATTGCTAGCTTGTGCCCGTGCGCTTGCACGAGTGACTAATTTTATAAGCAATATAATAAGGAAATAAATTTTGAATGCAGACATTCTACATGGTTGGATCGCTTAAAAATTTGGATTGTTAGATACACTTAAAGACTCATTGTCTAAGTCTACAAAGTTGAAACCATTTGAATATTAGATTTGATTCAATTGGTGGGAGAATAACGTCCGTCCTACTACATGAGAAGCCAAATTAAGTTGATCCCCATAACTTTATGTTAATTTGTTTGGAGCTTATACTATAAAAGTGAAAGCCCCAATTATCACAATGTGTAATTACGTCTCCATGTCTTTATCTAGCATTTACTTCGTTTACAAAGTAACACTGTACTAATACTTATGCGTACATCCATGACAAAATGCCAAGATAAAGCAAAAACAATAATAATGATTCATAACAAACCCCAAGAATATAAGAACTTATCACAAAAGTAATCCTTAATCTCTACAATGCATTAAACAAAAAAGATGTATACTACTCATAAATTATTGAACAGTAGACTTACATGAATGTCTTTCCAAAAAGATTTTACAGCAGCAGCAACAGTATAATGAATGTAAACCAATTATTTTTGCACTGGTAATTTATTATGGTATATATATTAAACTTTAATTAGTTTAGTTCAACATTATACTATAAATAGCTCAAGTAGCATGTGTGAAGTATTGCTAAGAAATTGGTCTAATATAAACTACAACTATGGTCAATATAATAATGGATTAGAAGTTGGAGGATACTTTATGAATATAATGAATGTCTTATGTGATTTACCCAATTTTACTAAATTTTCCTAATTATTTAATATTATCTTAGCTAACACATAATTTTTTTGTGATAATTGTCATTTAAGACTTAAATATTATTTTGATGTGAAGATATAATGATGTAACGCCCCCAACCGAGGAGGGGTCACACCATCAGGACTCCCTAGAAGGAAATCCCTAAGGCTCTTAAAGATCGAGGGTTTGGATTAGCATTTAAATAGTCATTCTAGAACAAAACTGCAAGAGTTTCCCCTGTTTTAGCAACATTTTAGGATCTTAGCTCAGCTAAGGGTACCTGTAAGCTGTTAATAGGATATAACATATGCTAAAATAACCCAAATTCAACCATTTAGGCCACTCGCCCGGGATTACTCCCAATCAAACAACTAACACAAGGGTTAAAGTAATACAGATATAGGTACAGAGCCGACTACATGCTTTCACATACAACAATGAACTTAAATATTTAGAACGTGGTATGCATCGAACACTTGCAAAGCTGGCAAAAGACTTCTGATGGATTTGCATCAAAGTAACTTCAAATATCTCTTATACTGCTCAAACTGAACCTGAAAAAGGGAATAAGTAAAGGGATGAGCAACCATACGCTCAGTGAGAATTCCTCTACTCCTTAAAAACCAAAACCATTTACAGGTGATAATACCAATAGTAGTCACATATAACATAGTTATAGTTTACTATCATATCAGGCAATCATTGTTCCTAAGGAAATATTACCATCCTTAAACTTCATTCCAATCCCTCAACTGATTTGTAGGCCTTTAGTGGCCAAACTTCTCTACTAGCAAGCATTCAGGCACGTAATCAGTAAGCACAAAGAGTGAGTATGAAACTTTTAACATACTTTTGAAAACACAATGACTCTCGATATATTTCAAGAATAATTTATAATTAATGCCGACTTCTTTAAAGCTTATAATTCTTTCTAAAAGTTCCCGAAACATCCAAACTAGTAAGAATGACTTTAGCAGGAAACGTTCTTTCATAGAATATGCACATTAAAAGGCTTGAATGTATGATGCAATACTAGAATGTAACCATGCTTTATTTGAAAATTCATTTAACTAAACTTGGAAACACATTCATAAAATATATGCAGGATGTGTATATTTGAAAGCTTTCTTTCGTTGCTTAAAACACTTTAGTCATCTTAAGGCTCATAATCTTGTAAAAGAACTTCTTTCGTAATGGTCCTCTAATGACCCTTATAAGCTTTTCAAATCTTATTCAATATGGCCTCGTAATGGCCTTTAGAAAACTTTCTTTTCTAAAATGTTTAAAATGGCAAAATGCCAAACTTCTATTTTTTAGGAACCTACTCATAGCATAAAAACATCTTATTGTGCTGGGTAGGATTGTCACTTACAACTCACGTTATCCCCAAGGTATATGTACTTAACTTTTTGGCCAAAAAGCGTTTCAGCAGAGCAACTCTAACTTCGATATTATGCTCTGTGGGCCAACAGCTCACACCAAGACAATCGTATCTTGAGTCTAGTCGCCGTCAAGGTTTTCTTACACGTCAGGAATAGCTAACACCAAAATAATCATATCTTGAGTCCAGCTCCTGAGAACAGCTAACGCCATCTTTACCTCCAGCTCCCAACATTACCTTGGGGGGGAACAGCTCACACCATCTTTGCGTCCAACTCCCACCCTCAAGGTCTGGCCAACTACCTAGCACTTTCTGAGCCTTTAAAACATATTTCATTTCTCTTTTTCAGTTGCTTACTTTGCTGAAAACTTACTTTTAACAAAACGACCATAACTTTTCTAAATGTTTATAGTTCATTTGTTTTAAAGTTAAAAAGCTTCTTATAAACGTAAATAGTTTGCTAACTCGTAAATTGACTTCGTTTTTAACTTAAAAACTACTTATAAACGTAGTAAGTTTGCTAACACGTAAATTGACTTCGTTTTTAACTTAAAAGCTTTTTATAAACGTAATACGTTTGCTAATTCGTAAAACGACTTCGTTTTTAACTTAAAAGATTCTTGTAAACATAATAAGTTGGTTAAATCGTAAAATAACTTCGTTTTTAACTTAAAAGCTTCTTATAAACGTAATACGTTTGTTAATTCGTAAAACAACCTCATTTTAACTTAAAAGCTTCTTGTAAACGTAATAAGTTGGTTAAATCGTAAAACAACTTCGTTTTTACCTTAAAGTATTTAGTTAGCGTTTAACCCAAACTAGGTTCATAATAAAATCCTCAGTTGTCATTTTATAACTCGTTTCAATCCCTTTGAAAACTTAAAGGAGGGTGTATAGATAAACTGAAGGCTTAAAACGTTCCAAACTTGTTACTATTCAAAAACTTAAAGCACTTGGCTTGTTTATAAGGCAAACAAGGTTCCTTCGTAAACTTTCAACATAAACGCTTCTTAAAACAAAATGGGTTTACTAGCTCTTAACTCGAAACTCAATTGAGACTAAAATAAGCAAATAGCATACGAATCAGCTAAATTTCATAATAGATGCCCTTTTCAGGTCGTTTAAATCCTTTTAAACACAAGGAGAAGTCATACACAAACTGAGTAGTCCGACGATTTAGGATTTCTTATAGGCTACAAACATTTTCATAAACTATTAGACATTTACTTAAAAACATTCATAATTGTGAAAACGGGCTTTCAAAATGGCCCTTCTCTTTAAAGACATCTTAAGTTTCAAGAATTGGTCACGTAGCACATTGAGGGGAGACGGATTTACACATAGCACATTCACACACTTCATAACATAACTCGACAGAATCTACCCAATAAGCCACACATGGCCTCACAATCCGCACGATTGCGGTAATCACAACCCAGACTCCCTCCTCACACAATACCAACCACAAGAACCTCAAATTTCTCATTAGTTCCACCTCAAACCATCCAACTACCAACTCGGATTATTATTGGAATACATAAACCAAAAATACATAAAACGATCGTATATAGGTATGACATTCATGCTTAATAGCCAACTTAGAATTTAACGTATACTAAACTGATGCAAATAGAAACTTCAAAGCGATATTTACTTTCTAGTTCGCAAACCAATATCCATAGGCATAGTATTTCATTGTAATTACTACAAATAAACCATTAACATGCCCAAACTTATTTAACCATAACCCTTAGACATAATTCAGTTCATTCCACAATTACTTCAACTAGCATCCTCAAGCTTCAAAACAGAATTCGAACTAATAAACTAATGAAATCACAGTACTGTGCTAACATTCTATTCATTAAACATTTCTCTACTGCCCGGTTATTAAAATTCAGCGTCAATTCGACATACATATGACCCAAAATCAGCACCATGTTCGTAATTCCTCAATCTCAATTCTAAATTTACCCAAACTGATTTCTAACTTCAAAATCAACATGCACTAACTAATTTAGTTAAAAACATTGAAATTAATAGTAATTTAGTAGTAAAGGAATCCCCACATCGATTCCGAGCTACATTTTTTATTGAAGGCTGACTAGCTTGACTTTAGGGTTTGAACGGCTCCAAATTCCTCGGCTCTTGCTCACCCACGCACGAACAGACCCCACTCGTGCCTAATTCACGCCCAAATTCCCAAAATTCGAACCCTAAAATGAACCCAATTTCACTTACTAACTTGAGATTGAATTGGGTGTTTGTCGTAGCGAATTTTCACTCCAATTTATAGAAGATTGAAATAACTATGAGCTAAATTGCATGGTCATACCTGGGCAAGTGTTTGTGCCCCAATTCATGGCCCAAAATCTTCCATAAATGTGGTGCATGTGTGCCGATTCTAGCCCAAATTCGCACCAAACGCTTGTCAGCTTGTGGGGGTGGTCGAATGGGAGAGTTTTACAGCTAAAGGTGGCGAAAAATCTATGGGTTGTGGGAGCTTGGTGCCACGCGTATGGTGGAGAAGAGGAGGAAGAAGATGAAGCAGAGAGAGGAGAGAGAGACCATCGGGGGGGTCATGGGCAGCCTAAAATAAAAGGGGGGTCGCGCGAAATGACTAAAATGCCCCTCCCTCCCTATATTTTTTTGTCCCAAGCTAATTTATATTCGATACCGCTAGTCTAATTCGCAACCCGAATTCTAAACCTGAATGGATAATACGACCTTTCATCGATTACTCGTTCCCAAAAATATTTATGTTCGATTTAATAAACATCCAACTACTTCTAAGATTGACAATCTAATCGCATTTGGGTTTCTACTTGGATTAATACTCGTTAATAACCGTTAATAACACTTATTAAAAATCATTGAATAAATTTTCAAACTAATAATAACAATAGTAATAATTTTAATAACGACAATATTCTTTTCAATAAAATTAACGCTCACAAGGGCACATAGAAAATAATTTAACTCAGATCCTTAATAAAATACGATTTTTATAACATAAAAAGGGCGTTAGAGGCAGCTTAACAAAAAGTATAAATACGCAGGTGTTACAAAGGAATTATAGTTTATCACCATAAGTTTATCATAGACCTAATATTAGAAAGTCAAATCTAATAATGGATATGAAACTGATCCTAACTCAATTTTTTCTGTTAATTTTTCATTAGGAAGACGCATTTGTTGAACCATATCAATTAACTAAAAGCTAATAAAAAGTTATTATTAACTAAACTGAAATCAAAGCAACTTTGATCAACCTATGCCTAACATAACCTAAAGTTAATCGGATTGGGAGTTGAACCTAAATTGAACAATGCGTTTGTCAAATTTAATATCTAAAGAAAACATTTCGAAATTAAGAAATAATCCATGTTTTGAGAAATTGTACAAATGAAACATCAAGTATCATTTTGCAACATCGTAGCCGCCATAATAATAATCGGCAATGTTTTACGAAGAAAAGCAACTTAGTTCTTGCTACAAAATATAATATATTTAATTGAAGTTACAAAGGTAGGCAATTAGAAATCTCTGTTTAAAAAGTTCAAAAAAATCGTGTCATAATGATATTATATTAATTTTTATTTTCACTTGTGGAGCTCATAATGCAAATTAAAATCATTCTTAACTAGTGATAAAGATCCATGCGATGCATGGAAGATTTTATAAATTTTTAACTGTATTAATTATTTGTAATCTGATAGTAATAATATCACAATAAGAATGTGACTTTGTGTCTTTATAATATTTCATATTAGTAGCCAAATTTTCATAAAAATTGGAAATCAATATACATAATAAATTATCCATAATTGGTGCATTTATTTTATTATAATATAATACATTATTTTTGGTAATATTGGAACTAGCATTACTAATATAATTGATGTGGATTTTATGTTTAGTTTTAAAACCCTTTTTACTTGCAAGTGCACAAACTTAATTGTAGACTAGCTAGTACAAGGGTGTCGATCCCACAAGGAACATTAATTATTTTAAATTTAACCTTTCCGATTATAAAGAATAGTTCAATTGAGGAGTTCGATTATCAATATAAATTAAAGGAACAAAAGAAGAGTAAATGAGTCAAGAGAGTGAAAAAAAATCAAATAGGAGAAAGAACTAGGATTTTGGATTTCACCATTGATACAAATATTGATTTATTAATTCAAGTGTGGATTCAACTTCTCTCTTGCTCAATCTAAACTACAAGCATTAGGCCATAAATTAAAAAGATGATTATAATGATCAAATGAGATTATTCATCTTGTGGTTTACCATGAACCATTCTTTTTAGACATAACTCATCCAATTTCTAGTTTAAGTTATTCAATTTTAACAACTATAATTTTAAAGCCCAATTGCATAACATCATATTAGCCTACAAGGTCTAATATTCATTTGAGATCGCAAATTAAACTATTGTAATCAACATTATTGAACCATAGTAGTAAGATGCATAGATAGGTTAAGTTCAAGTATAAACTCAAATTATGCAATGAAAGAGACATGAATAACCCCATAAGAAATTAACAAACCAATATTATTATCAAGGATCCATATTCATCCTAGAAGAGTATTCTAGCTGGTCATAGTTAGCAAAAACATCATTGAAGTTGGTATATTTCACTTCCTATGCCCAAGCTTTAGTACTCAATTACACAAAATGATAAAATTAAGTGTAAACTCTCAAATATGACTCACAAATGAAATGAGAAGAAGAGAAAATATTATTTAATTTTTAAGTTTATTTTCTTCTAAACCCCTCAACCAAAATGATTTTGTCTTACAAAGACTCTCTCTACACCAAAAAAAAAAAATGAAAGATGGAAGATGAGAATGAGAAGATGCCTGGGTGAGTGAGTGGATGAATGGATGATTGCAAGAATTTTTCAATAACCTTGAGCCCTTTCAGTGCCCAAAAATTAATGAAACTTAATTCTTGCCTGTTGTATTGCATAAGGAAAGGCTAGTCTTTAGCTAAAATTAATTTAATTAATTAACCTTGACTAGATCACTTGATTCATGCGGAAAATGGGAGCACTTTGAGAAAATGGAGCTGTTGGGTTTACGCTAATCGGTTGGGCCACGACTGAGGTTGAGAAAGAGAGGCCCAAATGGTGATAATGAGAGAAAAGAGGGAGAAGAGGCTGGGGGATGGCTAAATGCTAATGGGCTGGTGGGATAACCCATTTCAGGTGAAGTAGGGAGAGAGCGGAAGCTGGGGTTGTGGGCCGCAGATTGGGCTGGGCAGAAGCTGGGCAGGAGAGCATAGGATGGGGCCCAAACGTGGAGAAGGGAGAAAAGGGGACGAGTGAGGTGCTGGGCCAGGCCCAGGCGGAGAGGAAGAGAAGAGAGAAAGGCAACTTGAACTGATTTGGGCTGTGGGACAGCCCATTTCGGGCTGGGCTGGCCTTTTTCTTTATTTATTTTTTTTTTGGTGTTTTGTTAGGCTGGACTCTTGAGCATTGAACTGCAGTTGTGATCTCTTAATGAAATCGTTCCAATTGCTCGACTCCATTCCAAATTCAACGATTCTTTTTCATTTGAAAATCACATAAAATACGCATTATTTACCCATAAAAATATATTTCAAAGACTTAAAAGTAGGTAAAATGAAAGACAAAATTACATATAAAATATGAATTATCAACTCTCCCACACCAAAACTTTGCTATCCCTCGAGCAAAGAAAAACCATAATGCATATATTCATTTATCTCATCAAGTGCAACAAGTTTAGGGAAGAAAATCAAATATCCAATTACATCAATTCACTACCAACCCACAACTCATTATCAAAGATTTCCAACTTCAACTAAATCAATAGGCCAAGATTCAAGCATATTAAGCACACAATGAAACCATGTAGCAAACCGTAAGCACAAAATTTCACCCACATAACAAAAATCATAAGAGCATCTTCAAAATCAAGTCTCCAATGTGGAATCAATTTATTATTCTCTTTTTCTTGATTTTTTTTATACTTCAAATTTTTTCGAAAGTTACTTGATTCCATGTGCTCACTTGAGTGGATAAAGATATAAATAAATATGACACTCAGAGAAGCCTTAGTACATATTCAGGCGATTAAGGATTTGGATAAATGTAGAACCTGAACATTGGTATTGGAATCAAAAATTAATTAATTCAATTTATTTTCTTTATTGATTGAAAATTCAATGGAGAACCCAATGCTTATCAAATACTCATCATGACATTGTAAATGGTGTTACATCTCATAAACAAAATCCATTACATAGTGGCATTAGCACAGTAAAAATTTTGGCCTTTGACTAGTCAAAGCTAGAAATAATCTCTAATGAGCATGTGTTGCATGAATCAAATCCACATAATAGGAGTATAACATGCATAATCAAAACACTCATGCTCTTCCCAAAATCAAATTCACCTAAAGATTTTAAAGTTTAAATTTTTCTCAAAATTTTGAATTTGTCTTTACCCCACACCTAAACCTTACATTGTCCTCAATGTAGAAAATAATAAGAAAGAGGGAAATATAGAAAAGAACAACAAAACCTGACAGCACGAGGAAGCATTTCCATATAAGTCCAATAACCAAACTCCCAAACTACCTTCACAACCATCACCAACCACAAGAGCCATAAACCAAGTGAAGAATCATACTCTAAAACATAAACACACCTTAATCAAAAAGAAAAAAAAAAACAAAAGACTCAAACTCACCTAAAAAGACTGGGTTGCTTCCCAACAAGCGTTAAGTTTTATGTTTTCAGCCAGACAAGGTCCTATCCACTAATTGTAGTACACTGGGTCTAATAGATTGATGGATTCAATCAAAACAGGCTCAATATAATGAGTTACAATAGGTTTCAAACATTGGCCATTAACCATGAGAACTTGACCATCTAGGGATCCAAATTTTGGATCGCTCTAGAGGGAAACACTTGTTGGACAACAAAGGGACCACCCTATCTAGATCTCTACTTACCAGGAAACAGCTTAAGCTTAGAGTTAAAATGCAAAACCTTCTTATTAGGTTCAAAAGATTTACAAGAAATCATTTTATCATGAAAAGCTTTGGTTTTGGCTTTATAAATCTTGTCATTCTCATAGGCTTCATTATGCAATTTATCCAATTCATTCAATTGAAGCCTACAGTTAGGACCTGCTTGTTTCATATCAAAATTAAAAGCCTTAATAGCCCAAAAAGCACGGTCTTCTAATTCAATTGGCAAGTTATAAGCCTTACCAAAAAGACGCCGATAAGGAGACATCCCAATGGGAGTCTTATAAGCAGTACGCTAGGCCCAAAGAGCATTATGCAATCTCAAAGACTAGTCTTTCCTATCAGGTCGAACTGTTTTCTCAAGTATAGACTTGATCTCATGATTATACACCTCAACTTGACCATTAGTCTGAGGGGGACAAGGGGTAGATACTTTGTGAGTCATCACATACTTTCTAAGCAAAATCTCAAAAGATCGATGACAAAAGTGACTCCCTCTATCACTAATAAGAGCTCTAGGGGTACCATATCAACAGAAAATACACTCTTTCACAAACTTGATCACAACCTTGTGGTCATTGGTCCTAGTAGCCTGAGCTTCCACCCACTTTGACACATAATCAACAACAACCAATATGTATACAAAGCTAAAAGATGGGGTAAAGGGACCCATGAAATCAATGTCCCACACATCAAATATCTCAACAATTAGAATAGGGAAAAAGGGCACCATATCACAACTGGATAGGGCACCGGGACATTAACAATACTCACAAATAAGACAGAATCGGTGAGCATCTCTAAACAGAGTGGCCAAAAAAACCCACTTTGTAGGACTTTAGCAGCTACCCTACGACCTCGAAAGTGGCCACCACAAACATACGAGTCACAAAAGGTCAGAATACTACGAATTTCACTCTCGAGGACACATCTACACACTACTTGGTCATGACAATGTTTGAAAAGATAAGGATCTTTCCAATAGTAATGTCTTACCTGTGAGAAGAATCTATCTTTTTCTTATTTGCACCAGTGAAGAGGAATCTTCCCAGTGGCAAGGTAGTTCATAATGTGAGCAAAACACGGGAGAGGGGCATGTGACACAGCAAATAGTTGCTCATTAGAAAAATGGTCAGAAAATCCAACTAAGTCATCAGTATACTCAATAAAGATTCTAGACAATTGGTCTACAACTGAATTTTCAAAATATTTCCTATCTTTCATCTCAATATCAAACTCTTGGAGCAACAAAATCCATCTAATGAGCCTTGGTTTTGGGTCATTCTTAGCCAATAAGTGTTTTAATGCAGTATGCTTAGTGAACACAATCACTTTTGATCTAGAAAATATGGAAATTCCAAGTGGGCTCCACGTATTCGTCTATGAACCAGGCTAGGCTAATTACCTCTAGCTGTTCTGGGGTCTGAAGATCCCTACTCACAGGCGTTCCCCGGATCTCAAATTGGCGTTGCCCTTTTTGCAGGTTCAGTGTTCGAGGAAAGGATCATCAGACGTCCTGCTCGTGCCATCACATAAGCCCGCTCTCGCCCCATGTCATCCTCAGAAAAACCAAAAAGTCCTAAAATAGATTTGGCACCGTCTGTTGGGAGTGAGTGGTGAACAATGGTAGTGAGTAACGCCACACAGGCACGCTCTAGGAGAGACAAGGCCCCATGACAGAAGTCTCGGTACCTCCCGAAGTACAAGACACCTAGAAAAGTTCCCAAGCAAACCCTCGCTCGGTCGGACAATGCCCGCCCGAACGAGAAGCCTACGTCACGGTGGACGCACTAAAGAACCTCATGTCTACCAAGACCGACACTGTACTCTAACAAGTAACCGAGCAGGTGAAGAAGGTTATGGAGGTCGTGAACTCCGCGAGGCCTCTACCTACCTTTGACTATGTACCTACCGCAGGATGTGAACCGCCCCATAAGTATGCTTTCGCTAGGTCACAACGTCAGAGTGATGAAGTGAGAGAGATGGTTCGCCCAGAGAAGGATGGACGATATCGGGAAGGCAATCGTGACCGATCTATGGGGGTTGTCGCCCCATAAGTCTGCAGAGTGACCCCCGAAAGACTGGCGAAATCCTCCAATGCCTCTGCGGCATACGCAACTCATTCCCGGCGCACCGCCTGGTTCGAGGAGCATGAGCAAACCTCAAAGCCCCGAGGGGAAGTCTCGGGAAGCGACGCACCCCTGAGCGCCGCTCGGCTAGGGAGCGTACTTGTAGTCCTCCCCCAGCAGGTACGTGTGGCTTGAGCTCCCGCCACCATAGTCAATCCTTGCACAACCCCCAGAGGGCCAACTCCCACAAAGAAGCCCATCGATAGTCGTAGGACAGAACATTAAGATTCCCATCAAAGTGTCCGAAACGGCTGCCCGAACAAGGCCTGTCCCTTTCTCCACTCCTTTTAGTACAGAGATAATCAATGCCCCCGCTATAGGAAGGTTAAGATGCCCACCATCAACCAGTACAACGGAACCACATACCCAAAAGAACACCTTGAGGTGTATAGGACTCATATATATGTCCAAGATGTTGACGACACCACATACTATCGTTATTTTCCAGCTACCTTGAAGGGGATAGTGCAGTCTTGGTTCAATGACCTAACTCCATGAAGTATTTCCTACTTTCAAGACTTGGCTGATAGATTTCTCAGCCAATTCATTGCTAGCCGCAAGAAGAGGCGAACTAGCATCCACTTATCCAAAATTAAGCAGGGACCGTAGGAATCCCTAGCGAAGTTTGTCAAGCATTTCCACCAAGAGGCGGTCCTAATCCCTGATTTGGAAAATAAGGTGGCATACACCTCCTTCCTGAGTAGCATAAAGAGTGGTCGATTTAAGTTCTCTTTAGCCACGCAAAAGGAAACCACCCTTGCTGAAGCTCTGAGGAAGGCTCCAAATTTCATCCAAGCGACAGAAATCTACACTAAAAGCACGGGCACCTCTAAGAATGCCAAGACCTCGGCCTTCAGGAATGCGGGACGCGGAGACAGGAGGCCACGACTCAAAGTCAGGGACTCCTACTTCACCACGGATTGGAGAAGCATACTAACGGAAGCGAAGGAACATCCGATGTTGAAAAGACCGCAACCTATAACCACGGCACTGAAACCACATTATGCGCAGAAGTATTGTGAGTTTCCCAATGTAACGCCCCAAATGTACATGAATCACTATTTGTATTTCTTTCATTAATAACCCCAATTAGAAATGATAACCCAAATGATTAGGCATTGCTGCTGTCCAACAAGGACAAGACTTTGCTTGTACATGATAAATAATTAATGTTTACCATTAAAGACATTCACGCCATCACAACCCATCAGATCCTTTAGATAAATATAGAAATTGTTCTAACATCAAAACCATTCAAACATCTCAAAGATTACACTAAAATATAGAATTCTGATAAAATATACATTCTCAACACAAAAATAATCACAATACGATATTATAGACATCTCAACAATAATACACCCCCATTCTATAAAGATTTCCTATCTCATTTATCATCTTCAATTGTCTTGCCTGCCTGAGGGCGATTCACTGAACACTTTCCTAAAACAAAACATAAAAATATTTTAAAATGTGAGCCAAAGCTCAGTACATGCATTCCTGTATTGTTAAACACTCATGGAACGAAAAATGGTTGGGCCCATATTGCAATTCATCTTCAATTAAACACAGGGAATGAGATAAATATGAAACTGCGTTGTTAATTACTATCTGATAGTGAACCCCTGGTAATTGTTACGATCTGAAGATAGGTGTACACCTGCTAAGCCGATCGGGACCTGGCCTGAAACCGCGCGGGTAACTGAAGGGCCATACCATGTAGCTGATAACAGATGGGGTCACTAATTATGTGATAAATCATTGATTAAACTAATGCATTGATGTACTTATCAAAACATTATAATTTTGGTAAATACGTGCTGATTTCTAAAGATACAGGCAATTAACGTACCTGGAATTTTTAAATGTAAGCTCATTGAATAATATTATGCACAAAAGTGGAAGGAATGATAGATTAGGCCCTGATTCTGTACAAAATTATCGTTGTAGGAGCATACGGTCAGCAAAAATGTTTATTTCATAGCTAATAATTTAGTAGAAGCAAAGTATAAGCATAACAGAGGCTTAGGAAGAATGACACATAACTTAATCATCTGAAGCCAGATTGAGACTCAAAACCCCAATACAGAAATCTTAAGAAGTCCTAAAAATCTTTTATTTAGAACACTAAGCATGATTCCCACAATAGAATTCCTAAAATGAGGCTGGAACACAAGCATGTCAGTTTTGGTCCATTCTGCGCTGTTTTGGTAAAACGATCATAAATTTTCCCACAGAATTCGGATTAAGGAGATTCAAGAGCCATTTGAAAGATAACACACTAACCTATCTACCCACCAAAAACCATAATTTTTCAATGTTCCAATCACTAACATTTTAATCGTGAACTCTGTCATGTTTTCCTAAAATTTCCAGCCTCACTGTTTTGACTTTTTCCTCTCTTTTTTACACAAATTCTCAACTTAAACCATTCCTTAAAAGCAGGTAAACAAGCTTTGGTCCATCCCAACATCATACAAAATTACCACACTCAATTTCACTTCATAATCATATCCAATAAAGATCATTTTTCAATCTAATACACACATAAACCAAGCTTAAAGTGAGTTTAATCCAAACTTTGCTTAACCTGCCAAAACCCTAGTTCATGGCCAACTTGGACTCACTCCAACTCATTTGAAATCACCAAAAAATCATAACAAACACCAATATATTAGAAGATTATTAGGAAGCTAATTATTGTGTAAATAAAATAGTTAGGATTTTATTTTGTTTAGGATTTTGTTTTGTTTAGGTTTCCTATTCCTTGTAATTTTCGGTGACTTGGTGTACAAGCTAGGGAGAGCTAAGTCTAGGTTGTGGGATATATATGGGTCTAGGCCATGTAATGAAGAAAAGAGAGGCAAGAATTAATGCCCTTGTTTATCCAATAAATTAAAGATCATTAATTTATTATGGTATCAGAGCCGTGAGCAAAAAAGATGTTGATCGACAATCACTCGCCCTACTTCTTGCATCCTTCGGAAGGGCCAGGTGTAGCGATCACATCGATAATATTCAATGGCAAAAACTATGACTTATGGTAGCAGGGAGTTAGGATTGCCTTGAGATCTAAGAACAAATTAGGGTTCATCGAAGGAACCTTAAAAAGACCGGTGCTGAAGGAAGGAGATGATCCAACTGAATATAGGCCATGGGAGATGGTGAATTCAATGATATGCTCTTGGATCATTAACGTAATTGATCCAAAACTCCATGCTGGTATAGCTTATGTGGAGATGGTTGCAGTGATGCGGGAGAATTTGCGTAAGAGATATGTTGTCCCCAACATGCCTAAAATACATCAACTAAAGACCAACATCGTTGCATCTGAACAAGGAGGGCTCGACATTGTCGAGTTCTACTCCAAACTGATGGGCATGTGGAGCGAGTTGAGTAACTACATCAAAATCCCTCAATGCACTTGCGAAAAGTGTAAGTGTGAAGTTGGGGCTAAAGTTGTCAAACTAATGGAGGAGGAGTGAACTCATCAATTGATTATGGGGCTCAACGATGAAGTATATGGAATCGTACGAAGTCAAGTCTTAACGCAAGATACGCTACTGTCTCTTGATAGGATCTTTAATATGATCCATCAATAAGAAAACCACAAGAAACTTATGTTAGGAAGGGACAACCGAACCGAGGCAGCCATGGCCTTTGTCGTGAAGGAGACGACAAACACCATGGATAAAGGCTCATGCAGGCATTGTGGTCGGTACGGGCATGAAGAATCAAAATGCTATGAAATTACTGGTTACCTGTCTAGCTGGGGAACTCATGGCAGAGGTCATGGAGGCCGAAGTGGAGGAGGGGATTGTGGCGGTAGGACAACAGGTAGACGGGGCCGTGGAGCTGGGTGTGAAGCCATTCACGCAGCTGCAGTTCAGACTGAGCATCAGACAGGAGGCCACGACGCTGCATCAGGCGCTACTTAAGTCAGCATACCGGGGCTATCTCCAGAACAGGTACAGAGGCTTCTGAGCCTCATTGATGTTCCGAAAGGTGGATACGAAAAATTGTCAGGTAAGCCTTTGTGGATGATCGATAGTGGAGCGTCTTGCCACATGACCCATGATTCAAAATTAATTCGCGAGGTTAAGAATATTCACCCTATACCAATTTGTCTTTCGGATGGGAAGTTGGCCTTGGCCAAAAAGCAAGGGATGATAATGTTGCAAGAAAAAGGGCCTCTGAATGATGTCCTATATGCTCTTGAGCTCAATTGTAACATATTATCTGTAGCTAAATTGTGTAGAGACCTAAATTGTGCTGTGACTTTCTTTAATGACTCTTGTGTGTTACAGGACCGTATTTCGAGGACTCAGATTGGAGTGGGTGAGCACAGAGATGGGGTATATTACTATACGGGGGCACCAAAGGTCAAGAATCAAGCAAATGTTGTGGTATCAAGGCGATTGTGGCATCACCGTTTAGGGCAGCCATCGACTGAAGTTATGTCTATCTTGTTTAAAAATTTAGGAATTCTTAGTGATTTAAAAGGAGACAATAAGGTTGATGTTTGTGACGTATGTCTTCGGGCCAAACAGTCTAGAAGTCGTTTTTCCATTAGTGAAAGTAAAGCAAACGATTTGTTTGATCTTATTCATTGTGATATTTGGGGAGCATATAGAGTAAAAGCCTGTTGTGGTGCTAGTTACTTCCTTACAATTGTTGATGATGCTAGCAGGGCTACGTGGGTGTACCTAATGAAACAAAAGAGTGAAGTAGGTGTAGCTATGGCTAATAATCAATTTGACAAGGCCATAAAAGTGATTAGAAGTGACAATGTACTTGAGTTTAAATCTGGGCCCATGAAAAAGTTTTATCTTGATAATGGCATAATCCATCAAACTAGCTATGTAGACACCCCACAACAAAATGGAAGGGTGTAATGCAAACATTGTTGTATACTGAACATTGCTAGAGCACTACGTTTCCAAGCTGGGTTACCATTGAATTTGTGGGGGGAATGTGTGTTGACGGCTACACACTTGATCAATCGGACACCCAATAGTGTATTGCAAGGCAAAAGTCCATATGAGATTCTTTATCATCAACAACCTTCCTATGACCAACTTAGAGTTTTTGGGTGCCTATGCTTTGCTCAAACTCGTTTGAAGACTAAAGATAAGTTTGCATCACGTAGCCGCAAATGCATTTTTGTGGGCTATCCTTTTGGAACAAAAGGATGGAAATTGTATGACTTGGATACCCATGAAATATTTATTAGTAGGGATGTTGTATTTTATGAGGAAATCTTTCCTTGTAAAACCAAAGACAAAGAAGAGTGAGCATCAAGGAAGTTTAAGCAGTGGAGCAATATATGATGATATTGAGATCATTCATGAGCTGGGCAATGGGATTGATCAAGAGGATAACACGGCCCAGTATCGTGATAGGGGGAGCAGCAAGGAGACCTATGTGGGCTGTCTGGAACGAAACAGCAACGGAAACCATAGCCCAGATGAGGAGCAGCCTGTCAAACATATGGGCCTTAGAGAGCAGACCATAGCAGGCCCAGAAGAGCAACAAACAGAGGACCAATGCAGTGCAAGCCCAGACGCTCAGCCTGCTTCATTGGATGTCCCTAGTTCAACTCCGGCCCAAGCAGTCAGACGTGGAGAACGGGCCAAGAAGAAACCAACCCACTTAGGTGATTTTGTGTGCTACGACACCCGTATCGACAACCCCATCTCACTTACTACTCCTCTTCAAAAAGGGTCCTCAGGTACGCGTTATCCTATCACTAATTATGTCACATGTGCAAATTTCTCTACTTCTCACCAAAAATATTTAGCTGCAATTACTAAGGTTGTTGAGCCCAGTCTTCATTCTGAGGCCGTTAAGGATCCTCAGTGGCGGAAGGCAATAGCAGAAGAAATAAAGGCATTGGAAGATAATGCAACATGGGAGATTATGGACCTTCCACCAGGTAAGAAGCCTATCAGTTGTAAGTGGGTGTATCGCATCAAGTACAATTCAGATGGCACAATATAGCGCTAGAAAGCCCTATTGGTTATACGTGGGGATCATCAAGTTGAAGGTTTTGACTACAATGAGACATTCGGTCTAGCAGCTAAGATGACTAGTGTGAGATGTTTTCTCACAGTTGCAGTTGCAAAAGGATGGGAACTACATCAAATGGATGTCAACCTTGCCTTTTTGCATGGAGATCATGAGGAGGAAGGGTACATGAGAATGCCCCCTGGTTTTTCACCTAGTGCATCCAACAAAGTGTGTAAGCTGCGAAAGTCTCTTTATGGACTCTGCCAGGCTCCTCGGTAGTGGTTTGCCAAGCTTTCTTCCAAACTATGTGAGTGTGGTTTTGTTCGCTCATATGCAAACTATTCCTTGTTCGTTTATAGATAGGAAAGGAATGGTTTTTATGGCTGTGTTGGTATATGTTGATGACATTGTGCTCACAGGCAATGACACTCAAGCATGTAAGGATTTTAAAACTTATTTACATGCTTGTTTCAGTATTAAAGATCTCGGTCCCTTAAAGTATTTCTCAGGCATTGAGGTAGCACGGGGATCACAAGGAATGTTTTTATGTCAACGCAAGTATGCCCTGGAGATAGTTCATGAGTGTGGCCTTTTAGGTGCCAAACCAACTAATTTTCCAATTAAGGAGAATCATAAGCTTGCTCTTGCCAATGGACGTCTATTGAAATATGCTACTCAATACCGCGGATTAGTTGGGAGATTAATTTATCTTACTATTACTAGGCATGATCTAGTTTATGTCGTGCACATTCTATCTCAGTTTATGCAAGCTCCTAGAGAGGAGCACATGGATGCTGCACGCCGGGTATTGCGCTATCTGATAGGAACTACTGGGTTTGGGATTCTTCTCAAATCTGATAATGATATGAAACTTTTCGGTTTTTGTGACTCCGATTGGGGGGTATGTCCACTTTCAACAAGGTTCTTAATAGGGTATTTTATACGGCTTGGTGAATCACCCATCTCTTGGAAAACTAAGAAACAAGCTACTGTTTCCAGGTCTTCTGCTGAAGTTGAGTACAGGTCTATGGCGGTAGCTACCGATGAGTTAATATGGTTGCGTGCCTTCTTGGCTTCATTAGGGATGTTTCTCCAATAACCAATTAAGCTCTTTTGTGATAGTCAAGTTGCACTGCACATCCCTAAGAATCCCGTATTCCATGAATGGATGAAGCATATAGAGATGGATTGTCATTTTGTTCAGGAAAAGGTGGTAGCTAGGATTCTTACCTTATCACATGTTGGCACTAAGGAACAACCTGCAGATATCTTTACCAAGGCGCTTGGGAAGCGACAGTTTCAATACTTAAAGAGCAAGTTGGGCATGGATGAGCTCCAACTTGAGGGAGAGTATTAGGAAACTAATTATTGTGTAAATAAAATAGTTAGGATTTTATTTTGTTTAGGATTTTGTTTTGTTTAGGTTTCTTATTCCTTGTAATTTTCGATGACTTGGTGCACAAGCTAGGGAGGGCTAGGTCTAGGTTGTGGGATATATACGGGTCTTGTCCATGTAATGGAGAAAAGAGAAAGGCAAGAATTAAAGCCCCTGTTTATTCAATAAATTAAAGATCATTAATTTTTTGAAGATGACCAAATTAAAGATAAAACAATCAAAATCCAACACTTTAACATCAAGCTTGCATGATTAACACCAACCCTAACCCTAGCATGATCCAACCTCAACTGCACAATGATCAACATCAAAATAACTCTTATTTCTT
The DNA here is from genome assembly GCA_017589665.1 of Selenicereus undatus. Classification (NCBI taxonomy): domain Eukaryota; kingdom Viridiplantae; phylum Streptophyta; class Magnoliopsida; order Caryophyllales; family Cactaceae; genus Selenicereus; species Selenicereus undatus. The sequence continues at coordinate 84,616,879 of JACYFF010019584.1, forward strand.
ATCAAAACAACATGATCAAAGATCATAAACATCAAAACATGAATCAAAACTAAAATAAAACGCAAAACCAATGAAATCAAGTTTCAAGATTACTTACTTTGATTGCGAATAAGTTGAGATGGAGATGAGGTTTAGTGGTTTTGATGATTGAGGATGGTAGCTTGAGGTACTAGGATGTTGGGGGGGTCGGAAACCACCAGGGCTGGCCGGAAAAATTGCCGAAAAACACCCAAGAAGTGCTGCCCAGCTGCTGTCGTGAGGGAGGTGAGAGAGGCGAGAGAAAGTGAGCTTTGGATTGAGTTGTGTGTGTTTTGACTAATCAACTCACTTGGCTGAAATTTTATTTAGTAAAGCCACCTTTTTAAGCTAACCATGGTTAAGTTTAACCATGGTAATTAGTTAGATTAATAGGCAACTTGTTAGGGCTTCAAACCGGCTGAAATAAGTTGGGTTTGGGAATAAAATGATTCGTAAGGATAACGTTTTTCCGAAACTCAAAATTAAAGCTTTGTAATGTTACGGAAAACAAAATAAATTACTTTGATTAAACTGGTTAGGGCCTACTATCAATTCTTCCAAAGTTTTCGTTAATCAATTAAATAAACAAATAAAGTCCGAATTGCCAAGTGAGGGCCCAAATAAAATTTTTCAACCGGGGTGAATAAATGAAATGAGAAAAGAAAAACTATGAACATGAGGTAATTAAATAAAGAAACATAATTAAATAATTTTAGGGTTGGGCTATTACAGCCTTCTCCTCTTAAAGAGTTTTGCCCTCGAAACTTATAACTTGTCTATGTAATGCAAGATTACCTCAATTAATTGTGGATATTTCGCTTTCATTTCCTCTTCAATCTCCCAAGTAGCTGCTATTGCACAACTGCTTAATCCTGCGATCTAGCATTTAGATTGGTTGCTCTTCATATACTAAATCCGCAGTGATTTCAACAGGTTCAGATACAATGGCGTGGTTTGGATCTGGGGTATACTTTCTAAGCTGAGAGATGTGAAACACATTATGCACGTGTCCTAGTTCCACCGGCAGATCCAGACGATAGGCTACAGGATTAAGCTTTTCAATGATTTCATATGGTCCAACACATCGTGGACTCAATTTGCCTTGCACCCCGAACCTCTTAATACCCTTAGTTGGCGATACTTTCAGAAAAACTTTATTGCCTATTTGAAACCCCAAGGGCCTCCTTCTCTTGTCCGCATAACTCTTTTGTCGACTCTGGGCAACCTTAATATACTCTCAAATTCTTCTTATTGTTTCCACAGTTTCCTGTTTCATTTCAGGGCCTAAAATCAATGCCTCATCCAAATCACTCCAGCACAGTGGGGCTCTACATTTTCTCCCATATAGAGCTTCAAACGGGGCCATTTTGATGGTGGACTGATAGCTATTGTTATAAGAAAACTCCACCAAAGGTAAATCATCTTCCCATTTTCCTTGGAACTCCAATACACAAGCTCTTAACATGACCTCTAGAATTTGATTCACTCTTTCAACTTACCCATCTGTCTCAGGGTGATAAGAGCTGCTAAAATTCAATTTGGTCCCAAAGGCCTTTTGAAGTGCTCGCTAAAAACGAGCTTGAAATCTTTGATCCCTATCTGATACTATATCTAAGCGGATTCCATGTAGTCGGACTATCTCTTTAACATACAACTAGGCTAGTTTTTCAACTCCCCAGGTATCTTTGATTGGCAGAAAATGGACCGACTTGGTAAGCCGATCGACTATAACCCAGATAGCATTCTTCTTCGAGGTAGAAAGGGGTAAACCCATAACAATGTCCATTGAAATCGAATCCCACTTCCAAGTGGGAATCTCTAGGGGTTGCAATTCACCCACGGGACATTGATACTCTGCTTTCACTTTCTGGCAGGTCAAACACTTGTCTACATATTCTACAACCTTCTTTTTCATATTATTTCACCAAAAGTGTTGCCTTAAATCTCTGTACATCTTAGTGCCTCATGGATGCACTGAGTAGTGAGTATTGTGAGCCTCCTCTAGGATCTGTTTCCTTAGTTCCTCATTTCGGGGCACACATAGGCGATTCTGGAATCGCAGGGTCCCATCCTCATGTACTATAAACCCGGGAGACTTTCCTTTCTCTAGATTTTGTTTTATCCTTTAGAGTTCAGGATCACTTTCTTGGTTCACTCGAATTTCCTCCACTATAGAAGGCTATAAGGTAAGTGCTGATAATTGAACATGTGCTTGCCCATGGGACACTAGTTGAATTCCCAAGCCCTCAATTTCTTTCAAGAGACTCAACTGAGCAATCACAACAGTATTTGGGCTATGTTGTGCTTTTCTACTCAGGGCATCTGCTACAACATTTTCTTTTCCTGGATGATATTGAATTTGCCAATCATAATCCTTAAGCAGCTGAAGCTAACGCTGGTTCCTCAAGTTGAGCTCCTTCTGAGTAAAGATACATTTCAAACTTTGATGGTCAGTATAAATCTTGCATGTTACTCCATATAAGTAATGTCTCTAAATTTTCAGCGCAAAGACCACGGTTGCTAACTTCAAGTCATAAGTAGGATAGTTTTTCTCATAAGGCTTAAGCTGTCGAGAGGCATAAGCTACTACCTTATCTTCCTGCATCAGAACACACCCCAATCCATTCTTTGAAGCATCACTATAAATGGTACACTCCTTGCCTTCCATTGGTAGCGTTAGGATTGGGATGGAAGTTAGTCATTGCCTTAGCTCTTGAAAAGCTTTATCACATTTTTCAGTCCACTCAAACTTGTTCGCTTTCTTCAGCAAATTGATCATGGGTGAAGCTATTTTTGTAAATTCCTTGACGAACCTTCGATAGTAACCTGCTAAACCCAAAAAGCTTCTAATCTTAGTGATGTTAGTAGGCCTTGACCATTTCGTGATTGTCTTCACCTTTTGGGGGTCAACTTTGATTCCTTCGTTTGTGACCACATGTCCCAAGAACACCACTTCTTCCAACCAAAACTCGCACTTCTTTAATTTGCCATAAAGTTGGTGCTCCCTTAGTGTTTGTAACACCATCCTCAAATGATCAACATATTCATCTCTGTCCTTAGAATAGATAACAATGTCATCTATGAACACCACCACAAATTTGTTCAAGCAGGGCCTAAAGACTCTGTTCATAAGATCTATAAAGGCTGCGGGAGCATTGATGAGGCCAAATGGCATCACTGTAAACTCATAGTGACCATTCCCAGTCCTAAACGCAGTCTTGGGGATGCCTTCAAGTTAAATCCTAAGTTGGTGGTACCCTGACCTCAAATCAATCTTAGAGAAGACTCTTGCTCCTTGCAATTGATCAAACAAGTCATCGATTCGCGATAAAGGATATTTATTTTTGATGGTGATCTTATTCAACTCCTTGTAGTGAATACACAGCCTTAAGGTTCCATCTTTTTTCTTTACGAACAACACTGACGTACCCATGGTGACACACTTAGCCTAATAAAGCCCTTCTGCAATAGCTCATCTAATTGAAGCTTCAGTTCCTTAAGCTCAGTTGGGGCCATACAATATGGGGCTTTGGAAATAGGTTGGGCATTAGGGATTAATTCAATTCCAAAATCAATTTCCCTCTATAGGGGTAATGTTGGTAACTCTTCAGGGAAAATATCCTCAAACTCACAAACTACAGGAATATTTTCAGCTTTCTCTTCTTTTGCTTGGGTGTCCATAGCATAACACCAATATCCCATACACCCTTGACATAATAGCTTACTTGCTTTCATAGCAGAAATCAAGAGATAGGATTTTTCCTCTCTCTGCCCATAGAAGAATACTTCTCTCCCTTTTTCATCTTTCAAAATAACCTTAAGATCCTCATAGTCAATCTTACATGCATAATTGTGCAACCAATTCATTCCCATAATGATGTCAAAATCAGACAAATCAAATTGAATCAAATCCACAGGGAAGGTGGTTCCACCAATGGTAATGGGAACAAGTTTATAGGAGATAGGGCATTCAATCACACAATCATTGGGTAGCTTGATCCTATAATTGGTTTCCATCCTCCTATCTTCTATGTTCAGTTGCATGGCAGATCGGGTGGATATAAATGAATGAGTAGCACCCGAATCAAATAATACACAAAATGGCTTTGAATTTAAAAAGAGAGTTCCAGTGACTACTGTACCAGAGGTGGTAGCTTCTTTTTTACTCATTACATATGTCCGTCCTACTGCTGCAGGCCTTGGTGGTGGGGCCCCTTGGCGAGGTGGGGCCAAGGGTTTTGCTGCCCCTTTGTCTACAGCCTTCATCCTTCGGGGGCATGCAACAATCAAGTGTTCAGGGTTTCCACACCACATGCACTTATTAGTTCCTATTCAGCATTCAGGGGTGGTGTGATTTGTTCTGTCGCATTTCGCACAGGGCACTGAGCCTGCAGGACGGCTCTTAGGAGGAGCAGTATTAGGTTTCTTCTGGTTCTGGTTCACACTCTCACTCGGAGTTCCTCGCTCAAACCCCTTTCTCTTTTGGTTGATTGGATTCAATGCTCTCAACTCCGTCTTCACTCATTCCACTTCAGCCGCTCGCTCATATAGTTCTTAGTAAGTCAAAATTGGTTGTCCAGTTAAGTGATTCTGAATATAGAAGGCCAAACCCTCTTCAAACCTCTTCATTTTAACCTTTCAGATGATACAAACTCAGAAACAAACCTAGATAATTCTATGAACTTACTGGCGTACTGCATCACAGTCACAGGGCCACTCATCTTCAGCTCCATAAACTCTTTCTCCTTTTGCCTTTGGACCACAACTAGGTAGAATTTTGCCCTCAACTCACTCAGGAATTTATTCCAGGTGAATTCAGGCCCTACGAGCTTATCCTTAACAGTATTCCACTAAATGTGAGTCTCACCAGTCAAATAATATGTCCCAATGTTTAATTTCTTTTCTTCTGGGACTTCGATCACTGTAAAGATTTTCTCCATTCCCATTATCCATTCTTCCAATACTACTGGATCATAAGATCCATCATAAACTTTAAGGTTGCGTTGTGCTACCCTATCCGCTAATTTATCCTCTTTAGGAGGGGTTTCAGTAGGTACCTGGGGAATCCGCTTCATCAATTCAGCTACTAAGGTCGGCTAGTAGTTCCAGTCCCCAATATTGTTAGCTAACTCAGAAGGAATCGGTGGTATTTGGCCAAAATTTGGTGGCACATGATGGGAGGCTTAATCACCTGATCCCTTACCATGATCCGAGATTTCCTCTATATCAACCTCTTCATTGTTGTGCACTGATTCAGACATTTTGATTATACATGAAACGAAACAATTCAATCACTGGAATACTCAAACATATAAGTTAAGCATGCCCAACAAATACATTCTAACTCAAAGATTATTGAAAACAAGCCCAAAGCTTCATTAGATCATTTCATAACCGCTTATTTACATACATAACTGCCTATTTATACACATGATCAGCAAAACATACTACTTCTAACTGACTAGGCAAAGTCAGTTTTAACTCCTAACTCAACCCCAAATACTAACTAGCCTCAAGATACTAGGCCCGTCACATGGCCAAAAAGAGATACAGACTATGTCATCATGGTCGGAGAGGATCTAACTGACTATATACAATGTCAAATCCTAACAAAATACATTCATCCAAACCAACCATGCTATGAACAAACAGGGCTCAAAAAGAAAACTACTAACACCAACCCCTAGAACCACATAACGATCCCTAGATGGATCGTACTCCGGGTCAGGCTTATCATTAGGCTCTTCGCCTGAATCGAAGCTGCTAGTAAATGCCACTGACTCGGCATCACCAACCTCCTACTTAACATGTTGCTCCTGCTCAACCTGTGGCTCTACTATCATCTTGTCAATCTCCTGATCCCACTGCTGCTCTACCACGACCTCATCAATGTCCTGATCCTCCTCGTGATCATCCTTCTCCTCCTGATGGCCCTTGTCCTTAGAACTAACCACCACTATCTCTGGTGTATTAGGGAGATCTATCACCACATGAGCCTCCCCAGGACTGTCAGGCATCAACGGGGTACCTGGTGCGGGGGGGTGGTCTCGGTGCTGGGGCTGGGGCTGCAGGTGAGGGAGGTGCGTGATGTAACGGGAAGACATGCTGTAGAGTCTCCATGGTAATCCCCCTCTACTCAGACTCCTCCCTCAATAATAACTCTGTAGCGATAGTAGTCCAAGCCCCCTGGGCCGGGAACCTAGGCCCGTCCCAACCTGGGTTCCCTGTCACCATATAGTGATGATAACGGAGCCTAAACTTCATCCATGGATGAACTACGGGTAAAGACCAGAGCAGTCTATGTGCACATATCGTAATATTGTGAAACTCAAAAAAAGGGTCATGTGCATGAGCCTCTATACTAGCATGCAGTAGTGCGATGTGAGCAGCCACAGATGCACCTGGCATCAAGTTAATAGCATAAGGGTCCATCTAACAAAGAAAAGACATATATGAGAGGTATACGTAACCATAATTAAGGAACATGCAAATGTAAGCAACCTGTATTTCTACTATCGTTACTACACTTCTAATATCATTCTAGCAGTATAACAAAGCTCTCACTACCAACCATTCTCACCTTCTTATTTCTAACTCCATATTCCACAAAGAAAATCTCAACCTGACTTTGATACCAAATCTGTAATGCCCCAAATGTACATGAATCACTGTTTATATTTCTTTCATTAATAACCCCAGTTAGAAATGATAACCCAAATTATTAGGCACTACTGCCGTCCAACAAGGATAAGGCTTTGATTGTACATGATAAATAATTAATGTTTACCATTAAAGACATTCACACCATCACAACCCATCAGATCCTTTAGATAAATATAAAAATTGTTCTAACATCAAAACCATTCAAACATCTCAAGGATTACACCAAAATATAGAATTCTAATAAAATATATAGTCTCAACAGCAAAATATTCACAATACAGTATTATAGACATCTCAATGATAATACACCCCCATTCCATAAAGAGTTCCCGGCTCACTTATTATCTTCAGCCGTCTTACCTGCTTGAGAGCAATTCACTGAACACTTTCCTGAAACAAAACATGAAAATATTTCGAAATGTGACCCGAAGCTCAGTACATGCATTCCTGTATTGTTAAACATTAATGGAACGAAAACTGGTTAGGCCCGTATTACAATTCATCTTTAATTAAACACAAGGAATGAGATAAATACGAAACTGCGTTATCAGTTATTATCTGATAGTGAACCCTTGGAAACTGTTACGATATGAAGATAAGTGTACACCTGTCAAGCCGATCGCGACCTGACCTCAAGCCGCCCGGGTAAATAAAGGGCTACGCCATGTAACTGATGACCGATGAGGTCACTAATTATGTGATAAATCACTGATTAAACTGATTCATTGATGTACTTATCAAAATATTATAATTTTGGTAAATACGTGCTGATTTCTAAAGATAGAGGCAATGAACGTACCTGGAATTTTTAAATGTAAGCTCATTGAATAATATTATGCACAAAAGTGGAAGGAATGATAAATAAGGCCCTGATTCTATACAAAAATTATCGTTGTAAGAACATACGGTTAGCAAAAATATTTATTTCATAGCTAATAATTTAGTAGAAGCAAAGTATAAGCATAACAGAGGCTTAGGAAGAATGACTCATAACTTAATCATCTGATGTCTGATTGAGACTTAAAACTCGGATTAAGGCGATTCAAGAGGCATTTGAAAGCTAACATACTGAAATATATACCCACCAAAAATCATAATTTTTCAATGGGCCGATCACTACTAGTTTAATCGTGAACTTTGTCCTGTTTTCTTGAAATTTTCAGCCCCATTGTTTTGACTTTTTCCTCTCTTTTTTACACAAATTCTCAACTTAAACCATTCCTTAAAAGCATGTACACAAGCTTTAGTCCATCCTAGCATCATTCAAAATCACCACACTCAATTTCACTTCATAATCATATCCAATAAAGATAATTTTCAATCTAATACACACATAAACCAAGCTTAAAGCTAGTTTAATCCAAACCTTGCTTAACTTGCCAAAACCCTAGTTCATGGCCAACTTGGACTCACTCCAACTCATGTGAAATCACCAAAAACATCATAATAAACACCAATAGATTAGAAGATGACCAAATTAAAGATAAAACAATCAAAATCCAACACTTTAACATCAAGCTTGCATGATTAACACCAACCCTAACCCTAGCATGATCCAACCTCAATTCTACCATGATGAACATCAAAATAACTCTTATTTCTTATCAAAACAACACGATCAAAGATCATGAACATCAAAACAAGAATCAAAACTAAAATAAAAGGCAAAACCAACAAAATCAAGTTTCAAGATTACTCACTTTCATTGGGAATAAGTTGAGATGGAGATGAGGTTTAGTGGCTTTGATGATGGAGGATGGTAGCTTGAGGTATTCGGATATTGGGGGGTCGGAAACCACTAGGGCTGGTCGGAAAAATGGCTATAAAACACCCAAGAAGTGCTGCCCAGCTGCTGCCATGAGGGAGGTGAGAGAGCAGAGAGAAGGTGAGCTTTGGATTGAGTTGTGTGTGTTTTGACTAATCAACTCACTTGGCTGAAATTTTATCTAGTAAAGCCACCTTTTTAAGCTAACCATGGTTAAGTTTAACCATGGCAATTAGTTAGATTAATAGGCAACTTGTTGGGGCTTCAAACCGACTGAAATAAGTTGGGTTCGGAAATAAAGCGTTTCGTAACGATAATGTTTTTTCGAAACTAAAATTTAGAACTTTGTAATGTTACGGTAAACAAACTAAATTACTTTGATTAAACAGGTTAGGGCCTACTATCAATTCTTCCAAAGTTTTCATTAATCAATTAAATAAACAAATAAAGTCCGAATTGCCAAGTGAGGCCCCAAATAAAATTTTTCCACCGGGTTAAATAAATGAAATGAGAGAAGAAAAATTATGAGCATGAGGTAATTAAATAAAGAAACATAATTAAATAATTTTAGGGTTGGGCTATTACACACAAACAGCAAGGCTACCTACCAGCGCCTGGCAAACAAAGTTTTTGAACCTCTCATTGGGTAGACCATGGAGGTATATATGGACAACATGATAGTCAAAAGCATGCACGACGTCGAGCACGACCAAGATTTGCGAAAGACGTTTGAGATCCTTTGAACATACGACATGAAGCTCAACCCAAAGAAGTGTGTGTTTGGAGTTCGGTCAAGAAAGTTCCTAGGCTTCATGATTACCAGTTGTGAGATGTAGGCTAACCCAGATAAGGTCAAGGCAGTATTAGACATAAAGCCCCTATGGAACATCAAGGAAGTCCAACGATTAACTGGCTGTATCGCGACCTTAGGCTGCTTCATGTCCAGATCCACCAATAAATGTCACCCTTTCTTCCGCGTCCTTTGGAAGCGTGTAAATTTTGTTTAGGACAAAGAAGCAGATGATGCCTTCCAAGCGTTGAAGTCATACCTAGCTCACCTACCTAAAATAACCAACCTCCTCCCCAGAGAAAGGCTCTTACTCTACTTGGCCGTCTCGGAGCAAGCCCTAAGCGCTCTGGTGGTAGAAAGGGCCAAAGAACAGATCCTAGTATACTATGTAAGCCATGCCCTAGCTGGGGCTGAAGTAACCTACCCTCTAGTTGAGAAGTTTACTTACACATTGGTGATGGCTAGCCGGAAGTTACGGCGTTACTTTGAAGCACATAAAGTGGTTGTCCTCACCGACCAGCTTTAAAAATGTTTTATAACGATTGGACGCCTCCAGAAGGCTCTTAAAATGGGTGGTAGAGCTATCTCAGTATGACCTCAGCTTTGAAGTGGGACGAGCAATCAAGTCCCAAGCCTTAGTGGATTTCTTGGCCGAAAACGCTAGCATCCCTCTCGACACAGCAACACCTTCCCCCTCTTGGAACCTCTATGTGGACGGCTCCTCCACTAAAGATGGTAGTGGAGCTGGCCTAATCATCGAAACCTCCCAGGGAGAGAGGCAGGAGCATGCCTTGAAATTCGTGTTCATGGTACCTAATAATGCGGCTGAGTATGAGGCCTTGATAGCGGCAATAGATCTGTGTTATACAGCGGGAGTGTAACGCCCCCAATTGTTGATGCCAGATTATTTTACCTTAATCACCTATGTACTATTGGTTTGTAGCGGAAGCCTTCTATTGGAGGCGTTACCGCCGTTCTATGATGGAACAAGGCTACCTGATTTACTAGACTTTTGGAACTACCCAAATTAAATAGTTGCCTAATCATACTATTTACCTTTCACGTGATAACTTGATGTACCAATGCTAAGCATTATTCTCCTCAGGTTTCAAAAGAATAACAACACACAGTCTCCAAGTTACTAACCTATCACCACTTTGAGCGTTGACTAGCTAGCGATCAGTAACGTCTATTGTTTTGCTGCTTTCTGATTTCTTTCTCCCCATACCTAAAACAGAAAACATAAAAAAAAAGTTTGAATGGTGAGCCGAAGCTCAATACATACATTCTCATGCAGTAAAATAAGTTTTATGTGAAATTAGTTGGGCCAGTCGCATTTCAAAATGTTTTGCTTTGCAAACAGGAGAGACAGAATGCATAATTAAAATGATTTGCTGATTATTATCTGGAAGTGAACCCCTTGGTCGATGTACATCTTGAAACGATCATACTTTAGGTGCTCACCCCACAGGCCGATCGAGAAGTCTGACTTAACGCCGCGCGCGGGTATATTGATCGACCTAAGCCTTGATAATTGATGGGCATAAGCCCTGATGATTGATAATTGATGGGGCCACTTGTTTATGTGACAAAACATTGCGTAAAACGATTCGTTATGTGATTATCATATTGACTTTGCATAGTTCGAGAAATACATGAGTTTTCGAAGAGCAACGTACCTGGTTCTTGAAAAATCTCTCGCCATTGTTGTAGAAATTGTTTTCTCGCAGCTTGAAGCGACTTAGGTGGCCTTACTTCTGCTCCAAACATGTCATTTTCTCGATTAGTGTGAAATTAAGAAATTTTATTACATTTCTTAACTTAATGAGAAATTTGGATTCCTTTGACTTTCCTTTTAATTTATTATCGTAATTATACTTAACTTAATTTGATGCTGTTTTATTTTGTTTTTGTTCCTCTCCTTTACCTAGCCAATGCTTGTTTAATACGAGCTATAGTGACGTAACGATGTGACTCACCTTGAGTTTGTTATTAACGACATTATCGATCATTATCATTGTCATTGTTATTACTATTATTGTTATTAGAATTGTGATTGTTTTTGGTAATAATTATTATTGATGATATTATTGCGATTATTGCTTTTCCCTTTAATGAGTCATCGTTAACCATCAAACTTTGGTTTACGATGCGTTTTAAAGTGATTTCACGAACTTGGTCTCATATTCAACTCGAGTTCCAATCATAACATTATTCATTAGTGAAATAAAATTACGAAGGCACATTACGTTAGTAGCTCCAAATCCACAAAACTACTTACTCCTTTCGCTTTCCTTTAACGCCCAAAATCCTTGAATTTCACCAAACCCCATACTTTGTTCATGATTTTCAAACATTTAAAGCTTCTATATCTCCATCCATTCTCATCTCCATTATCCTCACGTGGAGAATAAATCTTGCCATAACTTATGCAACAATATAATACATATGCTTATATCTCCTTATTTCTATTCGATTATCGCCAAAGGCTTGTTTAAACACTCCTAAAACAACCCAATTGAGATTTAACTCCATTCAACATCCAAGGTATGATTATGGTACAAACAAATCAGATTTGCTACATTGCATGAGGCACCAAATTACACAAGAGGCTAACTAAACCATAAATCTATATTGGGTAATCAAGAGATGGGCCGACAATATTATTATTATCCTTATTCTTCTTGCGTTGCTCACTTGTACTTCCCCCCTCCTGTTAACAAGTAACTTTGAATTTAGAAATTGGCATTCCATACGGTTAAATCATCTAAGGAAAAATCAAAGGTCATATATTTGGACTCATCCCAAAGTTTGGTCAACACTCAAAGCTTGATTAGGAGTTTTCTTCCCGGAAGAATCCTAACCAAATTATGCTTCTAACTTATTCATTTACACATCAGGGCATTGACTCTCATCAGAACATTGGTTATCATGTCCTTTCTAAACAATCAAGTTCTTAGAGTCACAACCCTCCCCATTAACATATACCCTAAAAGCAACAGTGCTTCACAAATCTGGTCTTATATCTCTCTCTCAACATCCAACAACCAAACAACAACAACAACAACAACACCTCCCAATGTAGGTCCCGCTTTCGCGGGGTCTGGGGAACATCCAACAACCAAAGAGACTCCCAAAACTTATAACCAACTTAACCCAACTTATAACAACAAACATCATCTTCGCAATGTATCGGAATAATTTCAAGCTTCGGGAATTCGCATTATACGCGACAACTAGGGGTGAGCAAGACCGGGTACCCGGTCCAATTTCTTGGAACCGGTCCCGGTCCCGGTTGGACCGGGTCCAATAATTTTGGAACCGGTCCCGGTCCCGGTTGAACCGGTTCCAAAATTTCTGGACCCGGTCCCAGAACCGGTCGGGACCGGTTCCATAACCGGGTACCCGGTGCCCTTTTTTTGACTTTTTTATTTTATTTTAAAATTAAATTTTATCAAAATTCAAGCCATTAAGTACACCACCATCCCAACAACTACTAAGCACTAAAGACGTTAGTACTTCTATTTCTAAGCAAACATCACAAAAAAGCAAGAAAAAGGCTCCAACATTAACTAATAACTATGCATGCAAAAGGTCATTGGGTAATTAGACCGGGTAATCGGGTACCGGTACCGGTTCCAAACTTCCAGGAACCAGACCCGGAACCGGTTGCCACCGGATCCTGAATTTTGGAACCAGTCCCGGTCCCGGTTGGACCGGGTCCGGATCCGGACTCGCCGGGTCCAAACCGGTTCCGGGTCTGGGTCTGGGTATCCGATTTTTTTGCTCAGCCCTAGCGACAACTAATAAACATCTCACAATGTCCAACTTCATACTTTCCCAACATAACCAAATAGCACCAACTTATATCAATAGTTTCAAAAGCACGTATTCAAACCATGACAAACTTATGTCAATAAATTTGTAGTTCATCCAACCCAACTTTAAACATTTTCTTATCAGTTTTACTTAATCATTCTTTCAAAGTTGCTCTCAAGTTCAAGGCATTATCATCACCAATTACATCCAAAGGACATCCATAACTCCAATTCACACTCTCTGGGAACCAATTCCAACATTCACAAGGAGCATCAAGGATTGCAAAGAAACAATTATCAAGGCTAATTACAACAAATTAAAATTTAACAAAGCCACCCCCCTTCATTCTCACAACAGACCAAATTCCTCAAGCTGTCAACTCCATCTCAACATCCAAACCAAGTTCAGAAATTTGCAAACAACTGAGTGAAAATACTAATTACAACATTCAACAAATGAAACCAATCCCAAACACCCAAATTAAACTAGTCAAGCAAGGTTTAGGGTTTCACCTTCAATTCAGATTAGAACAAGACAAAGAGGATGGAGGATCGTGGATGGTGGGTCGTGGTGGCTAGTGATTATGGGTGGTGGCCGACACGCCGGTAACCGGCGAACCGGACGGCCGCAACGACCAGAGAGACGAGTCACAGCAGTGCGTCTGGTCGCGGAACAGGGGAGGCTCGAGCGGTGGAGAGATAGCAGGTGGTGTGCTGGCCGGGGTGCTCGACGTCGGACCTGCTGGTGGCCGCCGGCCGACTGCCGATGTAACGTCCCACATCGGTGGTTGAGGAGAACGAACCACCCTTTATAAAGGTGGGGATACCTCAATACATAGAGGCGCCTTTTGGTGAAAGTCTTAAACGCCCATTAGCCGAAGGACAAAACCGTGCAGGGGCACCCTTCTAGTCCCCAAAGTGGACAATACCTCGGTGTCGGGACTCTTGGGCTGTTACAGCTGGTATCAGAGCAGGTTCCCGGGTCGATGTGCCAGCAGGGACGCTGGGCACCCTAAGGGGGGAAGGATGTAACGTCCCACATCGGTGGTTGAGGAGAACGAACCACCCTTTATAAAGGTGGGGATACCTCAACAAATCGAAGCGCCTTTTGGTGAAAGGCTTAAACGCCCGTTAGCCGAAGGACAAAACCATGCAGGGGCACCCTTCTAGTCCCCCAAAGCGAACAATACCTCAGTGTCGGGACTCCTGGGCTGTTACAAGGAGCATACTTGGTCAGGGCGTTCTCAGACTCCCAACTCATCGTAAGTCAACTCAATGGGGAGTATGAAGTCAAGGATGACACCATGGCGGCCTATGTCCTCCGAGTACGCAAGGCCACTCAATTATTGAACCATTTCTCAATAACACATATTCCACCGTTGGAAAATCGACAAGCATATGCTCTATCAAAGTCTGCTAGCTCTTCAGAAGATGAAAAGCCGAAACACATCCAATGGGAGACCTTGATGGAATGCAGCATTGAACCTCACGAAATCCTTTGGCTGGATAAGAGTTCCACCTAGATGGACCTTATTCGCGCGTACTTGACGGACCACACATTGCCCTTGGACTCTAAAGAAGTATAAAAGGGCAGCCCGGTGCACAAGTATATCGAGTGAAAAGACAGGTGAATTGGTTCATAGTATACAATGAGATCTTATACAAACAGTCCTATGCCCACCCACGACTTCACTGCGTGACTCCAGAAATGGGGAAGAAGATCCTTGTAGAATTGCATGAAGGAATATACAGTTCTCATATTAGCGGGTGTGCCCTAGCAGTCACCGTTGTACAGACTGGCTACTACTGGCCTTCTTTACGCGTGAATGCTATGAATTTGGTCTGCAGTTGCGACAAATGTCAGAAATTCGTCCCCATCCAGCGAAGGCCCACCACCCCTTGACGCCTATCATCAGTCCCCTATCGTTCGCCACTTGAGCAATAGACATACTAGGTCCCTTCCCCAAAGCCATAGGTCAACGAAAGTACTTATTTGTTGCGATGGATTACTTCACTGGATGGGTAGAGGCTAAGGCTGTCGCTTTAATCACCCACGGCTGAGGTTCGCAAATTCATTTAAAAGAATATCATCACCCATTTTGGAGTTCCTCGGGTGATGATCTACAACAACGGTCAGCAGTTCAATACGACTAAGCTGACCAATTACCTCAGCACCTTGGGGTGTCGAGCATGGTTCATTGCGGTGGCTCATCCCCAGGCGAATGAACAAGCTGAAGCCACAAACAAAGTCATCCTCCATGGCTTATAAAAGAAACTAGACGATGCTAAGCACAAATGGGCCAATGAACTACATGGCGTCTTGTGGTCAGTCCGTACCACCGAAAAAATGGCCAATGCGGAAACACCTTTTATCCTAGTGTATGGGTCTGAAGTCGTGCTCCCCCCATCGAAGTAGCACTCCACGCCCATCGTCTTTCCACCTTTCAAGAAGAACTCAACAACGAAGCCCTTCGGGTCGGGAAGCCCTCGATTTACTACCCTCTGTTTCGAGTGATGCCCTCCTAAGAGAGACACTCTACAAACTCCGTGTTGCACGGCTTTGTGATTACACGGTGAAACTCCATCCCATCAGGGTCGGAGACCTAGTCCTTCGATAGACCTAAGCTGTTGTGCAGGTAAGCGAACGCGGTAAGCTCACGGCTAACTGGGAAGGACCCTACAAAGTAATGGAGCAAGTACGCCTGAGCATGTACCAACTAACAACTCCGAAGGAACCCCCATCCCCAAAAAACGTGGCATAGCAGCAATCTGTGCAAGTATTATCACTAGCAGTTTCTCCTTCTTAAGATTCACGCAATGTACTAACTGCGTTTTTAATAAAAACACGCCTTGACATTGACCACCAAGGCACTTATCTACCCATCCAACCCCCTCACACCTTTAGCCCCTCTAAGGGGCTAAGGGTCTTATAGCACGACCTTCAGGCCGGTCGCTATAACTTTAGTCCCTCCAAGGGGCTAAGTGTCCTATAGCACGGCCTTTGGGCTAGTTGCTATACCTTTATCCCCTCCAAGGGCCTAAGGGTCTTGAAGCACGGCCTTTGGGTCGATCGCTATGCCTTTAGCCCCTCCAAAGGGCCAAGGGTCTTCAAGCACGACCTTCAGGCTCGTCGTTATACCTTTAGTCTCTCCAGGGTCCTAAGGGTCCTACAACACTGCCTTTTGGTCGGTCGCTATGCCATTAGCCCCTCCAAGGGGCTAAGGGTCTCAAAGCACTGCCTTCAAGCCTGTCGCTATACCTTTAGTCCCTCCAAGGGGTTAAGGCTCCTACAGCATGGCCTTTTGGCCAGTTGCTATGCCTTTAGCCCCTCCAAGGGGCTAAGGATCATCAAGCATGACCTTCACGTCGATCGCTATACCTTGAGTCCCTCCAAGGGACGAAGGGCCCCGCAGCACAACTGTGTAGGATGACAACCCACTTCACTTGTTGTTCCCCTTAGGGGCCAGAGGATTGATGATAAGGCATAAATGACTACGAAAGTAAAAACCAACGCAAGTGTGCGATAATAAAAAGGGAAACAAGTGACGAATAGCAGGCAGTCAAGATGGAGGCTTCATTAAAATGTAAGTAAAAATTACAAGCACGAATATGAATCTACAGCTGGAAAAAAGACCAGGAGAAGAACGAAATAACCTCTCGAGCATCAAAGGGCGGGGTCCTCGTCATCGCTGCCCTCATCAGCCGCGCCTTCGTCATCATCATCATTAGGTGTCATGCCCTCGCCATTTAGGGGAACGGTAACTTCAGGCTCGCCCAAGTCGTCTTCTTCAAATGTCGTGGTTGAAACTCCACCTGTTCCGGGTCCTCGCCCGCGGCCCGAGCCCGACGGCGGTCCTCAATGTACCATAAGTAAGCCTCAAAGTAACCCTCCTAATGAAAGTCCTCAAGGGTTGGGGTCTCTAGAAATTCGCAGAAGAATTTTATGTGGTCCTCTTGATCGCGTTGATAGCCCTGCTGTTCAGCCTTAGCGGCCCCCTCAAGGCCAGCGATCTTCTTTGCCCCTATCTTGATGGATGCCTCTTTCAACTGATGCTACACATGTTTCTTCTTGGCTTCCCAGGCCTCTTTGTCCTTCTTCATCTTCTCCTAAGGGTGCTTGTATTTTGACACAAACTCCTTTGACTTTTACAGCTGCATCTGGAGGTCGCTGATTTGCCCCTTCAGTAGGACACTAGAACTCTAAAGTTCATGGAATTGCCTCTCTAGAGCTGAAGCGGGAGGCACCGATCTCACGGCCCGCAACGCCCGGGTGGAAGCTTGCCAAGACACATACCAACATTACAGGTTAACAAAAGAAAGAAAACAAAAGATAGGGAAGGCGAGAGGATTGGCCCTTACTTCAACCTCGGTGACCCTGAGTGGCTCCTCGGCACCGGAAGGAACCAAGTCCCACGACTTGGCAAGGTGCTCCACCAGAGCTAACTTCATCGGGAGGTCAACCGTTAAGAAGCCCACAGCCTTGGCCGACTTGTTCACGAATGCCTCTCCAACCGGTCATGGGACGGCTTCGTGGCTCCCTTGGGAGGCCCCATACAAAGAAGGCACCCATGCCCCCCAGAGGCCGCTTGGGTAGCAGGCCCCTCCGACGCCCCTCGTTGGGGCGAACCTTCGACCTCTACATCCTTTGAAGGAGGTCGGTCGACAATCATAGGGGTCGTAGCTGAGGTTACGGCCATCTCCTCTCCCTCCTCAAGACGCAGATGCTTGGGGTCGTCCGAACGTGCAAGGCTCAAGGAAACTGTAGGGGGCTTCCAGTCGTGCAACGTGATCTTGGGTGCCTGAAACAAACGTTATAAATCAATACTTAGCTTACATGCATTGAAAACATAACTTGAAAGGAGGAGGCCACAGATTGCGAAGACAAACCTTCCTCGCTTGGGTCTCAACGCGGCAGCGTCGTTCCTCCTCTTGACGGCAAACAGCCATGGCTGCCACCTCTTCTACAGTGGCCTGTCCGCTCTCGTATAGAGGTAACATCTCCTTGGCTTGCTCTTCACAGGTGAAAAGAAAGTCAGGTCAGAATTACAGAAAGAATAACACATAGAAAAGATGCATAATACCCTTAGAATAATTTCTTAGTTTAAGCAGGCTAGTGGTGGCAAGGAAGAAATCGTTATTGAAGTATGACAACTTAGGAAGCCAGTTCAGGGGCTTCCTATCGCTCGATTTTACCCGATGATGCACGGCAGTCGGCTTCCTAAACGGGTTACAAACTGGCTTGCCGTCATTCCAGCCAGGCAGGTCACCCCAACCTGTCATACGGTGTACAAAGAGGAAGTCGTACTTCTAGTTTTCAATTTGGACTTCTTCTCGATAGCCGACTTGTTGTTGATACTGTACCAACCAGTATCCCCGGTCTCCTCGGGGGGCTCTGCACAGTGTGCACCACTTCGGAAGCCCGACCAGTGCAAGAGAACTCATGCAGCTCACACGTTGTGACATAGTTGTGCCAGGAGATAGGCACAACCTGTGCCTGCGCCAACTTTTATTTTTTTAAGATTTCCACGATGGCCGAGTGTAGTGGAAATCTCATGTCGTAGGAGAAGGCAACCCAATAGATCGCTAAACATCCGGGAGGAGGTTTGTTCACGGTGGCGTCGAGGTCGGGAATAATAAACTTGTACTCGGCAGGAAAGAGGCACTTCTCCTCCAAGGTCGGCCTCCTTAGGGTACGCACGATCCTGGGGTTAGGAAAGTGAGTGCACGGCCCATCTTTAAGGTTAGAGCGCATAGGGGCCCCTGGTGAAACTGACGCCTCGGCAATAACTTCCAGTGATGACCCCCGTTAAACGCGGCCCCTGTGTGAAGTAGAACATGATGAATGAGGACTCATCGAGCAACCTTCACCTCCCCTCTCGGGGGTACTAGTACTAGTCGTGCAGACCTTAACACTCGGTCTATGGGGATCCGAGGTGGAGTGAAAGTTACCTTCTTATTATCCTTAGGCCATCAGCTAAGGGACGGTCTTTAAGTGTGTGGCGGTCTTCGTCCTTGCCAGCTTGCATTCCTGAACATCAGTGTTAAGCTTGTCGAGAGCTACAAATTTAACCACTACTTCGGTTATTAAATAATTTTTATAGCATAGGGAAGTAGGGATCGATCCACGAAGAAAGATTGTTTTAAAAATGCTAGTTTAATCCTGAATGATTTTACTAATCTAATTTATTAAATCTAATCTTAATAATTCTAAAATAATTAAAATCTAATGAATAAAAATCTAGAAAAACACCAAATGATGCTCCTAAATATTTTGGATTATAAGCTGGAAATAAAAAAATTAATTAGCTATCCTAAATAATTTAGAAAAATAAAAACAGAATAATAATTCAATCTTCAACTAAAAATCAAAACAGAAATGATTAAACAGAAAATTAATATTAAAAATCACAAGCAGTAACCTAAACTAATAATCTTAAACTGGACAAGCTTATAACTCCAGAATAATGTCTGATTAATTTCAGGAAAATTAAATTAGAAACTTACTGCAGAATAATCAAGCAGAAAATTAAATCTGAAATTAAAAATAAAATAATCTGCATAAATATAAATACGAAAATAATCAATAAAATTACCCTAATTCTAGGACACAATTTTCTGGAATTAACAACACCTAATAATCATAAATTAAAATCAAAAATCGAAATTTTCAGAATTAATAACCTAAAAAACCTACACTTATCAATTTCACAAAATAATTCTGAAAAATTATCAAATAAATTCCAAAAATTAAGAAATTAAATATGAGCGGACTAGGACACTATATAAACACTAGGACTTAATAAATATTGAAAAAATACAAAAATAACTATTTTTAGTCTAAGTTCTAACAAACTGGTAATTAAATACTAAAACTGAATATAAATCAATCTAAAATTATAGCCACTCTAAAAAATCAAAATCTAAGCTATCTAAAATTACCTAGACACTCCTAAAAGACTATAATTTTGGGGGGATCGATTGAATTATATTAAAGCTAATAAAAATAGAACAAAAATTAACAACTAATCAAATTAACTCTAAGCAACAAATAATAATCGAAAGTTATCAAATTTATGAAGGATGCTTAGTATAATCTCAATCCACCATGCAAATTAATATTTATCATTAAAACACAAGTTAATTTCATTCATGAGTTAAACTGTAGAAGATATCCACTAGCAGTTCTTCCCCGTTTTTCCATAGATTTTAGTTTGCTTAGGTCCAACCCTAATATAAACCCTACTGATTTGATAATCTTTACACCAGCACAAAAATTTAACCAAATTAGAGCATTAAGAATTAGAAAAATATCATTTAACACTTTGTAATCAATTTACCAGCAAATCGATTTAATAAAGATCTAAAGCGATTACCTAATTAAAAGAGATGGGTTTGAGCCATCCATGATTAACGAGGGTGATACCTAGGCCTAAAAGACTATAACTTTTACGTATTATAGTCTTCTAAACTATCAATCGAAGTTGTATTTAATCAACTAGCATGCATTCTAATCGATTTAACACAAATTTCATAAACGATAAATGTTAATCGCTAAAGAATCATGAATATAAATCAACTAGACATTAAAGCATAAGACTTGTTTCAAAATAGTAATTTTAGCATGACTTCAAGAAGATTATACTAAGCACAAAAAAATTACTCATTTATGTTAAAAATAAAATCACAAAATTCACCCAAATAATTCATGTTTAACAATAAACTAAACAAGATAAAATAATCTAAAATAAAATAAAATAAAGAAAAATAAAGAAAAAAAATCACTACACTTTGAATTGGAGGGGTTGTTCCATGGCTTTGATGGCTGCGTGAAGATGAGATGTTTGATGGTGGTGATGATCTGATGATGATGATCGTGGTGATGAGGCTTTGAGGGCTGCGTGAAGATGTTTTATGGGTGAGGAAGATGGCGCAGGGGGCTGATGATGATGATTGATTCACGATGATGGTGATGATCAATGATGATGATGAAGGCGTAGGTGAGGCGTGGGAGGATGAAGATGATGGGCGATGAGCTGATGATGCGTGGGAGGTGGAGGTGAGACAGAAGGTGCCTGCCGTGATGATTTATGGTGAAGATAGAAGATGATGAAGAGGGTGATTAGAGGTGATGATGGTGATGATATTATATGGGAAGCAGCAGTGAAGTTGTTTTATAGGTGGGGATGAGAGATGAATATATAATGAGTCTGGTGAGGCTAGGGTTAGTGTCTTACGGTTTTCTTCTCCTTTCTTCCTTAGGTTTCTTCTTCCTCAAGACTTCTAGCTTTTCACCAACTCTTGAAACCTTAGCCCAATATAATAATTATGAAAATAATATTTTCTATAATTATTATTTTTTGGACCGTCTTGTAGCCAGGTGTGTAAAACCCGAGCTTCTACATCCTCTCTTCTCCTCTTTGATACTAACCCTGAAAAATATATAAAACAAAACAAATTAAACAAAATAATATATATAATATACTTGAAATAATTATAAAAATAATGCATGATTTTTGACTTAACAATCTTTCATACAAGAAACGGCCACGTCAATTTCCCAAGGATAAACAATGTCTTCCTCAATAATGAGAATATTGGGAATCGACAAATACTTGCAACTAGACCAGGAGGATGTGCCGGGTTCATATATGGGCACCGCATAAGGGATTTTCTTAGGCTCTTTAAGCTGATTCTTTGGACGAACACAAGTTACCACCTTCCCATGAAGGCCGAGAGATTGGGGAATTAAGGGTGACAGCCTTCCTCTAGGGGACCGGTTGACCCATCAGGGACAGTCTCACTCGATGAGCATAAGGTCGACATGACTCAACTAATAAACACAATACAAAGTACAAATTCTATAATAAAGTGGGAGGGAGATGAAGAAAAGGGCAGAGTCTCTCTCTCTAGGAAGCTTGCTTCTCTCTCAAGAAAGTTTTAAAGGGACAATCAAAATAACCTTCTTCGCATAGCCCAACTCCGTTTATATAAGGAAGGGGATGGAGAGGGAAGAACGACACACTCCCCTAGCCATTGGCAGGGCCAAAACGCCATTCAGGTCATGCCACGTGGCATTCAGACACTCATAACTGCCTCGAAAAACCTTAACCCACAAGGGGCTAAGAGCATTACAATGTAGCATGAGGGTCAGTTGTCACGTCCCCAGCCTACCCTAAGGGCTAAGGCTCCAAAAGCATGGCTTCGGGCCGGTGGCTATGCCTTCAGTCCCTCCAAGGGTCCTACAGCACGGTTTAGGGGCCAGTCATTATGCCTTTAGCCCCTTCACGAGGCTAAGGGTCTGAAAGCACCCTACGGGCCATTCGCTATGCCTTCAGTCCCTTAAAGGAGCTAAGGATCATGAAGCACGACCTAGGGCCTGGTCACTATATATTTAGGAGCCCCAAAGGGCTACGGGTCTTGAAGCACGGCCCAGGGGCCGGTCGCTACATCCTTACACCCCCAAGGGGCTAGACCCCTACACGCGGTCGACCGCTTGCTACACGACTAGTCCCCAAGGGGCTGCGAATTATCACAGTGCTATTAGGAAACCAATCACTATACCCCCCAACCTCCAAGGGGGGCCTAACACCCTGTAACCACGGCCTATAAGCTTGATGCTAGCTACCCCCGACCCTCAAAAGGCGGGAGGCTCTGAAGATAGGCCAAAAAGGCTGGTTGCTAGAGGCTTGGTTCACAGATTCACATACGGTCATAAGCATACTTCTAAAGGCAATGTTAGTTAGCAAAGAGGAGGCATTTCATTACCGAAATTGACAAGTACATGGAGACGGTTTCAAAAAAAATAGGGAAAGAGATAAAAGAGGGGGGGCGAGCAGCTATAAAGCCTACGACTACTCCTCATCATCACTGGAAGGAGATGGGGCATCATTTGACCCCAAGCTCTCCTCTTGGCCATTTACAAGCAGGCCCCAATCCCAAATTGAGCGACCTAGGGCGGCAAGCCCATAGGAGACTGTTCTTGTTGAGATGCAACCAAGCTTCAAAAATAAAACATCGTAGGCCTACAAGGGCTGACTTCAGGTCCTTGGCCAGATCCCTGCTCAGAACGCCCAGCTCTAAGGCCTCGTTGACTACCATCGCATAGAAGACAGCCTGAACCATCTCAGGTATGCAAAAATCGCGGATAGCCTCCTCGGCACCGGAGAGAATGAAGTCCAGACATAGTGCGCGATAATCCGTTAGGAGTGGCCGGGGAGGGCGAGAGGCACTTCTTAGTCGCCAATTGAAAGCCTCCAAAACATGGAGGGCAATCTCCTTAATGTTGAGAAAATAAGGGAATACCGTGATAGAAAACTTTCTCGCGAGAAAAATAAAACACAAGGGATGGTCAAAGAAAGCCCCATTTTATATACCAGAAGTGGGGGACTCTCAATACAACAGTCGTACCTCAGGAAATCCCCTAGCACAAAAATTGAAATCCAAGTGCTACCGAATGATGGGGTGTCCCTAATAAAAGGCTGCCTTTTGAAGTCTGTAGACAGTCCCTTTGGCACGAACCCACTCCACATTCTGCCTGACTAGCCATCCGGTTGAGCGTGCAGGCAAAATGTGACGGGCTAAATGATCCAGAAAGTATGGGAATTCCAAGTGGGCCCCACGTATGTGTCTATGGACCGGGCTAGGCCAATTACCTATAGTTGTTCCGGTGTCCAAAGATCCCTACTCAGAGGCCCAATGAGGAAACCACCCAGCGCCCTATTATGGAAACATCCTAAGTGAAGTTAGTATTTTACCCCCGACTACAGAGACTACAAATACCCCCTACCTGCCTCGGAAAAGGGGATCGCTTTTGGCACATTCCCCCATGCATCATAAATTCTTTTTTTGCTCTATCTTTTTTTAGGACCCTCTACTGACTTGTTCGTCAAAGAGATGCTCCCCGGATCTCAATCTAGGGTTGCCCTTTTTGCATGTTCAGTGTTTGAGAAAAGGATCATCAGGCGTCCCGCTCGTGCCATCACATAAGCTCGCTCTCATCTCATGTCATCCTTAAAGAAACCAGAAAGTCCTAAAACAACTTTTCAACACAAAAGGTATCTTTTATCCCAATGTCAAACTCTTGGAGCAACAAAATCCATCTAATGAGTCTTGGTTTTGTGTCGTTGTTAGCCAATAAGTGTTTTAATGCAGCATGTTCAAAAGGTATGGACGGAATTTATCAAGTGCAAATACTATAGCTAGCAACTCTTTCCTAATAGTCGAATAATTCTTTTAAGCATCAGTTAGAGTTCTACTAGCATAGTAAATCACATGAGGCATTCTATTCACGCTTTGACCTAAAACAGCCTTAATAGCAAAATCAGGCGCATCACACATAATCTCAAATGGCAAAGAAAAATCAGGAGGCTACACAATAGGGGCCAACACTAATAAAGATCGAAGCTTTTCAAAAGCTACACAAGACTCATCAATCACAAAAGGAGCATCTTTAGTAAGGAGATTAGTAAGTGGTTGAGCCACTGTACTAAAATCCTTAATAAATCTCTTATAGAAACCAGCATGACCAAGGAAAGATCTGACTTGCTTCACACAAGAAGACACAGGTAGATTAGAAATCAAATCAACCTTAGCTCTATCAACCTCAATCCCTTTTTTGGACACTTTATGTCCCAAAACAATCCCTTCTTGGATTATGAAATGACTTTTTTCCCAACTCAAGACTAGACTCACTTCTTCATATCTTTTCGATACAGTGGACAAATTAGCAAGACACAGGTCAAAGAAAAAACCAAAAACAGAGAAATCATCTGCAAACACCTCCATGAAATTATGAATATAATAAGAAAATATGGCCATCATACATCTTTGGAATGTGGAAGGTGCATTACACAACAAAAAGGCATCCTCTAATAGGCGAAAGTACCCAATGGGCAAGTAAAGGTTGTTTTGTCTTAGTCCTCAAGATAGATAGGTATTTGGTTGTAACCCGAATACCTATCTAAAAAGCGATAAAAACTTTGTCTAACTAATTTTTCCAAAATTTGATTAATGAATGGGAGGGAAAAATAGTTGTTTCTCGTGACAGAATTCAGCTTTCTGTAATCAATGCACGCCCACCACCCTGTGGTCTGTCTAGTAGGAAGTAGTTCACTTTCATTATTCTTAATCACAGTTATTCCAAATTTCTTAGGGACGACTTGAACTGGACTGACCCATTGACTATAAAACATAGGGTAGATAATGCATGTATCTAAAAGCTTTACCACCACTTTCTGGACAACTTCTTTCATGATCCCTTTCAAATTAGCATAAACACCCAATAGCACCCTTAAGATCAGATAAGGCACGAATCAACTCTTCCTCTTGATCACAAGATAAAAGAGAAGATATAATTACAGGTAAGGTCTCTTTAAAGCCTAGAAACGCATACTTAAGGGAATTAGAGAGATGTTTCAACTCAAGTTTAGGTGGGGACACAACAGAAGGTGGCATAGGAGAACTAGTCAAAGGGGGAAGAGGTTCATAAGTGGACACACAAAAGGAAGACTCAAGATGAGGAGTGGAATCAAGATTAGAATCCATCTCATCTATTGTACTTCCTAAATCAAATAATCCCAAATCACCATGGGAAAGACAGGATCCCAAGGGATCACTGCTCAGAATAGCAGGGAAAGCTTCTTTAATCATTCAATCACATAAATAAAAAAAGCACTCAGAATCTTCAAACACAGGTTGAGCAGAAGCTTTGAAAATATTAAGCGTAACCCTCATGTTCATGACTGAGACATCCATGATGTATAGTTAATGGTGGCATCAGCTGTGGCTAGGAAGGGACATTCTAAAATAAGAGGCATCTGCTTAGAAGCATGACTAGGGTCCATGTCCAACATAACAAAGTCAACAGGAAATAATCCTTTATCAATTTAACCAAGACATCATCTATCTGCCCCCTAGGAGTCCTAACGGACCTATCAGCAAGCTGAAGGGTACAATTGGAAGGTTTTAATTAACCCAATCCCAAATCTAAGTAAACAGAATAAGGTATCAAATTAACACTATAACCCAAATCCACAAGTGCCCTTTCAATTTTGTGATTGCCAATAAAATGTGATATGGTAGGGACACCGGGATCTTTGAACTTAAGTGGAGTGTCACATTTCAAAATTGAGCTCACTTGTTTACTTAGAAGAACCTTTTTCGACTTGTTATCTTTAGATTTTCTTTTAAAAGTGCACATGTCTTTAAGGAACTTAGCATAGGTCAGGATCTATCTAATCGCTTCCAAGAGGGGAAGATTGACCTTAACTTGCTTAAAGGTCTCTAGGATGTCATCTCTTTACTTATCTTTCCTGAAAGGAAATGGTGCATCCAAAGCTTGAGGGTAAGAAGTATATGTCACAGTGGGGTCAGATATAATAGGAGAAGGAGATGGGTCATTCTCCTTTTCAATCTCAAGGTCACTCTCCATGGCCTTAAGTCTTTCCTCTTTATCATGTTCCGTGTCACTCACCTTGGTCTCTACTTCTTTACCACTCCTAGGAACCATTACAGCTTTCAATTGTTCAAATTGTTGGCCTTTGAGGTTCTATGTGGGATGACTTAGAAGTTTTCTTTCTTCTTTTTTACCTACAGCTATGGCTGGTTGTCCAAGCTGGGTTTCTGACTTAGCTATAGATTGTGAGTGGGAGTCAACAATATGTATCTTAGACTCAATTCCTTAGACCTTAGAATCAACATTTTGCACAACAGAAGTTAAGGTACCAAGGGCAGAAATTACCTTGTCTAATCAAAGCTCCCAAATGGAGCTTGATGGGAAGAAGGAGGAGCATATCTCTGGTTTTGAAAACCAGAAGGGATAAGTCTGCTAGGCTAGGCATCAGGATTCTCAACATTTTGAGACCTCTATGAAAAATTAGGATAATTGCTCCAACTATGATTATAGGTATTTGAATAAGGATTGGTAGATGGAGGAAATCCTGGGGCAGCATTTACTTGTTCAGTCACACAGTCAAACTTACCAATATAAGGACAGTCAACAGAAGTATGCATGGGACTAGCACAAATTGAACACACATCTTGCATAGAAGGGGTATTAGACACTTTGTTCATGCACAACAATTGATCAAATTTCTTAGTTAAGGTATCGACCTTACTAGAAAGGTCAATTGAATGTTAAACCTCATAAATCCCATACTTACTTTCTAATTGCCTAGACAAATCAGAATGTGAGGAAGTAGCATGCAAGTGTGAATTCTCACTCAAATGTTCAAATAATTACCAAGCTTCTTCAGAAGTTTTGTATAAGAAACTACCACCACCTGATGCATTAACCATCTGCCTATTGTACTCATCTAAGCCAGAATAAAAACTCTAGACGAGTTGTCATATAGGAACCTCATTGTGACAACAACTTTGCAACAACTCTTTAAATATTTTCCAACTTTCATGCAATTGCTCATTTTTATTTTGTAAGAAAGTGGTTATAGCACGTCTTAAGACAGTCATTTTACCAATAGAGAAAAACATTTTCAAGAATTCCTTTGCAATTCAAGAACACAGTGGAACAAATCTCTAAGAATGCATCAACATGCTCAAAAGGATTTTCATACTCTAGCCCATAAAACGAGGGGAGCATTTGGATAAGATAATGTTTAATCTCAAATGGCAAATATTAAATTCCTTATAGAAATCGTATGATCAAAATACAAATCACAATTCAATAATAAATTATGTAATAAGGAATGAAAGTAGAACTCAAGTAAGAAAAATAATAATTCAATCATATAACATTTAATATTAATGGAAGAAGCAAAATTACAATGAATCATCAGTTCTGTAGAATATGATGGATGGGTGAGAAGGAAAAGGGGGAACCATTTGGCTAGAGTAAATCCATTGAAAATTGAAAATTTCTAGTAATAGGCCAACTATTACCGCCCAAATTATTATGAATTTTAAAATATCATGCACTCTATTTCAGGAACAAATTCAAAATTGAGAGCTCAAGATAATCAATGAAATGTATATATTTTTACTTTTGTTTATATTTATTTTTATTTATTTCTTTTGTCTTTTTGCATTCAAAATCCTAGTTATTTAAATCTAAAAAGAAGTTGCAATAGTCTCCAACTTTGGGTACTTGGACAATAAATTTATCAACTTGGACACACTAATTTGGTTATTGGGACATGTTTCCTCTTTTAATGATATCTAGGTCATGTATATTTTATTTGGACATATTATAATAATATGCATATAATTGATTGATATATAGGACATATATATTTCACTTAAGGAAAGTTAATTATAATCTATATGAGTTTTTTCCTAGTTATTATGATATGTTATAGGAATAATAATTTTTGAGATTTTAGGATCAATATTATTCAAGAAGCCAAAAAATATAACTATTAATATTCTTTAAAAAGAAAAAAAAACTATTAATATTCTTTGTCATAGGAAAAAAAGGAAATAAAAAGAACAATGAACAACGACTATTGTCCATCCAAATTAACAATTTTTTCTAAGTATAAAAATCAATTAACCCTAAAACAAAAATAAATTGTACGTTTGGTGAAATAAATTCGTATTATCCATGGGGTGTTTTACTATAATTTGTTAGTTGACACTGACTCGACCGTCTTACAATATAGATAAATAGTAGAGTATAGACAGTTAATTTGTTGTCTATATTTGAAAGTCAACTATTTTAATATTTAACTATTAATATTGTTTTATTAAAACAATATAGATAAATAGTAGAGCAATTAATATTTGGTCAAGAATAATAAATTCCATTTTAATACTATATTATTTAAAACAATATAACTTTGTAAAGTTAAATTGCAAATAATTAATAAAACTATGAAATAATATTATAGTATTAACTATCATATTAGTTGTCTACACTACTAAATTAAGTAATTAGCAGATACTATTATCAATTATTTTTATCTATTCATTGTCTTATTAACTGTTTTATGATTAATTTTGAACGACCTTTTTAAGACAACCTTTTTTTTAATCTTTCTTGAATAGTGATGTTTCTTTTAATGTATATATTGTCTTAACTATCTATACTGTTAAAAGAAGGTATATTGTTTTTATGATTAATTTGGCGTTCTTCCCTGCAAAAAAAATTAAAAAATTGTGTTCTTGTGCAATATTATTAGCATTTCTTTTAATAATAGTAAAATTGTATATATATGCTATGAAATAATATAAATTTTTATTTTATTTAATTAATCAAAGTTATTGTTTTTATCTATTCGTTGTCTTAATTAACTGTCTATACTTAAGATAATTAACTGTCATATCAACTGCTTATTAATAATATATATACAATTGATAATAGTATAGATACAATATAACTTAGTAAAGTTAAATTGCAAATAATATTTAATTGTTAGTTTGAAAGTCAACTAAAATAATATTGTTTTTAATACTTACGTATAGGTATTGCACTTATAGATTTTATTTATAGAAAAATCTTACCAAAATCTATAATTGAAATATGAATAAATATTAGAGTATAGACAATAAGTTCTCCACAATACCCAAAAATAATTTGATTAACATTGATTATATCTATGCTATTATCAATTGTTCTCCATAAAACCCAGAAATAATTTGATTAACATTGATTATGACCTTTAGATAAAATAAATTAACCCCAAAAAGATGAATGAATTGCACATTTGGTTTGGTGATTGATGAAACTTGCTTAATTACCACCAATAAAAAGTGAATAAACCATGAATCTATCCACGTAGTTGATAAGCTAAAAGTGCAAAAGAATCCTATTAAATTACCAACTAACACGCATGACATATTATAGTGATTATTATAATACTGAAAGTAAGTATTATAGTCCGAAATTCCACAATATCGAAAGTCCCAAATTCCACAATTACTACAAACAGCTACTTCTCTACTTTCCAGTTGCAATACAATTAGTCAATAATGATTAAAGAAAGAGAGAATGTTTAGCAAATCATATATACACACACACACAAGCAAGTTCATAAAATTAAAAGTTTAAAAGTTGGTTAAAAAATTTCTAATTTTTTCTTTCTCGTACTGTTGTGTGTAATCCATACATAGAATAGAATTATTAATATGAAAGTGTACCTATGGGATCGATGAAGACGTCCTTATTGTATTTTGATCTCTATAAATTACAAAAATATAAAAAGAGGGGAAGCAAGATAAAAAATTTTTAACTCAACCTAGATTAATGTAGATCTCTTCCTTGCCATATGTAGAAGATTAAATCGAATCACAATGGACAATGAATAAAAAGAAAATAATATAACAGGAAACGAAGTTGTAATTTCAAGAAGATCAATATTGCAGACCTCGATCAATATTTGCTTGGACAGTAAATTGCCGGCTTGAACACACAGTACTGATGGTCTCAATAATATTGCTAAAATAATGCCTATATTATTTTAAGAGGAATAATTTTTTTGGTAATTTTGCAGTGATTAAAAAAAAGCTAAAGCATAGGGAAATCCCAGGAACTCCAATTGCTTCCGGAGCCGAAGATTCTTAAAATAATGCCTATATTATTCCTTTTAAGAGGAATAATTTTTAAGAGAAATAATGCCTATATTATTTGCGTAGGGAAATCCTAGGAACTCCAATCGCTTCCGAAGCCAAAAATTCTTAAAATAATGCCTATATTATTCCTTTTAAGAGGAATAACTTTTAAGAGGAATAATGTGTATATTATTTTAAGAGGAATAATTTTTTGGTAATTATATTTTAAGAATACTATATTTTAAGAATGCAGTGATTCTTATTCTTATTCGTATTTCCTTTTACTGTTTCCATAATTAATGTTTATATTTTCCTTGTTAATTATTTTTTTCTTCCTTTTATCAGGATTAATTAATTTAATATGAACGGATGTGATTAAGTGTGAAAATTAATCTTATGGTCCAAAAGTTCTGATTTTAGACAATGTAAGAAAAATCCACGTTAGCACAACATTATTTTTGTATAATATATAATATATCTATACTATATATAAAAGCAATGTATTGTCTGACGTGGCTTTTTCCTGCTCTGTCAAAAATTAGAACTTTCGAGCCATCAGATCAATCCTCACTTCAATCTCATCCATCCATATTCAATAATTAATTCACAACCAAATAAAAATCACCAACATATTCCATAATTATAAATCGTTTACTACATACACATAAAAAGGAAATACGAATAACATTATTTTATCACAAATACAAAAAAAGAAAATAAGAATAACATTGACAATCATCCTCCTTTCAACAGAATTCATTAACCTGCCATTAAAGTTATTTCACTACACTGTCATTAAACTGATTTCACGGTACAAAAAAATTCTGCTAAACTCATCCTCCTTCCAACAGAATTCATTACCTCTGGTTGTATACATCTCGCCCTTCGATCTGATTATACAGGCTTCCAATCCTCCGGTCAGTCTCTGATTTCCTTTTTGTAATTGATTTTTTGATAGTAATGCCCAGAAACATGTATTTTTGAACAATTTTTCACACGACATGTTAATAGTTAACATTAAACTGATTTGATTTCCTTTTTGTAATTGATTTTTTGATAGTAATGCCCAGAAACATGTATTTTTGAACAATTTTTCACACGACATGTTAATAGTTAACATTAAACTGATTTCACAATACAAAAAAATTCTGCTAAACCCATCCTCCTTCCAACAGAATTCATTACCTCTGGTTGTCTACATCTCGCCCTTTAATCTGATTATACAGGCTTCCAATCCTCCGGTCAGTATCTGATTTCTTTTTCATTATTGAATTTTTGATAGTAATGCCCAGAAACATATATTTTTGAACAATTTTTCACACAACATGTTAATAGTTAATTTTTCACACGACATATTTAATTTTTGAACAATTTATTATCTATTAAACATGTAAGTGAGTTCATTCACATGTAATTGAGTTCATTGACAGGGCCTAAACTAGGTGTTTTCATTAACTATTTATATTAACTATTTGCCGTCGAATCCAGATTAGGTTAATTCACATGGCTGCCCAAATAAAAGCAAAATTCCTAACCCCCAACCCCCTATGCCCGAACCTGCACATCGCCTCAGAAAACGTAAACCAAAAACAAAGGAAACCATGAAACGGAAACAAATGAACCATACCTATCAGAAGACACCGGGGAGGGATGGCGCGTGTCCGCCACGCGCCGCCGATGAAGGTCGTTTGACGATCTTCTTCCTCCCAAAACCCCGCATCATCGCCGATCTACGCGGCCATAGAAAGAAAACCGGAGAAACGCACCGGGGAGGGAGGCGCGTGACCGCCACGCGTCACCGACAAGGTCGTTTCATACTCTTCTTTCTCCAAAAACCCCACATCATCGCCGATCTACGCAACCATGGAAAAAAAACCAGAGAAACGCCATAATTGTAAGCGCGTACGGCCACGCGGCACCACCACAGCGGCGCGTTGTGCGCGTGGGTCCTTTCTCATGCTCGATTTCGTCAGATCTACACAACGGCGGTGGTGGGTCTCATCCGAATTTGGTAGATCAAGGCACGTGGGTTTTGGGGGGGTGCGGTGTTTTGGCATCACTTGGGTTCTTTTGAAGTGAACATACCGGCGGTATGTCTGGGCATGGCGGACATGGCCAGACCATGTTAACAGAGCCATTTCGAGAGCAGGCAGAAAGGAGAGATCAGGCAAAGAGGACAGAGCAGGCAAAGAGGAGAGAGAGGGACAATTAGGAAAGAGAGAAGAGAATCAGGAGAAGAAAGAAATAATGAAGGCACGCAGAAGACACTCAAATTATAAACCCATGGATATATCAACTGCAAATACAAAGTTAAAAACGTAAACAAATTACATATGAAAAATCAAAAAATACTTAATACTAAGTACAAAAATAAAAAGCTAAAATTTAAAAATTAAATATTAAAAATTTAAAAATTAACAATTAGAAATTGAAATTTTCAAAAGTTACAAAATTAAAAAACCAAAAACTAAAAATAAAAAAATTCCTAAATACGAAATAAACAAATAAAAGGCTAATAAACAAAAAATAAGAAATGTAAAACATAAAAAATACAATATAAATTATAATTTTTAATATAAACATAAATAAATAAGTAAATAAAAAAACAATGAAATTATCGTACTTTGAAAATGTTTTATTTTAATTTAATAAAAAATAAGAAATAACAAATAAGAAATTAAAAATAACAATATTAAATTATTAAAATATTAAAAAGAACACATAACTAAGGCTACATAAGAGAAATTATACACTATTGAATAGATATATCAAATGCAGATAATATTGATCCTCCATTGAACAAAGGAATCATGATTGAGGCTAAAAATTAAAAAAAAAACATAAAAAATTTAAAATGAAAAAAATAAAAACAGAAAATAAAAAATAAAAAATAAAAAATAAGACATAAGAAATAAAAAATAAAAAATAAAAAATAAATATTATTAAAATGTTAACAATTAACAACGAAAAATACAAACATTAAAGAAAATTAAAAAATATAAAATAAAAATTAGAAACCATGAACCCCATGGATATATCAAATGCAAATAAAAAGTTAAAAAAGTAAAAAAATTACAGATGAAAAATCAAAAAATACTAAATACTAAATACAAAAATAAAAAGCTAAAAAACTATAAACTATGAAATAAAAAATTTAAAATTTAAAAAACCAACATATAAATATAGATATAAATAATTAAGCAAATAAATAAAATAAAATAAATGAAAGATGAAGTTATCGTACTTTGGAATTGTTTTAGTTCAATAAAAAATAGAAAATACAAAACAAAATATACAAATTAAAAAATAAAATATTAAATTATTAAAAAATTAAAAAGAACACATAACTTAATCTACGCAAGAAAAATTATACACTAATCAATACATATATCAAATGCAAATACTATTGATGTTCCATTAAACAAAGGAATCTTTATTGAGCCTAAAAATAAAAATTAAAACCACAAAAATAAAAAACAAAAATAAAAATATACTAAATCAGAATTAGAAAAGAAAAAATAAGAAATAAGATGTAAAAAATAAAAACTAAAAAATTTAAATTATCAAAACATTAAAAATAAACAATTAAAATACAAACATTAAAACAAATGAAAAAACGTAAACTACAAATCACAAACCATAAAACCTATAGATATATCAAGTGCAAATAATATTGATCTTGCATTGACCAAAGGAATCGTTATTGAGGCTAGAAATTACAGTGCTACTAGGCGAATGTGAACAATTAATATATATAAACAATTAGAATTCAAACTGGGATACTAACAATTAGAATGCAGTCATGGACAAAGACCCACCAATTAGTCAAAGAATTGAATTCAATTATTAAAATGAAAGATCAAATACTAAAAATAAAAAAATACTCAATACAAATTAAACAAATAAAAAGCTAAAAAAAATAAGAAATAAAACACACAAAATATAAAATATACAAAATACATTTAAATATAAAAAAAATAAATAAGTGAATAATTAAATTAAAAAAATAAAATATGAAATTATCATATTTTGAAATTGTTTTATTTTAATAAAAAAAAGGAAATAAGCAATAATAAATAAAAATTAAAAATTAAAAATATCAAATCACTAAAATATTAAAAAGAACACATAACTAAAGCTATGCAAGAAAAATTATACACTAATCAATAGATATATTCACCTTTGGAATTTTCAGGTATTTTCAACATATACACATATAGATTACCATGTATCAAATTTTCTCTATTCAATTGTATGTTCTACTGTTTTTGTATCTATTTATAAATGT
>JACYFF010019584.1:84674239-84785566 GCA_017589665.1 Selenicereus undatus
AGTTATCAAATAAAAAGGCAAACATGTAACAACACCTCCCAGTGTGGGTCCCGCTTTCGCGGGGTCTGGGGAGATCCAAATGTAGGCAACCTTACCTCAACCGGCAGCCCTGTCCGTAGAGAGGTTGATTCCAAGAGACCCTACAAAACACCATTTTGTGAAAATATTTTAAAGAAGAAGGATTTTGTAAATGATAAACAAATAAATTGGCTGACCTTTTTAACCAATTGAATTAGACTGGTTAAATATGTGTCTTTTCTTGTCGAACATCTTGACTGGAATCGGTAATCTAAGTAAACGGATTGAACGTATCAACTGATTTAATTAAATCGATTGAAAATCTGTACCCAAATCCGGTTAACTTTGTGTCGGTAATTGTATCGGGTTAGTTTTGCCAAGCTCTAGTCTTGAGATACAAATTCTTTGAAGTGATAGATCTTGGAATAAGGCATTATTCGTTAGTGATGCTGTGCTGGAGGTTCTTTACCCTACAGCTGTCAGGATCCAAATCCTGTGTTGTCTTACTCTGTTCTCATGTTGCCATGGAAATATTTATCACTGAGTCGACGTGGAGAATGATTAATGATTCTGTCAAGCATCAATTCTATCTGCTGATTCAGTGTTCTCTAATTGGTTGTGCAATTTGTGTTTTGTTTAAACTTAAATATGTAAGTGGTATGTGTATGTATGATTCCTTGATGTCTGACAGAAACTTCAGTGATCAGCATCTGCTTCTTATGCCCTGTGTCTGTCATTTGTGATCGGTCATGTGAACCTCTTTGGAGGAGTCATTGATTTTCGGTTTTATGTTCTGTTCTGCAAACTGGGTACTTTCTTGGATTTGCTTTAAAAGGCAAATGATGACATCATCATCCCTGGAAGAATTCTGTAGTCACATGTATTATTTTATGCAGGGACATACATTGACAAGAAATGCCCATTCACTGGCACTGTCTCTATCAGAGGCCGTATTCTTAAGGGTACTTGCCATAGTGCCAAGATGCAAAGAACCATCATTGTTCGTTGCAACTACCTTCATTATATCAAGAAATACCAACGGTTGGTCTAAGTCATTTCCATGCTTGTAAATCCCTAATTGTGCTTTTGCTTATAAATTCCCTACTTGATTTTGGCACTCCGTATGACCTTAGATATGAGAAGAGGCACTCCAATATCGCTGCACACATCTCCCCAGCCTTCCGTGTGAAGGAAGGAGACCAGGTTATCATTGGCCAGTGCAGGTCTGTTCTCTCTTGACATTGCAACTTGTGATTCACTTTTGTAGTTGAGAAGTAATGAATGCTTGGAATATCTCAATCCTGATCTTGTCTACAATTTCTGCTGCACAGGCCACTGTCAAAGACTGTGAGATTTAATGTGTTGAAGGTTATTCCGGCAGGGTCTTCGGCTGCTGGTAAGAAGGCATTCACTGGCATGTGAAATTGCACTTTGTCACTGGCACCAGCCACCAGTGTTTGATTTTCATATGTTATGTTAGGTGAAGCAATCATATGAATCCTCTGCAGTTTTGGTCACATACGCTGTCAGGAATGTCTGTTAGCGTTTTGTCTCCTTTCTGCTCAGATCCTGATTTTAATTGAGTTCTCTGTTATTGCTAGACTAGTGTTGGCTACTACATTCGCTTGCATTATGATGATGAGATTTCGATTGATATTGTTCAGATTTTCATTCGTTAAGGAATTGATGCAAAGAACCAATATCAGCCGGTTTTTTTTTTATAAAAAAAATTATTAGTAATCTAGAAAATCAGATTGAAAAAATACTAGTCAGCTGGGTCCTGGGCCAGTATCCGCTGAAGACAAAAAGAAATAGCCGCTGTAAAGGAATGTTATCTTTCACCTGGTGTAAACAGCTAATGAACCTGACGAGTAAATCATGAACGGTTGTTTAAGTAGTGCGACTTAGAGGTAACAGACAGTGGTGCAACCTGCTGTTGAGTGATCATATTTGGACATGGGCTTATGATTGCTGTTAGATTTACATCCTAATGGTTGTTTAAGTGTTCCGACTCATGTAACCGGTGGTGGTACAACTGGCTAATGAACGCTCTATGATCAACATATTTCTCGACTTGGACTCATGATTGTTGTTTAGTTTACCATCCGTAATGGTTTGAGCAATACTAGGCAGTACGTTTAACTTTTGGCCTTTGTCATTCTGAGCTGATAACATATATTGCCTTTTGTTGATGGAATTCAATTTTAACTATTATGTTAACATCTCATTGGCTTTTAAGGACTTGATTATTCATTGACCTCTTTCTTCACTTTGTATTTTATCCATGAGTCTTCAATGGTATTAACCTATGTATAGAACCAAAGTGCCCTTCATAATTTTGCTTGAAGGGCTTCTAGAGCATTATGCCGCGGCCTTTCAGATTCAATTTGTGGGACGGAGTAATACTGTCCATGAATGAGGCATATTGCTTCTAATGAGAAAGATTGTCAGATACTAATAGGCTTTGGCCTCTGTGATGTACATTACTACGTAGCATTCCTGAATAAAGGGTAAAATCTAAAATTAAAATTGGATCTAATTTTGGGATTCACTTGTTATCCCAACATGAAAATATGTTTATGTGTGATTTATACATGTATTTCTTTTTTCTTTGATGGAGGATAAGCAGGAAAAAACCAAAAATTAAATTCATACATAGTTGACTTTTATCATTTGCTATTTTCGGAAAGAAATTACAAGCATTCTAAAGCTATTCCCATCTAATCTAATTCTAATCTAAATAAAAGGCAAGGAAGAAAGCATGGTCATAGCCCCATATGGCATGTTCTTTTTGTTGATAAATAGGAGTTGGTAAATAAGTTAAGTTGGTAAAAATTGATAGAAATGGATAGATATTGATAGAAATTAGAAGATGTTGGTAAGAAATATAGACAAGTGGGATTCTTTGTGAGAAATTTTGAAAGAGATTGGTAAGAGTTGGTAGAAGTTAATCGAAGTTTGTCAAAATTAATCGAAATTGGTAAAAGTTGAAAATGATTAAAAAATTTTATTAAAATTGGTAAAGATTGATAAAAAAATAATTATAAAATTGATAAAATGAAATTTACCAAAAATAAAATAAAATAGGCCTATAGTAACACACTAACATCAATCAGCCCCAAGCTGGACTTGCCAATACCTACAAGGAACGTAGCGACAAGTTTGGAGAATAGCTGGTAGGCCTTCTTCTATTATTGGGCTGTGTGGAACCCATACGTAACAAGTTGTATCGCCCACGTGACCCAATAGGCGAGCTTTTCGTACTCTGCCCATAATCAAGTAGTTCATGTGGCATCTTTACTTTAGTCCCTGCCAAATATCCAACAGATTCCACCTGCTTACCTGATAGTATGCAACTTCGTTTCCGTACACGTGGGACAGGGCGGACGTTAATTCTGCACAAAAATTATGAGCTCAAATTCAGAAGTCCCTGTTCAAGTAAAATGAGTCGTTGAGACAGCGGATAGCTCGTAGTGATTTGTAGTACATACTTGTCAGGAGATAATTGTTTAGTCAGACGATTGAAGAAATTGAGTTTATTAAATTTAATTATTGTGCTATTTGATTACTAGCTATATGACATGACATAAAAAAGAATAATTTCCTAGATATAAAAATAATGAAGTTATTTTGAACAAAAATGTGAAATATCATTTTTAAAGATCATAAGTTAATTTTATCAGCTTCTTAAAAGCGTGAGTGTCAATTCTCACACCCGAACGAATTTTTGCCTGTAACTATACTATTATATAATAGCAATGTTGTGATGATGTGAATTTTTTCTAAATTCTCATAAATTAGAGTTTTTAGACTGTTGGATGCAATCTCTCTCTTAATCTCAACCGTTGCTTCAATTTTGCTTATTTAAATAAATTTCAAAATTTCCTAAATTACAATTACTTTGCCGAGTGGTTTTTTGTTGAAAAAGGAAACTTTGTTAATTTTTTATTAGTTTTGTAGATTTTATGCTATTCATAAAATAGACCTTCCAAAGATTTTTTTTTTTGGGCCTTTTAAAGAATATTAATAGTTTTATTTTTTTATTTGAAAAAGCATGGGTAACAAATTTTCTAATTTGATAGGGTTCAGGCCTTCCAAAGACCACACAGTCTGGACCCTCTAGCATTTGCATAGTGGGTTGTTAGTTTTATATTTTTTTTTTTTGCTTCTTAAAGTATGTCGATTTGTTTTGCTTTTAAAAGATTATTAATGGTTTTAGGCAAGTGCTTCGTAAAGAATATTGATCCCGAAATCTCAAAAAATATTATTCCTATAATATATCCAAATAATTAGGAAAAAAATTATCTAGATTATAATTTTCTTAAGCTTAAATATTTTTGAATTCTACAGACAGGTTGCTACTGTCCAAATTTCTGTGAATTATTATAGTGGAGAATACTTTCGAAAATTTTACTGTGGGTTTACTACTATGATTTATGATTCTCAGAAAATCTTTACTGAATTTTAGAGGTGTATTTTATGAGCTATGAATTTTAGAATAAAACTGCTCTGTTAGTTAGTGCACAATTTACCAACTGTTTTGATTGTTGTGAATTATTGGATTGGAAAAAATTATGAAAATTTTACTATAGTATCTACATGTTATTTGAAATTTTTTTTAGTAAATTTTTATATATTTTGGATGTTTAATTTGTGAGTTATGAACTTTTTATTGAAATTTCCCTGATTTAGTGCATGATTTTATCTACTGTTTCAATTTCTAGGAGTTATTTACTTGGAGAAAAATTATGAAAATTTTATTGTATATTATCTATGATAATTGGCTATTTTTTGTAAATTTTCATGAATTTTTGATGCGTATCTTATGATTTATGCGTATCTTACGACTTATGTATTTTTGATTGAAATCTCCCATGTTCTAATTTATATCTCCGAGTACTGTTTCAATTTTTATGGATGATTGGCTAGAGGGAAAATTATGAAAATTTTATGATGAATTTCTCATAATATTCTAAATTTTTCTACAAATGTTTGTGGATGTAGGATTCGTGTTCTTTAAGTTACGTATTTTTGAGCGGAATGTTATGTTTGGTGTAATTAGGGGTTGTTTGTATGCATAAATTATACATTGATCATGTTTGTGATGATTTTAGGCGTTAAAACAGTAAGGTATTGTCTCCTATTTCATCTTCTTACTAGGATGTTTATATTTTTCTTGCACTCATTTTTCTTTTTATATTTTTGTAATTTGTAGGAATTAAAATACAATAAAGAATACCTCTTCATCGATGCCCTAGATACACTCTCATATTATTAATTCTTTTCTAACAGATTAAGGTATTTTTTAACTAACTTTTAAACTATTAATTTTATCTACTTGCGTGCATATATGTGTATATGATTTTGATTCTTCCATTATTATTAGATGTTGTGCAATTTAATTAATATTTTTCTTACTTGAGTGTGTGTGTCTGTGTGTGTGTGTGTGTGTGTGTGTGTGTGTATATATATATATATATATATATATATATATATATATATATATATATTCAAGTTGTCTACTGTAGCATATATTGTATAAAATACGGATCCAGACTAGTAATTAAATATTTGTAGTGTTTAAGCATCACAAATGAGGAAGCGAGGAAGTGGTCTAAGCCTTGTTATTATATGGTTGGATGGAGGATGGTGGTTTGGCGCGCGCTCACTGCACTTGCCAGTCGTCCTAACTTCTCATCTCTTTTGTCTTCTTATATTTGTCTAACTTTTGGGCTTTTCATTTGAGATTATTTGTTTGATTTATTTCATTTTTAAGTATGTTCCGTGAAGGTTGAATTCCCCCCCCCCCCCAATTTCTTTTGCATCATCATCTCTTTCTTTCATGATTTATTTTTAATTTTTTTTTGAAGGTGTTTTATTTAATTAAATTTGTTCAACAATGAACATCACCTAAATGAAAATATTATAATGCATTAGGTGGATCTCAAG
Organism: Selenicereus undatus; assembly: GCA_017589665.1. NCBI lineage: Eukaryota > Viridiplantae > Streptophyta > Magnoliopsida > Caryophyllales > Cactaceae > Selenicereus > Selenicereus undatus. The sequence goes on from JACYFF010019584.1 coordinate 84,680,207, forward strand.
AAAGAACAAGATAGTTATAAAATGATTTAGATAATTTCAAATGGTGATAGTTATTATCAACTGGTGACTTTCCATCTTTGAATGTCTTGACTTGAAATATCTTTGTGAATAGGAGGTTAAGTTTTGTGAACAATAGAATTATATTTTATGAACAATATGTTAACATTATATGAACAACATGCTAACTATTTGTGAACAATAGAACATATTTTTAAACTAGAAAATATTTTTAAAATAATGCTAAAAGTTTTTGGTGAATAATATAACATTACTAACATAAAATGCTACCTTATGAACAATAGATTTATATTTTGTGAACTATAGGTTAACGTTTTTGAACAATAGGTAAATACTTGTGTGAGTAGAACTTTTTTTTAATTGGAACTTTGACTAAATAGAATATATTTTTTTAGAATTAAAAAAACTAAGAATTTTGGGTGAACAATAGAGCCCTTCTAGCATAAAATTCTATTTTGTAAGCAATAGACCTATATTTTGTGAATAATAAGCTAACGTTTTGTTAACAATAGGTTAAATTTTAGTGAACAATAGGTTAATTTTTTGTGTGAAAAATGGCATAAATTTTAGTGAATGACAAGTGAACTTTTTATGAATAATAACACTTTTTTATTTATAATATTAGATATTTAGACTGTTAAAAATAATTTTAACCCTTAATTTTCAACTCTTATGATTTGATTTAATTTTTGAACAATATTATTTAGCATAATTTCATTTTTGTGAACAATAGGTTAACTTTTTGTGACCAATGGACCATTTTTTATTGGTAGTTAATTTTGGGTGACTAATAGATTGTCATTTAGTGAATGAGTTTTGGTGGATAAAATTTGATGGAAAACCAAAATTTGACTAATAGAATATATTTGTTTCCAAAAAAAAAGTAAGCAAATGTTGCAGAAAAAAAGAAAAAGGATAGGAAGGTGAAAAAGAATCAATAACTTGTGCGGAAAAAGCACTAAACCATATACGCTGATAGTTTCGTTATAAGAAAAGGACTCATCGGAAGAATGGTGTGCTTAAGATATTAAAAGGCAAAGAGAGGCCAAACTACGAAGAGAAAATAGGAAAAAGGAAGGTTGGAAGACCTAGGAAAAAATAACCACTAGCAAAGAAATGAAAATATCACATCGCCTTCCTCTTTAAGGGCAGGCAATCAGCTTTCCTCCTCAAACAAAATAGGTCAACCTTCCGCCTTAGAGAAAGCAGTTCAGTCTTCCTCCTCAAAAAAAGCAAGTAAATCTTCCTCCTCAAAGCAAGCAAGACAACCTTCGTCTTTAAAGCAAGCAAGTCAACCTTCCTCTTGAAAGAGCTCTATATCTTGAAGTATGTATAAATCGCTTTTTCTTCATGGGTGAGCTTTTTTTTTAAAAACCTATAGTCTTTTTTTTTGGGTAGATGATGCTTCAAAAGGTTGCTGTTGTGTTGTGCTAAAGATATGGTTGTTCTCTCTGATTTAGATTTGACTAAGCCGTCTTTGTCTAATTGTGAAGTATTCTAGGGATATGTTCGTCTGGGTGCTACTGGTTCTTTTTGGTGTGTTTGGACTAATGCAATCATGCATTTAGTGAGGCAAACTAAAAAATTTCCCCCACACCCCTTTGGTTGATTGTTTTAGTTAAGAATACTTGCAAGTTTGATTTAGGTTATCAATCCGAACAAGTTTAACTTGATAGTGTGATGCTTGTGGTAGTTTGATGTAGTCCAAGATGCAAATTAATAGTCCTTATATCATTTATGGTGTTACTGGTTTTCTGATGGAAACTGAACTTGTTTTTGATGTTTGAGGCTTTTAGATGTGCGATTTAGGCAAACTAAGCTTGCTTTTTATGATTTAGGTGTTGGCAGTTTGAATTAAGAAAAATTTGAAGGTTCAAGGTGCCTTTCACTAACAATGATTTTCAAAGTTACAACTTACAACTCAAATAATCGCAAAAGACTACTAACTACAAAGGCCAGCTAGCTGTTACAATTTTTCCCCAATATTTATTTGTTAGCAAGTATTACAACTCCTGCAATCATCACCACAATCAAAATTAGGACCCTCCCATTGATGCATTCCACCACTCTTTTGATGTCTCTTAGTTGCTCTGTCATCATCATCATCTTGTTCGCATCATTTTAATTTGATATTCTATCTTGCTCATCAACTGGGATTGCCTATTTACTACATTAAGGGCATTTGTAAAATAAACTTCCAGGATTATCACAAGACCTTAACAATTTGATATCCCCATGCCTTCCACAAGTTAGGCAGTTGACTTCCTTCTCATACTGAAAGTAGCCTCCTTTCTATCCTCCGCAAGTAGATAAGCGATACATTTCTTTTTCAAAATTTCACCCTTGATATTATATTTCCTACACATTTTGGGGAAAATTAGCATTCAGGTCTACAGTAGTATTGGTAAATATTTTTAGAGTACAACTGTTTGGATAATATATTTTTAGAGTACAACTGTTTGTGTTAACAATGTTTTGGAGGACAAATATTTTTATTTTTGACCTAAACTTTTGTGAAATTACAAGTTGGCCCCAAGACGGGGTACAGTCTTTATTTTTTTTTTCCCTAGGGTATTTTTAGGAATAAAATCTATTTCGTGGGTTTTGCTTCTTATAATGACTTTAGTGGTACTAATTATCACAATCTATTACTTATATCATAAATATTATATTTCCTGTAATTATAGGCCCACCATGCTTAGCAAAATTAATAGAGCTTAATTAATGAATTTTGACCGTTATCTGAACTTAGTTGGCATTGGACCCTGACGTTCCTCTAACTTCAAGTTTACAAATAGTGCTAATCTCAACTACACCTTCCTTATATCAAGCATAGCACATATCCCTCGGACCGTAGTCACTATTCAAGTTTTTATAATTTAAGGATAGTGTGACTTTAATCAAAAAATTATAATATTTAAGACATAAGGTTCAATTGAATAACGTTTCCTACTAGGAAACTTCTTTTATTGAAAGTTTAAAGTGGAAATATTATAATGGGAAGATTTGAAGAAGGACTTCAATAGCTAAGATCAAGATACTTGTTCATAGAGAAATGGAGAAATCCAACTTCTCTTTTGCTCAAATATGCTTAAATGATTGTGTCCCTTTGCAACACCCAACGTCTCTTTTTATAAAGTAGATGGACTACATATGATGCCCTAATGACTACAATACATATACTATTATAGATGCTTTCACATTGCTACAGTGGACTAACTTGACACTTGATGAGAAAACCCATAATGATGCAACAACTTTTCAAAGTACTTAAAGCGACAAGTCTAATCATCGATATTGAGATTCTGCATGCCTTCATCTCTAGTAATGTCTTCCAGTATATTATTATCCAGACAATAATAAAAATACTCATCAAGTTTGAGATGCTCTGGGTCCCCTTTTTTGAATAATTCATGTAAGTATTTCTTTCCTTTTTTCTGACAGGAACTCTTTAGCTCCAATATCAAAGAAATAATCAAAGACATCTTCTAAAGTAGCTCTTCCTATCTTCATATATTTGTTGATTAAGTAAAAGTAGTGTTCCCACAATGCATTAGTATGTTTCCTCGTTCAATCAATGCCCACATTTGATGATAAAGGTTATAGAATCCAATGGATCTTGCTAAAGTAGGATCACCAACTATTTCTTGTCATTCTAAAAACCATTCTTGGTGTTATGAAGACCATTCTTGTCATTGATAATTAGGATCATCTAGATCAATTAATTGAACAAGACAATGGGCTGGTTTGCTCTTTCCAGTTTCATACTCAATTACTGCGCAATGTTCCTCGACATATAAACTTTTATCATATGAAATTTTTGTTAGACCATTAGGAGATGTAAGAATCTAGTGAATCCTTTTAAATAGACACTTTTGAAACTTAGGTAGTCATGAAAAGAATAGGTACTTCGGATTTGGGATTTTCATAAAGTAAGCTACCATCCCATATTCCCAAGCTTTCATGATGGGGTCATGTAGCGGATTGAATTTGCTGGGAATCTAATACCACCAACTCTAGATCTATCAGGGAAGAAGATTGTAGTACTCCATGATTCCCAAATATCATAGGAATAATTATGATAGTATCGATGCAAGTTGCACACCAGTTGTTCAACCATTTTTCTTGAACGTAGGAACTTATTTTTTCTTTAATGTCATAAGGACACCTTAGGTAATTCATTTGTAACTCTCAAAGGTTCAATCTTTATACTACTAGATAGGCAGAAGACAATAAAACAAACCGTGATCTACTTTGGTATGAAATTCCATAATGTCCATAAGGATTTTATTAGAAGGAGAAACCCATTCTGGTAGTAATGACATTTCATTTTAGATTTCCTCCTTTTGTAGGTAGGAGTTCTACTCTGATAATCACCACTGACAAGTTCACGAGTTAAAAAATATGCCAAAGAATTCTTCGATCCCTATATATGTTTAATAGAGAAAGAAAACTAGTTAAACCATAATTGCCAATGTAGGAGTCGCCCTTGTGCTTGTATACTTGATAAATTCTTTTTCATAAAATCGAGTATCCTTTTGCAATCCTGTAACTCCCCCAACCCTACAGTTGAAAGCGTTACGTTTTCCTACTTCCTACCTAATTTTTGGGGCGAAACGGACAGAGTTTTTTTCTAAAAATTGATCGTTTCCAAGCTAAAAGCCTTACAACAAACCCATGCAATGAATGAAGCGTAAAACAGTCTAAAATAAGCTCAACAGCTACACGCCAGAGTTCATAACTCAACGAGCAACTCACTCGGAGTACATCAAACAATATAGTTCATTAATACGGGAGAAAAGAAAGATACAATTCAGCGGTTCCCCCAACCGGAGTACTGAGGTTTACATTCCAAAACGTAACTGATTTCAGCTAAAAGGACAACTTACAAATTAGATGGATGGCTCACATGGCCATACAGAGCGATTCCTAAACCGAATGCAGTATATGAACTAGAATATTTGTTTACAAACGTTTACAATTTTAGGAATACATTACATGACTTCGTTAAACATCTAAGACCCCTTCAATGGGCACACATGACACCTTGCAAGCAAAGATAAACTCCATCTTGGCATAAGTGACTTGGCTTCAACTTGTCATAATGCAAACCTGCGAGAAAGGGGAAAGAGTAATGGGATGAGCAACCACACGCCCAGTAGGTATTCCTCGGCTCCTTAAAAACCAAAACCGTTGCAGGCAATAATACCCATAATAGTCACATACCATGTATTCATACTTTACTATCATAATAGGCAATCATAAATCCTTAAGGAAGGATTACTATCCATAAACTTCATTTTAGCCACTCAAACTCATTTTTAGGTTCTTAATTAACCAGACTTCTTAAAAACCAAGCACTCAAATCACATAAGCAAGCAACGAGGGCTAAGCTCATAACTTTCTTTCATAGGTTATGTGATATACACTTGAGTTATGCCTTACCTAACCGATGCACTTACACGAGATGCTTAAACACAGGGAGTAGAGATTATACAAGGAGCTTTCTTTCGCTAAACATGCACATTCAAACCCATATGCTCGATGTGTTATAAGAATATGGCCGCATATTACTTGAAATTGCATTCAACTATGCCGAGGAGCCTTTTTCGTTAGGCATTCATAGAAATTTTTCTTTCTTTCTTTGAAAAAACGTTTCATAACCTCTTGAAGTTCACATTCTTTAAAAGGATTTTCCTTTGTATTGGTCCTATAAGGACCCTTATAAGCTTTTCACATTTAGTTTATTCTGGCCTCTCAATGGCCCTTCAAAACTTCCTTTCTTTCTGAAATACTTAAAATGATGAAATGCCAATTGCTTTTCTTTACTTATTAGGAAAATACTTCTAGCATAAGATCATTACAGGGTGCTGATTGGGTGAGATCTATTCTCAACCCCATAGTGAGACCTAATGCTAATGCTTAAGCTCTTACTCATGGGATGGCTACATATAACATATTGGACCATTACCCTCGTCAAGATCTTCTAGGGTTTCCTAGTACCAGGACTTATTCCCTAAGCTAGCATCATTCATATCATATTGTCCAAAGCATATTATCTTAGCTAATTTAAAGCGTATGGCCATAATGACTAATAAGTTTGCTGCCTCGGACAGCGAAATTCTTTTTCATATAACGTATGCTCTTTTTATTTAAATTTCTTAGGGATTCCTCCATTCTAGCGAGTTCACTCCCAAAACTGTATTCGTATAGTTAAAATAGGCCGTCAATTGCTAATAGTTATGGCTACTATTAGTTACAACCATGAAACCTTCCTTTTTCAAACTCACCCTCACTCACAAGATGAAACTTTAATGACATAAAGGGAAGGGGGTTTGCACGTAACACATTCAAACACTTCATAATCAACTCAACAGACTAAGCCACACATAGCCTCGTAATCCACATGATTGCGGTCAATCACAACCCAGGTTCCCTCCTCACAAAACACCGACCACAAAGAACCTCAAAACTCTCATTAGTTCAACCTCAAGCCATCCAACTACCATCTCGGTTTTCATTTCTATAACTTTAGCATATTATCAAGAAGGCCTATAAAGAAATGTGCAATACGGCTTATGTACTTACCGAGCAAGCAGCACCATCTAGCGGTGCGCTACAACAAGCATATATAACCACATATACATATACATCTATATTGCCTTAACTTGAAATAAAGCTTAGCGAACCAGATTAAACTAATCAAGGCATGAACCTTAATTGCATTCATAATTCACAACAGAAGGTAAACACGCCATGTTCATATCGTTTTCAAGCATAATTTAACTAAATGGTCAAGCATCGACTCAAAGTGTTCACATGTTTTAAATTCGGAGCTACTATTTAGGCATGAATTAACTAATTAAACAAACATCGATTCGAAGTGCTCACATGTTAATTCGAAGCTACTTTTTAGGCATGAATTAACTAATTACAGGCATCAAATTAAAGCGTGCTTAGGTTGATTCAGGAGCTACTTTTAAACATGATTTAGCTAACTTAGCAAGTATCGATTCAAGCTTGAATTGACTAATTTAACATGCATAATCCGGGCCTGAATTCAATCGAACTACACATACGTAATCACTTCACAATTTCAGTCAGCCTAATCAACCTTAAACTAACATGCATCTCATCTTAAGGGCTAAAACGTTTTGAAGTTACTTATACTTAAGAGTCGAGAAACACCCACCTGGATTCCAAGCTAAGGACCCGTTCTAAGGGCTTTTGGGAATGATTTGGACACTCAAGGACCCGAAAATCTGCTTCTTACTTGCTGCCCAACATAGACCCGAATCAACCCCTTTCAAGTTCGGTTCTGCAACTGTTCATGCTATCTTGGTGGTCACCGAAGCCACCATCAACCGTCGTCGGTTGTGGTCGTGGTCGTGGTCGTGGTACGTTTAGGGTTTAAAACTCTAACCCTCAACCCTGCTCGATCTCTCTCTGTCTTTGCCGGTGACGAACAGCTGTCGTTAGCCTTCCTTTCGGTTTGCCCTTGCCGGCATCTCGTTGCCATGACCACCGTGGTCGTAGCTCCATCCACTCCTTGATCTCTCGATCTCTCTTTCTCCCTTTCTCTCTACCTCGCAATGACGAGTGGGTTGGCCGGTGCATGACTCGCCGGTGCGCCTGCTGTTGTCCTCGGCCCCCGGTTGCCCTCCCTCAGCTCTCTCTCTCTCTCTTTGTTGGCGGATCGTGGGGCTGGGGTAGAGAACCCCCCTTGGTTGCGATTGTTTTCTGAAGAAGGGGGGGCTTCAGGCCCCCCTTTTGTTTTTTTTTGTTATTTTGGTCAATTGCTCAATCAACTAAAATTGCTAGTCCAATCTCGTACCTCTTATTGTAATTCCAATCGTTAATAAAATCGCTCGTCAATCATTCGTTCCCAAATACGTCAAGGTTGGGTTTAATAATTAACAAAATGAATTCTAAGGTTGACAACCTAATTGCATTCGAGTTCTTGCTCGGTTTAGTACCCGTTAATAATCCTTATTAACGTTTACTAAAAATAATCGTAACATTTTCAAACTAATAATAATATTAATAGCGATAAAAATGTTCTTTTTAATGAAATTATCGTTCACGTAAGCACATAAGTAATAATTTAACCCATATTGTTACTAAAATATGATTTTATAACGAAAAAGGCAATACAATTAACTTAACGAAAAACAAAGAATGCGAGTGTTACATTCGTCCCCCTTAAAAGAATTTCATCCCCGAAATTCCAAACTATGTTCGGTCGTACCTAGACGTGTACACACTTGACACAGCCTACACAAACTACACTAAAATCAAAATCCCGTTCACAATAAATCAAAATTGAATAAAGGGCATATGGTATCCAGTCTCCTCCTCGCCATTCCTCTTCCAGCGCCTACTCACTTTATTTAGGCGCCGAGGGCAAATCGCATCGAAGAGGGGCAAATGAGTTGGCATGGAAAACCATATTAAACTTGCTTTTAAAAATCAAAAGAAAAAGACTTTCAATTATCTAGACTCAAACCGCATAGTAAACAACAACTCTATGTACATGCATCATTATAAATTGAAATCTAAAGGTAGATCAATTGGGCAGTGACACACCAAGGTCATATACTGGTAGTCTCATTTTAAGGCAATGAATTCAAGTCACTTTGAGGATCACAATGATTAACATGGAGACTCCTATAACACATTAGAATAATAAGAATGTCACATAGCACCACGTAGCATCATTTAAGCTCAACAGTATCGCTTAGTATCACATAGTATCAGCAATTTAGTATTCTCAAGTCTAGGAATTGTAATCAACATGAAACCGTCTAATACGCAGATAACAAGCAATTTACAAAAGGAAGGCATTCGCAACTAACATTTCTATGTTTATACATCAGTCACAGCTAACTTTTAGGCCTTGCATTCATGGCAACTTAGACAAGACATGCTAAAGTCATATGAAGGGGTTAACTTAATCAGGTTCGTTCTAAAACATGAAGATATTAGGTCAATCTAAGGTTAAATCATTTACTAGAAAGGTACCACATCACACTAAGACAGCAGAGACATCAAATTACGCCATCTTGGCAATGAAGGAACTTGAAGTAGCATTCGAATTCACATTGACATCACGTAGGGTTTACAACAGAGCACTAAGGATTAAGAACCATGAAAAGCATGAACTAGCATAACATGTCGATAAGATTAACTTGGGAAGAAGGTGCTAATGTAAGAATGTAAGTCAATGGTTTTGATGGTGGGGAGACTTTCCCTAAAGTCCCCATTTGGGACTGATCGTTGCTTAAGTCATAGATTCATACAAATGAATGATTATGCTCCTAGATGAATCCTGGGCCTGTGGCTTATGGGCCTACATGCTTCCGTTGCGCTACTCTGATCAACCAAATAAGGGCAAGAAAATATGAATCCAGGTTTCTAGGGTCGCCTCATCATGCTTCAAATATGGGCGCATGCAGTTATTCAGCTATAACATGGAATCAAGGAATTCACGGAATGCAAGCAACGAGTCAGAGGTTACGCCATGTCATGAATTACAATACGTAAATCATATGAATAATCAACTCACATACCAAAGCAGACTCAAGTCAAGTAAACTCCCAGACATGCAACAACTTATTCATAAAACACATAACTAGTTACGAATAACGAACTTAAAAAACTATATAAGCTTCTATATGCTTTAGACTATATGCAATGCTATGGCTATGTTCGTTTTGAGTATGGTCAACATTAATGGTCTCATAGGCACCAATCGAGGTCTTATAAGGTACACCTATCCCACAGGTGATTATAGGAATCTTACTGTAGGTCGCTTACTTTAGTAGGGATCGTTTACTATGTACAATTCCAAAGTTTGCTAGGTTCTTTCTTCCTTTCGCTTTCTAGGTGTATTAGGGTTCGTTTGAGCCAAAACACTGTCACCCCATTCGCGAATAACAATACGTATAATAGAAAGCAAGTAATGCACGGTTTAGGCAACAATGGCAAGAAGAGGAACAATAGGTATACTTACGCAATGTTCAACGAGGTCCTACCACTAGCATTTAGTTTTTCGAGCATGCATACAAAGATATCTTCTAATTTCACTTAGGCAATTCAAAATTCACAATAGCAAAGTATAATTTAGTAGGATTATCAATCATAGCAGCCAATCTCAACACGTACAACAGAAGGGCATGTACTTGTGTACCTAAACTTATCCATCACTGCTAAAAAGGCGCAAGTCCTTCGGTGCAAGGTAACGCTTGATTCGATAGCCAGAAAGACATTAACATTTCAAAGCTTCGAATTTCAAAAGTGAAAAATAGGTTATCTGTTTTGAGCTTCTTTTCTACCATCTCTAAGTACGTATGCTCTCTCTGTTGTGGGGCTCGAGGAGCAATCCGCATGTAGGGGCCAAGATTGAGCTTATAAAAAGATTTTTCAATCGTTCGAGTTTAAATAAACTTGCTTTAACTATCGATTGTCTTATCAGAGCACACGAAGAAAACATTTACCATTCAAAATGTCACTTAGCTCACACAAGACACGGAAGTGAATTGGGCTCACATCCTAACACATGACTCACATTTTATTCGATCAGCTTAACCGGATCGTATAAAAGTCAGTAAGTGAAGTCAACTCGCACGCTAGGAACATATTGCACCAATTGATTACCTTCAATGCAACCTCAAGGTGTGGGGAGAGCTATTTTATTCCTATACTAACGCACAACTCACCACTTTTACTTAATCGACCTTCTCGAGCAACACATAACTAGCTAAGTGCACCAACAATCATACAAAGCTCACATTTGCACACAAAGCACAACATATGTCACGTTATCACAGCATGTTCCTAGGCGACTATATGAAATGCAAGACTTAGGTCGCGGCTTATGCTCGCAGGACCTTTGCTCTAATACCATCAATGTAACGCCCCCAACCCCTACGGTTGAAAGCGTTATGTTTTCATACTTCCTACCTAATTTCTGGGTGAAACGGACAGTGTTTCCCCTAAAAACTAACCGTTTTTAGGCTAAAAGTCTCACAATAAACCCGTGCAATCAACGAAGCGTAAAACATTCTAAAATAAGCTCAATAGCTACATGCCAGAGTTCATAACTCAACGAGCAACTCGCTCGGAGTACGTCAAACAATATAGTTAATTAATACGGGAGAGAAAAAAGATACAACTCAATGGTTCCTCCAACCGGAGTACTGACGTTTACATTCCAAGACGTAACTGATTTCAGCTCAAAGGACAACTTACAAATTAGATGGCTGGCTCACATGGCCATACAGAGAGATTCCTAAACCGAATGTAGTACATGAACTAGAATACTTTTTAACAAAAGTTTACAATTTTAGGAAAAGACCCCTTTAATGGGCACACATGACACCTTGCAAGCAAAGATAAACTCTATCTTGGCATAAGTGACTTGCCTTCTACTTGTCATAATGCAAACCTGGGAAAAAGGGGAAAGTGTAATTGGATGAGCAACCACATGCTCAGTGACTATTCCCCAACTCCTTAAAAACCAAAACTGTTGTAGGCAATAATACCCATAATAGTCACATACCACGTATTCATACTTTACTATCATAATAGGCAATCATAAATCCTTAAGGAAGGATCACTATCCATAAACTTCATTTTAGCCACTCAAACTCATATTTAGGTTCCTAATTAACCAGACTTCTTAAAAACCAAGCACTCAAATCACATAAGCAAGCAACGAGGGCTAAGCTCAGAACTTTCTTTCATAGGTTATGTGATATACACTTGAGTTATGCCTTACCTAATCGATGCACTTACACGAGATACTTAAACATAGGGAGTAGAGATTATACAAAGAGCTTTCTTTCGCTAAACATGCACATTCAAACCCATATGCTTGATGCATTATAAGAATATGGCCACATGTTACTTGAAATTGCATTCAACTATGCTTAGGAACCTTTTTCTTTAGGCATTCATAGAAATTTTCCTTTCTTTCTTTGAAAACACTTTTCATAACCTCTTGAAGTTCACATTCTTTAAAAGGAATTTCCTTTTTATTAGTCCTATAAGGACCCTTATAAGCTTTTCATATTTCATTCATTGTGGCCTTTCAATGGCCCTTAAAAACTTCCTTTCTTTCTAAAATACTTAAAATCGCGAAATGCCAACTGCTTTTCTTTATTTATTAGGAAAATACTTCTAGCATAAGATCATTACATGGTGCTAATTGGATGAGATCTATTCTCAACCCCATACTGAGACCTAACACTCACGCTTAAGCTCTTACTCCCGGGATGGCTACATATAACATATTGGACCGTTACCCTCGTTAGGTCTTCTAGGGTTTCCTAGTACCAGGACTTATTCCCTAGGCTAGCATCATTCATATCATATTGTCCAAAGCACATTATCTTAGCCAATTTAACGCGTATGGCCATAACGGCTAATAAGTTTGTTGCATCTGACAGCGAAATCTTTTTTCATACAGCGCACTCTCTTTTTATTTAAATTCCTTAGGTATTCCCCTATTCTAGCGAGTTTACTCCCAAAACTGTATTCGTATAGTTAAAATAGGCCACCAATTGCTAATAGTTATGGCTACTATTAGTTACAACCATGAAAACTTCCTTTTTCAAACTCACCCTCACTCGCAAGATGAAACTTTAATGACATAAAGGGAAGGGGTTTGCACGTAACATATTCAAACACTTCATAATCAACTCAACAGAATGAGCCACAAATGGCCTCGCAATCCACACGATTGAGGTCAATCACAACCCAGGCTCCCTCCTCACAAAACACCGACCACAAAGAACATCAAAACTCTCATTAGTTCAACCTCAAGCCATCCAACTACCATCTCGGTTTTCATTTCTATAACTTTAGCATATTATCATGAAGGCCTATAAAGATAGGTACAATAGGGCTTATGTACTTACCGAGCAAGCAGCACCATCCAGCAGTGCGCTACAACAAGCATATATAACCACATATACATATACATCTATGTTGCCTTAACTTGAAATAACGCTTAACGAACCAGATTAAACTAATCAAGGGATGAACCTTAATTGCATTCACAATTCACAACAGAAGGTAAACACGTCATGTTCATGTCGTTTTCAAGCATAATTTAACTAAATGGTCAAGCATCGACTCAAAGTATTCACATGTTGTAAATTCGAAGCCACTATTTAGGCCTGAATTAACTAAGTAAACAAACATCGATTTGAAGTGCTCACATGTTAATTCAAAGCTACTTTTTAGGCATGAATTAACTAATTGACAGGCATCAAATTAAAGTGTGCTTAGGTTGATTCAGGAGCTACTTTTAACCATGATTTAGCTAACTTAGCAAGTATTGATTCAAGCATGAATTGACTAGTTTAACATGTATAATCTAAGCCTGAATTCAGTAGAACTAAACATACATAATCACTTCACAATTTCAGTCAGCCTAATCAACCTTAAACTAACATACATCTCATTTTAAGGGTTAAAACGTTTCGAAATTACTAATACTTAGGAGACAAGAAACTCCCACCTGGATCCCAAGCTAAGGACCCGCTCTAAGGGCTTTTGGGAATGATTTGGACACTCAAGGACCCAAAAATCTGCTTCTTACTTGCTGCCCAATAGAGACCCGAACCAACCCCCTTTCAAGTCCGGTTCTGCAGCTGTTTATGCTATCCTGGTGGTCACCGGAGCCACCCTCAACCGTCGTCGGTCATGGTCGTGGTGGCAGTGCGTTTAGGGTTTCAAACCCTAACCCTCAGCCCCGCTCGATCTCTCTCTGTCTCTGTCGGTGACGAACGACTGCCATCAGCCTCCCTGTCGGTTTGCTCTTGTCGGCGTCTCGCCGCCATGACCGTTGTGGTCGCGACTCCTTCCCATCCTCGATCTCTCGATCTCTTTCTCTCTCTCTCTGCCTCGCAATGGCGCGTTGGTCGGCTGGTGCCTGACTTGCCGGTGCGCCTGCCGTCGTCCTTGGCCCCTGGTCGCCGTCCCTCTACCCTCTCTCTCTCCTTGGTGGCGGATCGTGGGCTAGGGTAGAGAACCCCCCTTGGTCGCGATTGTTTTCTGAAGGGGGGAAGAAGTTCTTTTTTCGTTGTTGTTTTGGTCAATTGCTCAATCAACTAAAATCGCTAGTCTAATCTCGTACCTCTTATTCTAAACCCAATGGTTAATACAATCGCTCGTCGATCATTCGTTCTCAAATACGTCAAGGTTCGGTTTAATAATTAACAAAATGAATTCTAAGGTTGACAACCTAATCGCATTCGGATTCCTGCTCGATTTAGTACACGTTAATAATCCTTATTAACGTTTACTAAAAATCATCGTAACATTTTCGAACTAATAATAATATTAATAGCAATAAAAATATTTTTTTTAATGAAATTATCGTTCACGTAAGCACATCAGTAATAATTTTACTCATATTATTGCTAAAATAAGATTTTATAACGAAAAAGGCAATACAATTAACTTAACGAAAAACAAAGAATGCGGGTGTTACATTATCCATTCGAATAAAAAAAGGTTTGTGGGATAAGAAGATTAAGAACTTTTCAATTCCCTATATGATTGCAAGGATTTCTTTTCCATCGTGGGATAATTCCATTCTACTTTATTAAAACTTTCACTGTAGTATTTACATAGTTTTTCTCCTTATTTGATTTTGAATACTACACTCCAGTGCTCATTGCTGGCATTTGTCTCAGAATTAAACCATCTCCGTCATTAGGCAAGTTAAAAATAAGAAGAGTTTTGCACGTCTTTTTGAAGTTTTGAACAATTTTTAAATCATTAGGGGCCAATTTCCAACTTCTTTCTTGAGTTTCTGCTGTAATAGTTTTCTCAATTTAGCTAAATTTTTAATGAAATCTAAAGCATAGGTAAGACATCCAAGAAACCTTTTCAATTGCTTCCTATCTTCAATTTTCTCAAGAAATTTTTCTATTTTTTCTAAAATATACTTTTGTAAAATAATTTGTCCAACTTTTATTTCCAGACCTAAAAACTCTATTCATTGCTTAGCATAGATGCACTTGTTTTTACCAACAATAATATCATTATCAATGCATCTTTAGGTGACATCTAGGATATTATCTTTTGGGTGTTCTATGGTCTTGGAAAAGACAAGAATATCAATGATGTAAACTAGATAACAGTGATTAAGATCTTTGAAGATGTTATCCATTCTTCTATGAAATATTTGAGGTTCATTTTTTACACCAAATGGCATTACTATCCATTCATAACGTCTTTGAGCGGCACTAAAAGCACTTAAAGGAATGTTTTTCTCGGCCATTTGTATCTACCAGTATATATTTTTACAATCCATTTTCGAAAACCAAGAGGCTCCTTGAATTCTACTGAAAAGAACTATTTTGTTAGGAATATAATAACCATCAAAGTAGTATTATCATTAAACTTTTTGTAATTGATCACCATTCTAGCTTTTCCTCTTTTTTTCCTCAGCATGATTTCTCATCATGGAAGCAAAACTAGTGTGAGGGCTCTTATTATTTCTAACTAATCATTTGTCCAAGAGTTCTTTATTTGCTTATTAAACTCTTAGATATCCTGGTGTGTATACACCATTTATTTGACTCGGATAATAGTGTTGGGATTTAACAAAGTAATCTTCGCATATGTCTTATCTTTGTCCCAAAATATAAGAGGAGCAGGGTTTTTTACATAATTGCTCTTGTTGTTCAACAATATACTCATTTATAGATAACTTTGGTAGTGAGATTTTTAGTGCTACTTCTCGTTGTGCAGGGATTACCTTCTCACCATGCTAGCTGCATGCAAACTCAATCTTGTGATTAGTGTATGCTTTATTTAATTTATCAACAGGAACCAAAGAGACCATTTATTGTGAATATGATTTGGCTTATAGTCTGTGCGCTTGGAGAATGTAGCCTTCAAAAATTATTTTCAATAATCACATCATGGGAGGGTTAATCAGTAGCCCATAGAACTGGTGTAATGCATTGTGGTTCATTATACTATTATCAAATATTCTTCCTTGTAAAGGATTTTTTTTCTTTTTCTTCATCAATTCTTGAAATAGAAATCTTTTTCCAAAACAGATAGAACAACCACTATCAATATAAGCATACAATTCATATATGTTATATCTCTCTGAACATATATTTATTGGGATATAAATGTTATTAGGATTAGTATTGGAGGCTTGATACTATATCTCTATGGTCATATTTTTTACTAATTCATCCTCATAAATTGGTTCACTAATGGTCCTTGTTTTGTACCTGATGATTTTTCGATCTAAACTAATACTTCGATCTACACTATGTCTTACGGGTTCAAAACTTATTCTACTCATCTCACTCGTCATATTAATTGTATCTTCTTCTTTAAGCTTTTCTTTAGCAATTGAAGAACCTTCTCCCCCACTTTGATCTTGCACTTGTGCTTCTTAATAACTGGGGCTTGATGGTAATTTTCTCATTCTCATCAATTTTTGTTACAATCTTTTTATTGGTTTTTATGGGATAGGGAAAACTGGATATTCATGACTTATGAATCTTTATCTCTTGTGAATTGGATTTTATCTTTTGAATTTTTTGCCAGGAGTAGGACTTCAAATTTTTCTACATGTATTATTGTTAACTTAACCTTTGGATCTATAGTATTATCTGGTTTATAGATGATTGTTCAAAATATCCTTAGTGGGTAACCTCCTCTCATCATCCCCATCTCTACTATTTTTATCTTAAGGGACAGGAAGTTTTTTGCAAACTCATCTTTTAAGCTCACATAATATCTAGGTTAGCAATTAAATCCAATTGAACCATTACATAGATTGGTCTTCATCGCTATGATAATTTGATTATTAAATTTGGTGTGCATAATGTCATAGAGCAAAGCACAAAGATTGATATCTTTGCCATAATATTATAATGATGTAATTTGAACTTGGACACTTCTAATATGGATGTACCTGTACTTTCGATCCTTGTTATGCTTAAGGATATTTTCCCAGTTAATAAGATTAACTTCTCCCACATCGTATTCACAGTCTTTTATTTCTAAATCTGCTTCCTTCATTTCGCATACATATTTACTTTTTAGTTGAAAGATGGATTTTTTGTAGATTATGTCTTTCTGAATTATAGGAAGAACCCTCTCCTTTAACGTCTTCATTTTCATTATCTACTGTAAATTCTTCTCATTGAAGATTACCAAGACTAATTAAGCTATTTTTCATCATATGAATAGCTTCTTCATAATCACTTTCCTTATATTCATGGTCCATTTGTATTTCAACAATTACTTTGTGATTTTTCAGGGTTAGGTCTAATGCCTCTTCTTTACTAAGCTCAAAATAGTCTAAACTTTGCAATATTTCTATAAGTTTATTGTTTTTCCTATTTTTGTATTCGTTTGCATAATGACCTACTACACCGTATGCCCAATATTTGCAGTTGTTTTCTACAGGATAATGAGCAAATTTTCTAAAAAATCTATGCCTTTTGGAACTAGGCTTGTTATAATACTTGTTTTGCATTTTTCTCCCATTTGCTTGTTAAAGATCTTTTTCTTAAAAAACTGTCAGTTTCTTCTCTTGTTAGGTTCATTTCTCCATTGATGAGGAGTATCCCAACAAGCTAAAAATCATTTCTTCATTTTCTTCTGTTTTTTTATCATCGACCCATTTCGTTAAATAAGAAATTCTAGTTGCAAGAGTATCAATGACATCTGTTGTTTCAAGCCATATAATGTATTTTTCATTGATTATGGAATTGATCGAATAGGACAATTTATCATAAAACATAAGAAATTGTATTTATTATGCCTAATTTGTAATAATATTGACTAAATTTAGTAATATAATTTTTCAGATATCTCATGTCCCGAAGCTCAATGTTATTAATCTTCCTTTGCCACTCTCTAACCTTTTCTTTAGAATCAAGTTTAGCTCTGATAAATTTAGTTTCGATTTCTTCACGTAATTGTTTGAACATATCAGCTGGTGTTTCCATAATTCTTAATAAATTTTAACCTTCCTCATCTAATGAGTCATATTAGTCAGCTACAGTGCTAGAAAAACTATGTTCGATATAGTTTAGGAAATTTCTGGCAGATCACGTGCTATTCAAGTTCAGGACACTAATCGTACCCCTTTTCCAATGTTCAAAACTTTATTCTCGATTACGAGCGCTTAAGATGTAATGGCTTATACGGTTAAGATTATTATCTTCAAAGGATGTGGTTTTTCTTGGGATTAACCTAAAGAAAAATTGGTTATACATCCTATTCGAACAGCCTAGGTCTTATAAAATGGTGTTTCTTCTAGATGATTCACCAAACTCCTCATGTTTTGGAATAACATTGTTAACTAGATAGGATTCAAATTTGTCGATGTTGAGGTCTTCACCAATCTCATTGATTTCGCTCCCAGCTACCAATTTTTTATATTTTTGTATCCAAATTTCTTCTAATTTCCTCTAAAGGAACGACAACAAGATCTCTAGTTTAATTAGGTTTCTTTGTTGATATATCTCTTCTAACTGGACATTATTTGTCTCTTCATTATCATTATATAGGACTTCTTGTTTGTCTAATGTTGCGCCCATGATTTGTTTAATTCTTTGAAGTTTTGTTCTTTATTAAATATATTCTGTAACTGCTCTAGATTATACTATTTATATTTCATCATCTTCTTCTTTTTCTGCCTTTTTCGATGATTTTTTCGTAGATTTTTCTCTTGCTTCTTTTTCAATTTTTATGTCTTGCAAACGAAATAGTTTTTGTTTTTTAGGTTTTAGAAAGGATATTTATGTTGAAATTGAATACTTATACCTAAATCGGACTTTCCACTATGTCTGACTTCGTTGATTAAAGTAAGATGGATTATAGACAATTGTTTCTTAATCTCCTTAACTTCGGTCTTAATTTTCACTAATTTCATTTTTAATTCCAAAACGATATCAGTGATATAATTTAATTAGGGTGCTACTAAAGTGGATCCTTCTAAAGTGTGGACAATATGTGAATAATTAGGAGTAGGACAAGTAGAAGATGATTCAAGAATTAAACATAGTTAATTAGACTAATTAATTATTAATTAGCTTAACTATCTCAATTATTTTTGGTCACATGGCTCTGATACCAGTTGAAAGAGGTCTTCAAGTAGTACTTACAAGAAAAGCATCACATGCACAAAACTGAAAGTTTTGAAAGTAAGTTTTTAAGGATTGGGGTTAAAAATAAAATTTTTTAAAACTTTGGATACTTGCTGTAATTTAAAAAGTCATACTTGGTCAGTTTTGGCTCCAAAAAATATATATTAGCCCAAACTTAGATGACCTTATAATATTCATCCAAAATAGCCAGTTCAGAAAAATATTAACTTGTACCTCGATGGTCTGTGATGTAATTTATCGCGTTTTGGACACTCCAAATTTAATCAAAACCAAGCACATAATCCTGCAAATTTGTAATTTACAAAATTAGTACGTGACAATGAAATAATAATCTATCACGATTCAACTAACAAATACAATACATTTCACAAAATTAAGGAAAGTAAAATAAAAAAACTACTTACCTTCAATTGAGTTCGAACCACGCAACAGAATAATGAAAAAGAACACACACAGAGTGTCGAATAGCGAATAGAGAACATAAGTGGAGCACATGAGGAGGATTAAATGAAACACAGTGGGGCCCAGTGGGAGTAGAAATTTTTTTTGAAATGATAAGACAACGACCATAATGAATCAGCGCATAAAATCAGTTATATGTGAGGGAATTTATCTCACTCCGTGTGCCACATTGCTTTTCCGTTTAGATTTCAAACGTTTTTGCTGGATTTGGATCCAAGAAATATTAATCCAAACCTTGATGGATCCACAAATATTTGCTCAAATTGGGTGGATCAAAAAAATATTTACCTATACCTGAACGGACCCATATGCATATTTTTCCTTCTAACTTTTGACTCATCTCATTCTAAAAAAAATTCTAAAATAATTGATACTTTTAATTTTTTTCTTTTTAAAAAAAACACACAACTGAATCCATCAAGTTGATGTCATGATTAATGTCATGATGCATTTAAAAAAATAAAGAAAAGGAAATAATGTTGTGAGTATAAAAAGGTATCAATTGGTGTGGAACATTTTAATTTTAGAAAAAAAGAGGTACAATTCAATTTTGATATTTGTTGATGTTTCAGCATTTTGAATGTATATTATCTTATTGCAATTGAGTATAGCCCTGATAAATATGACTAAGTTAGTCACAATTTGGATATTATAATGTCAAATTACAAGCAACAACAACTATTCCTAATGTAGGTCCCGCTTCATGGGTCTTGTAAGATGCAAATATAGGTAGCCTTATTTTTGGAAGCATTTGGATATTATAATGTCAGATTGTTAGTTACAAATGAAAATATTGATTTTCATGTAAATTATTTCCATTGCTTATGAAAATGCTTTTTTATAATTGTGTGTAATTTCCAATCACTTAATTTTATAAAGTTAAATACAAATTAGTTTGCATAGAGAATATTTTTGTCTCTTATAATTGTTTAGAATATCCAATTTTAGCTTAAAAAATATAAATTAACTAATGCAAATTCATATTACAATTTTAACACTATAAATTGATTAATAAATATTCTAATGATGTAAATAAAGAAAGAAAAAAAGGAAAGAAATTGAAGGGATTAATCATGGATATCATCATTCGAAAGTTAATGATTAATAAACCAATTACAAATTTCGTATATTGGTTGTTGTTACTATTATAGTTATTTGACTTGTTTCATATTAAAAATTAATAATACTTTTTATTTTTTATAATATTGACTAGTTAAGTGTTGGTAGATGGCTATAGCTTGACAGACTCATCAATTAGAAAAAATTCTAATAGTTCAGTAATTCTCAACCCAATATATAGATAGTAATGGAATACTAATCCATTAGACTATTACTTCTTATCTTTCTGTTTTTTAGATAAGAGACTCATGAAGGATACATTACTTATATTGCAAAGTAAAACAATAGTCCTATAATGCCAGATTGCAAAACATAATTTGGGTGGCCTTCCAACCAAATTCAAGAACCCAAATCATAAGGTTATAAGTGAGCTAAGCAATAAGCAACCTTGTCTCCCTCCCTCTTAACAAAAGAAAACACATAAAAAATCTAAGTTTAGACAAACCAATAAAAAATGGAGAACTGAGAGGTCGATCTTTGGTATAACAAAGCGTTCATTTTCAACATTGAAATGACGGTGAGACAATTTCCTTCGTCTCCAAGCTCCTAGACACCCAACTTGATGACCTTTGGGAGCATAAATTTACATGGCCTGACTCATTAACCTTGAGAACAAGAAAGCCAAGCTCTTAATGAACTATGGAAAGAGCTAGATTTCCCGTATTGACAACCACAAAACTCCATTGTGGCCATCGCGCCTATTACTTGCTGCATCGAATTTAACCTTTAAGGAACCAACCATTGGAAGTACCCAAACATAGGGATGAACTAAGTGTGTGATATCTAGATTGTCATTGGAATTTCTGTAGTCTTGAACAAATTTTCAACTCTTAAATTTAATATGGGACATCCCAATACCCTTTACCAAAGAAAACTCTTTCCGACCATTCCAAATTTCTCAAGAAACGGC
The DNA here is from genome assembly GCA_017589665.1 of Selenicereus undatus. Classification (NCBI taxonomy): domain Eukaryota; kingdom Viridiplantae; phylum Streptophyta; class Magnoliopsida; order Caryophyllales; family Cactaceae; genus Selenicereus; species Selenicereus undatus. The sequence goes on from JACYFF010019584.1 coordinate 84,701,879, forward strand.
TATGAAAACTCCTAATCCAGAGTATTAAATAGCTGACAAGCTTCAAAAAGCACATCCCAAGGTGAAGAAAACTACTTTTCATCAAAGAAGTCCAAAAATTGACTATCCTCATAGACAACTTGAGCAAGAGGGAATTCAGCCAATCCATAGATATTCGTTTCCTTAAGAGCACTGCTTAAGAGCCCTGTAAATGTTGCACTTCATTAAAGAATTTGGGATGCAAGGAGACAATCTAAATGCTTATAGGAGTGCTCCTACACAACATCTCCATGCAAAAGTTCTAATTCGTAGCGGAAAATGCATGGACTAGAGAGCATCCTATCCCCCCATCCCTCTCTTCTTAATATATGAAGAGAGCTCCCTATCCCTTGCACCAATTATCTTAGTTGCAGGCCCCTTTATATCCTTGATTTGCATAATAAAATGATATGATGATTTAACTAAGAGTTCCCCCTTAGTCGAGCAGTGCCTATCAAAATGGTCATGAAGCTAATTCGTACTCAATGGAATAGATTAGATACACTCAACATTGACAGGCAAGAAAATATTATTAAGCATATTAATGTTCTATTCCCCTTCTTTTTTATTAAGTCAGCCACTTGAATTAATGAGAAATAAGAGTTAAAAAGTAAAATCACCATAAATGAAGAAGGCCAAGAGAGCCACCTAGAATCTCAAATGCTGAGTGAAAAGCCATCATCTACCGGCCACCTTAGCCCCTCTTTCATGATCAGCCTCACGGCTCATGAACTCTTCCATGGAAAGCTTGGACAATGACCAAGATTAGCATCCAAAGTATTGCAATCTCGTAAATATTTGGCTTTGAGTAAGTGTCAAGCAAGGAACCCCTCTTTATTAACTACGCGTTGTAGTTGAATACTTCTTGATCCACCATAAAAAGATAAGACATAGTCAATAGAAAGGAAGTACTAAAAAAGTAAGTTATGATACACGAAATTTATGCTCCACATATTCAGTTTTATTTATTATTTTACGTACAAGTCAAATACATATACTATCCCTTGTGTTTTCATTTTATTATTTGGAAAGCACTGGGTGGGCAAAAGAGTTGGATGCACTTTTATTTTAAATGCGGCTTAGAAAATAAGTTAATAAGTCATGTGTTCTACAAGCTGAAATTCTATTTATTCAATTGTTTGATTCACAAACAATCTTTTGTATTCTTCAATTTATTTTGACTTTTTGCATAAATTTATATTAATTTAATTAAAATTAGATTCCAAATTCCCAATATATATCTATGTTATATAAAATCTCATTGATATGAGGGGTGCATGTTATAATGTTGCTTAATTTCATATTTTACATTTAATTTTAATGTTGTTTTAAATTTATATGTTTAGCCCAACTATTGCTTCCTCATGCATTGAGAAAAATTCAGTATATTATATTTTTAAAGCATTTTACATTGATAGCCAAAGAAAACAATTAATTAATACTTCAAGTTAAGTTAGATAGTTTGCTCTAAATTGTATTTTGCACTTCTTTTGTCATCTCATCTTTCTAATTCCTCCTTTTGACATAAATTAATATAGTTATTATTGGTTTTTCCTTTTATTATTTATATTTGTGAATTTGTTTTGAGTTAGGATTGGTATATCTCACTTACCAATAGTAAGTTGAAAAATAAAGCTGAAGCGTTGATGATGGTTCATGGGTGGAGATGAAAGATTAGATTAAGGAGGTAGTGGTCATCTCTTTTTATAATCTTTTTTCCTCCATAAGTACACATGGGGTTGAAGAGATTTCGAAGAATGTAGATGCAAAAGTAACAATGGGCATGAATGATTCCTCATGCATGTCATATCATGAGTCAAAGGTTTAGAATGCCGTCAAATGATGCAACCTAAAATTGCCCTGGGGTTGGATGGTGAAAATCCTTTGTTTATTAAGCAATTTTGGGATGTGGTGGGTAAGGATGTCTCTCAGGTTTTGCTTAATATTCTTAATGGGAAGGGGTTCTCTAGAGGATTAAACCATTGGACTATTATCCTCATCCTAAAAATCTCTAATCTGATGAAATTGGTGAACTTTAGGCCAATATGCTTATGCAATGTCGGTCATAGGCTAGCGACAAAAGTGATTGCAAATAGACCCATTGACGCCTTTCCCATAATGTTTTGGAGGCCTAATGTGCCTTCATTACAGGTAAGACTAAGGCTAATCTCTGACAATATTTTGATTTCTCAAGAGATTTTCTATTCTATGCTAAATCAGAGGTGCTAAAATAGGTCTATAATTGTCAAAATTGATATGGCTAAATCCTATAATCGTGTGGAATGAATTTTCTTTAGGAGAGCTATTAATGAAATTGAGCTTCAAGGAGAGTTGTGTAAATGTGGTGATGTCTTGTGTGAAATCAGCGTCATTTTTTTTTCCCCATCAAATGGAGAGGCTAAATGGGGAGTATTTCCTTCTAGGGGCTTGAGGCAGGGAGATCCTTTATCTCCCTTCTTTATTTTATCATGAGGAGCTAATTAGTCTTCTTAGAAGCACATAATTAGATGGGGCTCTCTTTAGTCATTACATTTTCCAAATACAATCCTAGTATTTCTCACGTGCTATTCGCCAATGACTCCTTTTTTCTTATGTGCAAAGCATCAATGACCAGGCCTTGAAGCTTATGAATATCCTTATTGCATATGAGAAATCATTAGGGTAGCAGGTAAACAATGCGAAGTCTAGTGTGGTGTTTGCAAAGGATACCCCTCTAGGAAGGTGTGATGAAATCCTCTTTACACTCGACAGAAGGGTGGTCCTTCCCCATGATAAGTACTTGGACTCCCTACTTATATTTTCATACCTAAGAAGAAGACATTCATCTCTATAAAGGAAAAAGTTGGGAAGAGACTCTCAGGTTGGATGGATAATTCAATTTCTTGGTCAGATAAGGGAAGGTCATAAAAGTCGTAGCTCAGGGAACTCATATTTATGTTGTGAATGTGCTCAAATTACCCAAGGACCTTCGTTATTCTATCCATTCAATCATTAATTCATTTTAGTTGAGTCATGGTCTAAGTAATGGAAGATTCATTAGGTTAGTAGTTCTTGTCTTTTTGATAGAAACAAAGATGGCAGCTTAAGGTTCAAAGATTTAGAGGCCTTTAATGATGCATTATTGGCTAAGCAAGTATGGAGGTTGGTCCAAGGACCTAATACTCTTTTCTTGAAACTTCTTAAAGCTCATTGCTTTTCACACAATAATTTTCTTGACGTAATTCTGGGGACAAAACCAAGCTTCACTTGATGTAGCGTCTAACTAAATACAGATAATCATCTTAATGAAGTCTTGGTAGTTAGTGGGGAATGGTGAAAGCATGGGCATCTGGTCATTTAGGTGGATTCTATGACTATACTCTTTCCTTATATTTGGCCTACCCATGTTGATAACCCTCTTGCGAGGGTGTCTAAACATATTAACTCAGAAGAAGTGTTTTGGATGGAGGAATGGTCAAAGCATGGTTCTAAGGCTATGATGTTGATCATATCTTAAGGCTTTCCTTGTTTGAGTCCTGGCCAATAGATAAGCTTAATTAGCATTTTGCTCCTAACAGTTACCATTCTGTAAAGCCGGGCTATCACGTAGCTAGACTCCTTAAGAAGAGGGATACGCCATCTTTGGTTCTGGGGTTGGGGAAAAAAAAGCCTCTGGAGGGATTTATAGCAACTTGAGGTGCCTTTGAGAGTTTGTTTTACCTGTAGAAAGATGAACTGCACTTCCTATAAGAGCCAGTATCTCGTATAGAGTTCAAATTTTTCAAATGGATTATAAGGTATGTGGTGCCTCAGAGGAGGTTGACCTCCATTTCCTATTTGAGTGCCCTCTAGCTATTGTCATTTGGATAGGCCATGAGTTTGATGAAGAGCTTTAGGATGGATATGATTACTTTGCGGCTAGGGATGGAAATGGGGCAGGTTGACCCGTACCCGTTCCTATACCCATTTTTAAAAACCGTACCCATACCCATATCCATATCCATTATGTATTACCAAAAGAAAACCCATACCCATAGCCATCGGGTTTTGCGTGATTGCAGGCTTTTTTCGAGTTCACATAAAGAATGAAGATTAAAACCTTTATGTAACCCATATCCAAATATGATGTACATTTGGATCATTATAAGATTATAAAGTTGTGGTATTTGAGAGTATATTTATTTAGAAATGTGAAATTGAGCGTGTTATTCACCAGCCCTTTGCTAGGTGGGTTTGAATTGAACTTCAACCAAGAAATCACTAGACCAAAATAAATTTTTCGTGTTATTGTAAAAATGGGCATGGATAGGGTGTAGTCATGAGGCGGATGACCTACACATGTACCCGCACCCATTTTCTAATACTCACCTCATAGCCATTTAAAACCCATTTTCACCACCCATTTAGGTTTGAAACGAGGCAGGCTTTTAGGTTTTAAATGGGTATGGATTTTATTGTCATCCCTATCTGCGGTTAATCATCTTGCTCAAGCCTTTTGTGCCCTAAGCTTTGATAAATTGGGTGAGTTCCTAGCAGTGATGTAGGAATGTTGAATCTAGAAATAGATTTGTCTTTGGGCACAATGATATGAATCAAGCTTTGTTGGTGAGTTGGGTCGTCAACTTTGTGTGAGGTTACAGGGAGGATAGGGATCCTTTAGACTCGAAAGTTGAACCATCACTTCAACTATGGTGTCCTCCTTATGCTAGATTGTATAAACTCAATTTTGATGCAACTAAGATAAGATAAGAAAGGTATAGTCGGGGCTTTGTCATTTGTAATCATATCAAGGATGTGTTAGTGGTCGGAGTAAAGCAATGCCATGGTTTCTATGGGCTAGAGTTGGACGAGTCGCGAGCTTGTTTGTTTACTTTGAAGTTGGAAAGAGCTAATAGGTGCACAAGATTGATCATGGAACGTGATTCACTACTTCTCATTGATAAATTGAAGAGGAAGGAACGCTCAAATAGGGCTACAGGTTTCTTTCTTTATAGCATTCTTAGCCTTGTTTCTTCTGTTGATTTTGTCTCTTGGAACCATGTTAAAAGAGAGTGAAATTTAGTTGCTCATGCTATTGTCTGCTTCCAACTATGGTGCCACATACTGTCAACTATTTGGCATCAACATACATTTGTAATTTCATCGGTTCGGGGTTAATATAAAACCCCCATCTTATTGGCTCCAAAAAAAAAGGGCATAGTTTAATTTCTAGATAGTGATTATTTGTTTGTCACAAATTCTTCATACTTTGCCCTATTTGTGACTAAGTTCCTTTCATATATGAAACCCCAATGTTCTGTAAAACATTTAAAATTTATTTCTATTTGTAACGTTTAAATTTTATCCAAATTAGCTTCGTTAAGTATTTTCACTAATCAAAATACAAGAACAAAATTTTAAATTAGAACAACTCTAACATTATCACTTTGTATTTGGACACAAAAACTAATTTTATAATTTGATAACTTTGTAAGAAAATAACACTTCACCTTTCTAATTATAGATCATACAAATAGTTTTTGCTAATGGAAATAAAGACAACAAGTCTTTTTTTGGTCAAAGCCAAAAAAAAGAAGGACAACAAGTTTTAAATTAGAGAACAAGCACATTTAAGAACTTTCATACAACTACCTTAAATGACCAATATTAGTCTTTTTGGTACCTTAAACCAAAATGTACAAGTTTTTTTTTATTTGATATGAGAAGTAATAATATAAAAATGATGCTTTAGTTTTTTAGGAAATGAATGGTGAATATTTGGGTGAACTATTGGAAGCCATCTTTCCCTCATTGGATAGCAATATTGATCAAATCATATTACTTTGATATCCAATGAGTCAAATATATCTCTTAATATTTAACACTGAGAACCATTCTTCTCATTTCAAATGATATCACTAGTAACAATTTTTCATGTCCCACAAAATTGAAGTTCATCTTTTTCTTTATCATTTCCCATCATTACATACTAATTGAGCTATTCAAGTTGCATACTAAGGCATTTTACAATTAACTTATGCCCATTTTTAAAACGAGGAGTTCAAATCATACGAATTATGAACATACTCATGATACATGTTTTTGAGTTGAATTATACAAATTCCACCTTACACCCACAAGTTGTGATATTTCTAAAGTTATTGAATTTTTCCCAGTCATAGGCATCATTGACTTGGACTTTACAGTTTTAAGTTTAGGAAAAACAAGCCCCGTGTGAATTACAACCATGTTTCTCGTTTCAAAGTTCTTTAAGGAATAATAAACATCTCATTCACAAGAGACACAAAAAATGATATTAAAGATAACCCCATATACAACTTGATATTCAAATTGAAAAATGAAAGCTATAAAGATCAAAAGAATTTTTAAAAATGTGCGAACTTGTGCACATAGTTTACTTTAGGTTGAATAATATTACAATAGTGGGAAATTAATTGCTAAATGAAGTTTATTGTAAAGTTATCTAAACGCACTTTCACTTTGATATCAGGTTGTAACATTGTACAATGACAACAATTGTATATTCAATATTTTGTAAGATGTGATTATGATATATTCATTGTCAACTAGTCTTTTAATCACCAATTTTACGCAACTTTTAACATTGTTAGTAACTAAGTTATAATATATGTCACAAATGTACACAAGTTCTTTGCTTCATAGTTTCTTTCTTTATAGGATCCCTTATAATTTCTGACTGCTAAATTAAGAAAATTTTCACCTTTCTTCTCTTTCTTTCAATTTCTTCATATAAGTGTTTATCGTAAGTGTTTATCGTCAATATTTAACATCATTCAACACCATTCAACATCGTTCACCATCAACAATTTTTAGCAAAAACTAAGTACTTATTGAATATGCCTATTTAATTTTTTTTACCGTTCAATAGCATTTAACAACTTTTAGTGACTTTTGTACGATTTAATAAGTTTCAGTAACTTTCAACAACATTCAACAAATTTCAATAACAACATTTCTACTACCATAGAACCTATGGTGACAATCCCTGCATGTGCATCATTGCCTGATGACCAACGACAACACAAGGCATGACGGTCTTAGATGACAATTTGGCTAGTGTTAGCTTAGTTTCATGAATTTCAACAACTTTTCTCTTTCTCAATTCCACCCATTACCAATCACATGACCACCAACACTCGTTGATCCATGAGATATCAAAATTAGGAAGTTTGTAGTGTTTATTTTTCTCAGCTGCAATAGATTGTCTGGGATTGATCTAAGTGATTTCGACCATATAGATGGAGGAATAAATAGTATCTTCATATTTTTCTGGGGAGATGGAAAAGAATCGAAGGCACACATATCCCTTGCTGAATTGTTTGATGGCTTGTTTAAAGGAGTTTGGAAAATTTTGCAGTTCAATAAGGCATAAACTGGGATAAAAATAGTTTAAATGCCCGTAGGTAAAAAGTTCAAATATCAGGTCAGGATTTGCCTTATTAAAAGCAAGAATCCGTGGGAATAAAGAGTCCCTTGGATTATAATATAGTTCAGGTAATCCAGAGAGTTTCTGGTAAGCGAGAACTGTTGCTTCATAATAGTTCTTATAGAAAGAGTTCGATAGATTAATAGTTCGGATGCCACTATTTTGAATAACTGGACTTGAAGCTAATAGCTTAGTTTTTAATTGCTGCTTCTCTTTCTCTTCTTCAAAGAGGGGGTGTGAAGCGTTTCCCTGATTCGGTCGAAAAGAGAGTTTTGAGAGTTCAGATTGGACTTTTTTTAAATCCATCTTAGAAGAGTTCACTTTGAGCTGTTCAATAGTTCGATGGAAATATGTTGTTAGTTCTCGAGCTTTTCCAAGATCGGCTCTAAGATTAGCGACAATTTCCTCAATAAATTCAATTTTTTCATTCACAACTTCACAGTATTCCTTAATATTATTCAAAATGTCTTCAAAATTTCAGACCAGCTGTTCACTATTGACTTGTTCCAAACGTGCTTTGCCTTTATTCTCTGAACTAATGTTCTCGAGTTAGATCATCTACAATAAAGTTGTTTTTACCTACAACATGCTCATGCACAACATTAAACTGGGATAAAAATAATTGCCATCTATGTAATTTTTGCATGTGAGGTCCATTATCTAAATCTTGTTTTACAAAAGTAGTTGCTACATGGTTATCTGTTAAAACTTTGAATGGCTTAGGTAGTAAAAAGAGTCTCGATTTCGTAATTCCTCTAACAATTGCTAAAAGTTCCTTTTCCATTGTGTTGCAATTTTCTTCTTGTTCAGAAAAAGTTCCACTATGATAACCACAAATTTCATTTAAATATGTCTTTAAAACTGTTGCCCATGTTTTGTCAGAAGTATCTGTTTGTAAAATTAAATTGTCATCAGGCTCAAGAAACCTGAGACTAGGTAATTGTGAACATTCTTCTTTTAATTTTTAACAACGTCTGTATGTTTATCTGTCCAACCAAGAGTATTGTTTTTTTTTAGTAGACTTTGTAAATCTTTTTTCTTTTTTGCTAAATCGGGTATGTAAGAACTAGCATAGTTTAATAGTCCTAAGAAACCTTGAATTTGTATCTTTGTTCGCAGTTGGTCTGGATATTCTGCAATTTTTTTAGAGATATGTGGTTGTAATCTAATTCCATTTATACCAACTTCAAAACCTAAAAATTCAATTTTTTCTTTTTCAATAACAGCTTTTTTCTCACTAAGGCAAATTCCTTCTTTAACAACTGTCTCCAGAAATGTGTTGAGATGTTCTTAATGTTCTTCAAGAGTATCTGAACTTATTAAAATATCATCTACATAGATAACAAGAAAGTTGTTAAGGTATACTGGAATAATTACTTTCAACCAAAAACTTTATGAAAAAATTATAGCAATTGATTTGTCTTTAAGAGACCCTCGAAATTTTATGAAAAAACTAGATGATTTTCTAACACGAAAATTAATAAGATATTTTAAGCTTTACACTACAGAACAACCAGTTAAAATTCAACATTTAAAGGGAAACATCCGATTAAGATTAATGACTCAAGACATAATTGATAAATTCTTAGCATAAATTCCCACTAAAGATAGAAAACTGATTAAGTATGTACATTTAGAAGGAATACAAATCGCAGTTAATGCTTGCTTTAAAGAAGGAATCAATTCACCTATCATTTTATCATTACATGATCAAAGATTTCGAAACATCCAAAACAGCCATCTAGGAACATTACAAGGAAATCTAATTTACAAACAATAAATTTTTGAATGTTATCCGAATTATTCGGTTACTCTACAAAGTAAAAATATAGAAGACACTTTAAATTTGCAATTTAAACTCTTAACAGATATTTGATTACAACTGGGAAATGACGCATTATCCTTTTATTACATAGGCTTGTACGCTTTTTCCAATACCAACTTTCCAATAAAAGATGTAAAACAAACAGGTAAAATAACTGCAAATCCAATCTTTTCAACCTTTAGTACTATTATCTCTCCTTCTATGCAGGAAGCCAAAATGCCTGCATTAACAGACTTTCAATTAGTTGAAGAAGATGAAGTATCAACCAGCTATCAAGCACCTCGACTTTCTTATACCAAAAAAGGAAATACGAGTAGCCAATCCACCCATTTTAACACGAAGCTATAGTACAACAACTATACCTAGGTTTACACCTCAATTGATAACAACTAAGCATAATAGCACCTACAAAGTAAAATTAGACTATTTTAATGGTCAAACATGGATCTCTAATAAAATTCTTATAGATACAGGAGCATCACAAAGCCATTGTATACCTCTGCCCATGGCAGTCTTATCAGCATCAGCATATAACTTTGTTACTTATGATGGCCAACGAGCAACTCTAAATCAAATACCTAGAGTAATGCTGAGAACTCCTAATTCTACTTTATTAGAATTTGATTACTACATTGATCATTCTATAAAAAATGAATTTTATCATATACTCTTAGGAATGAATTTCCTTGACCAATACACTAACTATGAAATTGGTCCTACCCATATAACTCTCATCAATCAACACAATAGTATTATGCTTGAAAGGTTATGAAGCAACTGGAAATCCCTATTCTTATTTATATAGATGTAACTGTCACAGAATTAGACATTACAACAATTGCTTTAATTGAAGCCGGTTCGGAAGTCACCTTCTTTCAGGACTTTTTACTCCCTAAATGGGATAAACTCCCCTCTGATCGAAAAATTCGAATCAAAGGCGTTCATCCTATTCCTACCTGTTTAGATTTGGTTTAGACTGATGTTTCTATCATTAGGCAACAAAATTCTAAGTATACCCACTGTTTTACAATATAACTCTGGTTATGATATCTTATTAGGAAATGATTTCCTTAACCAATTTGCCAAATTTACACAAACTCCATATACCGTCTATCTTACAACAAAATGTTGTCATACCTTAAAAATTCCAACTTTAAAACAGTCATGCAGAGTACGCGCGAAGCGTAGTGGACATGGATATGAACAAATCGCACTTCAAATACAAGCTCAGAAACCTACCTTTACGGTTAATATAATTAAGAAAGATGAACTATTAGCAAAACTAAAAAGAATATGTTATGAACATCCATTACAATTCTGGAAACCTGAATATCCTCGAGCTAAAATAGAATTAACACGAGATATATATCAAAGAAAAACCTATGTTATACTCTGAAGAAGATATCAAGGAATTTTCTATACAAATAAAAGAATTGCTAGAAAAAGGACTCATCAGACCATCCAATAGAGCATACTCTTCTCCAGCCTTTATGGTATTTAATGAAGCAGAAAGCCGACGAGAAAAGGCTTGAATGGTTATAAACTATAAAAAACTAAATCTGTTTACAAAAATAGATAACTATTTTCTCCATAACAAAGAAGTATTAATTAACCTTGTAAAAAACAAAAGTTCTTCTCAAAATTTGATTGCAAATCTGGCTTTTGGCAGATTAAAATGGAATAAACAAGTGTTAAATATACAGGTTTTAGTACTCCTCAAGATTCTTATGAATGAATTGTTATGCCTTTTGGACTAAAAAATGCACTAAGAATCTTTCAAAGAAGAATGGACAATGCATTTAAACACCTTAACAACTTTCTTGTTATCTATGTAGATGATATTTTAATAAGTTCAGATACTCTTGAAGAACATCAAGTACATCTCAACACATTTCCGGAGACAGCTATTAAAGAAGGAATTTACCTTAGTGAGAAAAAAGCTGTTATTGAAAAAGAAAAAATTGAATTTTTAAGTTTTGAAGTTGGTATAAATGGAATTAGATTACAACCACATATATCTCGAAAAATTACAGAATATCCAGACCAACTGTGAACAAAGAAACAAATTCAAGGTTTCTTAGAACTATTAAACTATGCTAGTTCTTACATACGTGATTTAACAAAAAAGAAAAAAGATTTACAAAGTCTACTCAGAAAAAACAATACTCTTGGTTGGACAGATAAACATACAGACATTGTTAAAAAATTAAAAGAAGAATGTTCACAATTACCTAGTCTTAGGCTTCCTGAGCCTGATGACAATTTAATTTTACAAATAGATACTTCTGACAAAACATGGGCAGCAGTTTTAAAGACAGATTTAAATGAAATTTGTAATTATCATAGTGGAACCTTTTCTAAACGAGAAGAAAATTACAACACAATGGAAAAGGAACTCTTAGCAATTATTAGAGGAATTACAAAATCGAGACTCTTTTTACTATCTAAACCATTCAAAGTTTTAATAGATAACCAAGCAGCAACTACTTTTGTAAAACAAGCTTTAGATAATGGACCTCACATCCGAAAATTGCATAGATGGCAATTATTTTTATCCCAGTTTAATGCTGTGTATGAGCATGTTGTAGGTAAAAACAATTTTACTGCAGTTTATCTAACTCGAGAACATGAGTTCAAAGGATAAAGGCAAAGCACCTATGGAACAAATCAACAGTGAACAGTTGGTTCAAAATTCTGAAGACATTTTGATTAACATTAATGAATAATGTGAAGCTATGAATGAAAAAATTGAATTTATTGAGGAAATTGTCGTTGATCTCAGAGTCGAACTTGGAAAAGCTTGAGAACTAACAACATATTTCCATCGAACTATTGAACAGCCCAAAGTGAACTCTTCTAAGATAGATTTGAAAAAAGTCCAATCTGAACTCCCAGAACTCTCTTTTCGACCGAATCAGGGAAACACTTCACACCCCCTCTCTGAAGAAGAGAAAGAGAAGTAGCAATTAAAAGCTAAGCTATTAGCCACAAGACCAGTTATTCAAAATATTGGCATACGAACTATTGATCTATCAGACTCTTTCTACAAGAACTATTATGAAGAAACAGTTCTCGCTTACCAGAAAATCTCTGGATTACCTGAACTATATTATAATCCAAGGGACTCTTTATTCCCACGGATTCCTGCTTTTAATTAGGCAAATCCTGACCTGATATTTGAACTCTTTACCTACGGGTATTTAAACTATTGTTATCCCAGTTTAAACCTTATTGAACTCCAAAATTTTTCAAACTCCTTTAAATAAGCCATCAAACAATTCAACAAGGGATATGTGTGCCTTCGATTCTTTTCCATCTCCCCAGAAAAATATGAAGATACTATTTATTCCTCCATCTATACGGTCGAAATCACTCATATCAGTCCTAAACAATCTATTGCAGCTGAGAAAAATAAACACTACAAACTTCTCAATTTTGATATCTCATGGATCAACTATAAACAGTCTACAGGAGCTTTAGCTGTTTAATGCGAAAGTGAGAGGTTAATGACCAAAGGAGCAAGAAGTCTTTACTATGACAAAAACCTCATTCTAGTTACTACTGAAGGAGCTGAAAGTGTTTCTGTCGATGAACAACTTTTTGACTTTAGCTATTCACTGGAGCCCAAGAAAGTTCTAGGCAGTCCAGCTGTACGCACCAAGTTTGCTGAACTCTATACGGCAGAAAAAGACAACGAAAAGAAGCAGATTTTTCTAGCCTAATCATTCTTTCAGCATGTGAAGACACAACGTACCCTACATTATCAACTTTCATCCCTACTGACACCCCAAGACAATGAAAATCAAGGAACTTTATCAAGAATAGTGAAATCTTATTTGTAAAGCTTATCCTTTTAGCTAGAAATTTTATCTTTTCAGATTCCCATGATCTAAGTGCTTATGTCATAGCGCACCCCCTTCCCCTATAAATAAGGTAGCCGATTTCAGAAGAGAGCATCGACATTTGTAAGAAAGAAAATCTCTCTTAAGAAATCTCTCAAAAATATTCTAATTTCCTCCCTTTGGGAAAAGGAGAACGATTATCAATAAAATAAAAGAGAAATCTTTTCTCACAACTTTGTGTCTATAGTTCTGTTATCACAATTTTGATCAAAGAAACAGTATTATCAAGAGAAGCAGAAGGCCTGAACGAGTAGGTAAGTCTCGCATCAGGGTGGAGTAAGACGAGCGCGAAGGAGTAAGACAGATCCAACTCTTGAAGGTATAATTTATTTGATTCAATTTTGTTTAATAGAATTATATGATATTTGGTTTAAAATTTCATTTGATAATTTAGTATTCGGGTACCACCTTTAAAAATTTGACAGACCCCTATCAGATAGTGTGAATCAGTTAATTACTTCAAAAATGGTTTTACTGTTTTTTCCATAAAAACCACTCATCCCTCTTATCAACGGTTTCAGAGCCTGATAATTACAACGTAGTTTTAACTTAAGTTGCCTACATGCAATACTAATTGTGAACTGAAAAAACTTTTAGAATGAATCTGTTTAAGAACAAATTACAATCTAACTCAAAATTAGATAGAGATGGGAACTATTTAGCAGGACAAAGTTTTAATTTACCAAAATTAAAACATTACACTCAAGAAAGAGCATGAGATTATTTAAGATCTTTTGATTTAACTACTATAAGTATGAAACAAAACTTGTTAAATCACTATGACGATATATTAAACTATTTATCAACCTTACCCGAACTAGTTCATCCCATAACTATAAACTTATTAAAAGATGATATTGCTTTATTAGAAATAACCTTTGAATACACTGTTTGGATTCAACCAAATATGAACAGCAGCGGCCCTCAAATAATATACAGTGCTGATGAAGAAGAATAATTTGAACTAACACCATAACAAAATTTGCAAAAACAAGTGCAACTTTTTGGGGGCTATTTCGTAATTGTGCCACATAAAGGCAAAACGTTTTTATGACTAGTCACATCAACCCGAAATTTATCCGAAACGCAACCCGAATTGCCAACTCTATATACAACCTTTTGTTTTCTTTAACGAAAAAGGCCCAACAGTCATTTTTTTTTAAAAAAATTCAGTCGACCCAAAATGACACGACGCCATTTCATTAATGCATCGGCAAAAAAGGAAAAGATAGCAGCATGTGAACCTCTTTCCAAGTGGATCGCAAATGTAAAGGATTTTTGGTCGATGAACAAAATTTTTAGATCGCAAGCCAATCAATGCAAATGCCCTTGTATCCGCCAGATTGTACAGAATAATTTGTATTTAAAACAACAAGACGGTATAGCGCAATTTGCAACTCTAGGGCGCCCTATATTTTATGAAATAGTGATTCTTTGGGTCTTTTTCTTTCAAATCCGATCTACAACTTCTTGAGATTTCTATTCTTAATCCAAATGGGGTTCAAAGTGCAAATACTCAAAGTTTTGGGCTTTTCTAGAAAACTAAGCTTATATTAATGTTTGAACTCTTTATCATGACTTTACTAATCGTAAATATCACAATCTACTATTTATGTCATAAATATTATTTTTTTTGTAATTAGAGGTCCACCATGCTTGGCAAAATAATTAAAGCTTAATTAGAGAGTTTTGACCATTACCTAAGCTTAGTCGGCACTGTACCCTGGCGTTCCTCTTACTTTCAATTTTCAGAGATTGTTAATCTCAACAACACCTTCCTTAGATCAGGCACATCATAGATCCATTTGTTTTCCTACATCGGATGTAGTCACTAATCAAGTTTTTTTATATTTTTAAGGATAATGAGTCTTAATCAGAAAACCATAATATCTAAGACGTAAGATTCGATTGAAAAATGCTCCCTACTGTGAAACTTCTTTTATTGAAAGCTTGAAAGTAGAGATATTACAATGAAAAGATTTAAAGAGAGACTTAAACCGCTAAGATCATTAGAGATACTTGCTCATACATAAATGGAGATACTCAACTTCTCTTTTGCTCAAGTATGCTCAAATGACCATGTCCTTTCTAAGCACCCAGTCTTTTCTTTGATACCCTGATTGCTATAGTACATACACTGATATTTTCATAGGACTACAACTACTCTCACATGGTTATAGTAAATTACATTATTTTATTGACTTGACATTTAAAAAACTAACACAATAATAGTTCAATAACTTTTCAGAGCCTTTAATGCTAACAAGACTAGTCATTCATATTAACATTCTACATACCTTCATCTCCAATATTATCTGTCAGTCCATCATTATCCAGATAATTATCAAAATATTCATCAATTTGAAAATGTTTATGATCCCATCTTTCAAATAATTCATGAGGATATTTCTTTCATTTTTCTGATAAGAATTTGCCAGCTTTATCATCAAAAAGATAATCAAAGACATCCTCTAATGTTACTTCTTTTACCTTCATATGTTTGTTGAAATCATTATGATAAACGAAAGTAGTGTTCCTGCAATGCATAAGTCTTTTTCCTTGTTCAATTAATGCCCAAATTTGATGATAAATGTTGTAAAAACCAATTACTCTTGCTAAAGTAGGATCACTAACTACTTCTTGTTGTTCTGGAAACCATTCTTATCGTTGATCATTAGGATTGTCTAAATCATCCAATTAAACAAGATAATGGGCTAGTTTTAGCTTTTCTATTTTCATGCTCAATTACTGCACAGTGCACATCGACATACAGACTTTTATTGTATGAAATTTTGGTTAAACCATCAGGAGATGTAAGAATTCAATGGATCTTTTTAAATATACATTGTTTAAACTTAGTTAGCCTTGAGAAGAATGGGTACTTTGAATATGAGATTTTCATGAGGCAAGTTACCATTCCATATTCACAAGTTTTCATGATGGGATCATCTGGAGAGATTGAATTTGGTGGGAATTTGATACCACCAACTCCAGATCTATCAGACAAGAAGATCATAGTACTCTATGACTCCCAAATATCATAACAATAATTATGATAGTAGTTGAATGCAAGTTGCATACCATTCGTTGAACCATTTTTCTTGAACATGAGAAATTGAGAACTTATTTTTTCTTGAATATCACAAGGACATATTAGGTGATTCATTAGTAACTCTCAAAGGTTGAATCTTGTACTATTACATAGGCAGAAGATAGCAAACCAAAGTGTGATCTACTTTTTGTGAGAAATTGAGAAACCCTTTCTAGTAGTAATGAAATTTCATTTTGGATTTCCTTTTTTCCTGCAGCAGTCCTACTCTCATGACCACCATTGGTGTGTTCACGAGTTAAACCATCTGCCAGATAATTCGTCGATCCCTGTATATGTTCGATAGATAAAGAAAACTGGTTAAACCATAATTGTCAACGCAGGAGTCGCCCTTACGCTTGCATATTCAATAAATTCTTTTTGACAAAACCAAGTATCTCTGTGCAATCAGTGCGAATTAAAAATGGTTTGAGGGCCAAAAAGATTCAGAACTTTTCAATTCCCTTTATGACTACAAGGATTTCTTTTTCCATCAAGGGATAGTTGCATTCTTCTTTATTAAACTTCCACTACAATATTTGCAGATGTTTTCTACTTCTTCGATTTTTAGTGCTCCACTCCAGTGCTCATTACTAGCATCTATCTCAAGAATTAAATTATCTACCCCATTGGGCAAATTAAGAACATAAGGTTTCTGCACATTTTTTTGAAGTTCTAAACAATCTTTGAATCACTAAGGGGTCCATGTCAAACTTACTTATTTCTTGAGTTTTTACTGTCATGGTTTTCTTAATTTAGTTAAATCTTTAATGAAATCTGAAATATAGGTAATGCTTCTAAGACACCTTTCTAATTGCTTCCTATCTTCAATCTTTTCAGGAAAATTTTCTATTTTTTTTAGAGTATATTTTCGTAAAATGATTTGTCCATTTTTTTTTGTAGACGTAAAAACTCGACTTCTTGTTCACCATAAATGCACTTGTTGTTACTAAGACTAATATCGTGATCAATGCATCTTTGGGTGATAGCTACAACACTATCTTTGTGTTGTTCTATGGTCTTGGCAAAGATGAGGATATCATCATTGTAAACTAGACAACAGTGATTAATATCTTTGAAGATGTTATTCATTCTTCTTTAAAATATTTAAGGTGCAATTTTTAGACAAATTTCATTGTTATCCATTCATAATATCCTTGAGAAGCACTAAACGTAGTTAAAGGAATGCTTTCTTCATGCATTTTTATCTGTCAGAATTTGCTTTTGCAATCCATTTTCGACAACCAGGAAACTTGTTGAATTATATTGAAAAGAACTATTTTGTTAAGAATATAATAACTGCTAAAGACAGTGTTATCATTAAGCTTTTTGTAATTGACTACCATTCTAGTTTTTCTCTTTTTTCTTCAGTATGATTTCTTACCATGAAAGTGAAACTCGTGTGAGGACTTTTACTATTTTCGATTAACCCTTTATTCAAAAGTTCTTTGATTTGTTTATCAAATTCTTAGATATGTTGTATGCATACATCATTTATTTGACTCAAATAATAGTGTTGAGATTTAACAAGTAATCTTTGCAAATATCTTATCTTTATCCCAAAAGTTTACAGCATTATCAGAGTAGAGTACTTTGCATTATTGCTTTATTATTTAGCAATATGCTCTCTAATAGATAACTCAAATAGTGAGATTGTTAATTCTATCTCATATTGTGCTGGTATTACGTTCTCACCACACTAGCTATGTGTAAATTCAATTTTCTGATGAACGTAAACCTTATTTAACTTATCAACAGGGACTAAGTAACCATTTATTGTGAATATTATTTGGTTTATAGTTTGTGTGCATGGAGAATATGGTCTTTGAAAATTATTCCAATAATCATGTCATGGGAAGGTTAATCAGTACCCCATAGGATTGATATAATACATTAGACTCATCTTATTTCTATTGATAACCCGTCTATGCCCTCAGTATGGCTCATTATGTTATTGTTAACTATCCTTGCTCATAAAGAAATCTTGATTTTCTTCTACATAAATTCTGAAAATAAAGATATTTTTTTCAAAACAGAAAGAAGAATCACTGTTTTTGTAGGCACACAATTTATATTTATTATATTCCGCTAAACATAAATTTATTGGGATATAGATTCTACTAGGATTTGTATTGGTAACTTCATAACATATCTCTATAGTCATATTTTTGACTAATTCTTTCTCACAGATTGGCTCAATAACAGTTCATGTTTTGTACCCATTGACTTTTCTATCTGGACTAATACTTTGGTTAACACCGTGTCTTGCATATTCAAAACTCATTCTACCGATTTCACTGGCCATACTAATTGTATCATCTTCTTTAAGCTCTTTTTTAGCCGTCGAAGATCCTTCTCCCCATTCTAACCTTGCACTCACGCTTCTTAATAATTGGGATTTAATGGTGATTTTACCATTTTCATCAATTTTTATTATGTTTTTCTTATTGATTTTTATAGGATTGGAAAAGTTAGATATCCAAAACCGATAGATTTTTATCTCATGCAGATCATATTTCAAAAAACTGCTTTGAGGTACCACACTTTCATGGAAATAATTTTTAGGGGACCATGTTATTAGAATATATTTTGAGGTGCACAATAATGTCAGATAATTATTAAAAGGGTACTTTCCTGTGATAATATGTAAATGCTGATGAGTTTTTGGAGGAAATTGCAATTTTTATTAAATGTTTCAACTATACCCTTCCAAAAAGAATTGAGGTGTAGCGGTATTTTTTTGTGTTAAATATCCATCTCCTCCCCTAATTTCCCATTTCTCTCATCTTCAAAGTTCTCTCTTCTTCTCCATTTTTGAAGAACACCATTGAAGCAAGGGAAGAGAAAGTAAATTTTTCCCCCTCTGTTTGTTGTTGTAAATTGTTGAGCAGTCCTTAGTTTTGTTGACCCTCTTTTGTCTCTTACTCCTCTGCATTGATTCATTACTCTTGTTGGAGTATCAGCGGGCATTCTTCAAGAATTGTTAGATATTTGTAGTCGTAATGGAATTATTCAATGGTTTGAATTGTTGGTTGTAATTTTTTTTGTCATAAAGTTGGTGGAATTGAATGGACTTAATATTGATGTACTCAGATCTGAAGGAGAAAATGCAAGGATCAACTTCTTTGAGGAGAAGTATGAACAAGAAACTGTCATGTGCCCAAGGTGCAATGTTCAAGGAATGGGAAAGGTGTCACGGTTAAGCTAAAACCCAGGTAGAGTGTATGTTAAGTGTTTAAGAGGCAACAAGTTTTTGGGTTGGGTTGATGAAGCAAACCCAAATATGGAAAGAAGATTATTAAGTGAGATTGAGGCAGTGAAGCATGAGCTAAAGGATTTAAAGATGATGTTCAAAATACTAGAGAAAGGGTAGAGCATCCTAGTTATGTTAGAGATTGGTGTAATTGTATTGCTTGCACTTGTATTAATATTATAATTTGTTGTAGGTGTGATGGTGAACTTGGATATGGAAGGTGGTTGTTATGCATGGTTGGTTGTTATCATGGACTTTAGGGACTTGTGTTTGTTTAAATATTGTATGTGGCAAATTGTAATGCCTGTTGTGGTAGTAATGCTTTTTGAGATTGATTAGGAAGAAGTAATATGTAATGTGCTAAATGCAAAGCATGTAAATGCATGTTTGAACTGAGTTTGAAACCTGGTTATATATAAATTTTGTTAAGTTGCCTGTTAAATCCAAGAAAATATTCTGTGCATCCATATGTGTACTTGTCATACACAAAATGTTCTGCTGATACATGTACTAACATCCATCTGAAATAAAATTAATTATAACATTATCTAGATATAACCACCAAAATGATTACAACTACAACTAGCTTATACAACAAGTTGAAGTTAAAGCAGACAAAATATAACAAATGTGAATTAAATAGCGTGGCTAGACTGAGTTGGAACCCTTGATGCTGCAGCTACTGAGATAGAAGCTTGGCCGACTTTTTGGATCTGTTTTTTCCTGCTAACTAGATTGTCCGTCTTCTGTCGAGGCTTCTTCTTATATTTAAGTTTGCCATTTTTATCCCTTGGCTTCCAACATATTAGGTTGTTATGACCTATTTGTCTGCCCTTCTTGCACCTCTTAGTGCCACTCAAATGTATGGAAGACATTTGTTGAGGGATGGGAAGTCTGCTTTTCTTTCTTTTGTGCTTCTCTGACCTTCCCCTTTTCCTAAGTTCAAAAGGGGGATCCAAAGCAGGCAATGTACACGCCCCCCCAAAGCATGAGTTAGGAGTAGGGTGTACTATGCCATCATAAAGCTTCATATACCTCTCAACATGAAACTAATCACAACAATAATCAACTAGCTTATGATTTAGGCTAAGAATGCACCTACCAGCATACTTACAGGGTAAGCCACTAAACTGCCACCTTTGACAATCACAATAATGGTCCCCCCAACTTCACAGTGAAATTTGTGGATTCCTCTCTAACATCAAACTCCCCTCTCCTTGCTGACACTAAGTTACTACAGTTTCTAAGCTCTAGCTTAAGTTGTTTAAGCTTTTTCTCCATAAAAGGTGTCACTTTACCATCCCATTAGCTGACATCTGAAACCTTTTATCAAATCTGGCCTCGATAAAGCTTTCTAATCTCTTCTAACATAGTGTAGGTTAGCTATCTCTTATGCTTCACAATTACATTATTCAAACTCTCAACAAAGTTATTTGTGTTGTCATCTAGCTTAAGTGTCTGATCAAACTTAAACCTTGTCCAATGTTCCAAGGGCTCATTGTCTCTTAACGAATGAAAAATAGAAATGTCCTTTTCATTAATTTTCTCCATTATCTCTTTAAAAACAAATTCTGGGTATGCATTGGCAGTAATATAAAAGAAGCAATGAAATCATGCACCTTCACCATTTTAAGGAGAAGGGAATCAAAGATATGTTAGTATTTACCACAAAAACCAAAGTTAAATACTAAAAGCTTTGATTATATGTTGAATATGCACCTACCAGGGTAGTTTGAGGCAAAGTTTTTATAGAAATGGAGGACACATATCCTTCTTAAAGCTTGAGGCATAACATTCTTTAATGCTTTGATTATGCGCTGCATCATAAACAACAAATTAAGTAAGTAATTGAAAATAACAAAATTTTAAAAAAAAAGTGTAGGGATCTAAGTTTTCCTTGTGCCTGTCAGACAGGATTGTATACTTGGAAGTGTCTTCCCTTGCATCTAGTGCAGTTGCTAGTCCATGAAGAAAAAAGTTCCACTCATCTTCATCCTCTTGGGGTGCAACTTTATAAGCTAAGGAATACTGCCTATTGTTGCCATCTAACCCCATGACAATGAAGGCATCAATTCTAATGAATGGTCTACAATGTTGTTTGAGTGCACCAATGGCTGACCCTATAGAAATCTGACACCTCTTGAAAGATGGATTCTTGCCAGAGCCCTCATCCTTCCAGTTGATAGAACATAGAGTCAGGGTTTCTTTCTTTAAACACATTCATATACTGTGGTAGTACCTTATACCCTTCGTCATGTCTACCTTCAACCACATCTTTCATTAATTTTCGCACCCTCCAGCAAGTGTAATTAAGAATTGCCATCTCGAATCTCCTCGTTAGAATTTTCTGTGTTGTCCCCTTATCCATATTGGATTGTCTTTAAAGTCATCCAGCAGTTTAGATACAACCCATCTGGATGAGGTGTGCTTATTAAACTGTGCATTAGAATACTTGTGACTCTCAATCAAGGACCTAATCATCCAAGTACACTTATCAACAAGCACATCTGCATAGATTTTGAATGGACAGTTATTGTTGATACACTTTTGTTTATATCTGCATCTAGTATTCTTGATTTTCCTTAAAGTAATACCATGCTGAACACAGTAATTCTTCATAACATTCAACAACTCATCCTTAGTTGTGAAGATATCATCAACAACTAAGCTTACCTTCCCATCCCTATTTCTAGTCCACAACTTGTTGTGCCTGGATACCTTAGCCATTTTTTGACAATTAGTATGTTCTCACCAACATCATCATCAATATTAACATGTCCTAAGGTCATGCGCAACTGTGTGTCAGTCCCTAAACTAATATCATCTAATGACACATTTTCAAGCTCCAAATCATCCTCCTCATCCAATGAGAAGCTCTCAGACTCCTCAAACTCATATGATTGACACTCCCTGAAGTCACTATTCTCACTGTCATCATGGTCACTCTCTTCATCATCTGCTACCCCAAATTCTCTTCCACGTCACTATCAAACACATCAATCTTTGCTATTTGTGGTTAGTATAATGACTGCATATCAAATTCATGCAAGCCTAATAAATCAACCCTCACCATCCCCAAATCAAAGTCTTCCCTTGGTTTTGAAGTATCCTTAGTTGTAGCTTTCCTTTTTGAAGGGCTAGGGGTAGCTTGCAATCTAGTAAAAGGCCTTTTAGGGTTGCAGATTTGCTAGAAAGGGCTCTTCTATGCAACTATAAGTTGAGAGGGACTTTTTACAAGTGTGGAAGTTGGAGAATTAGGGGTTGTAGGGATAGTTTGAGATCTAGTAAGGGACCTTCTAGGGTTGTAGATTTACTGGGAGGGGTTGTTTTGTGTAAGTACATGTTAGGAAGGGTTGTTTGCAAGGGATGAAGTTGGACAATCAGGGTTTTGATGGGTACTTTGAGATCTAGTCGAAGGCATTCTTGGGCTATTAAGAGAAGTTGTAGCTTGGGAGGTTGTCGAGGCAATAGGTTGGGAAGCCATAGGTCAGAAGGATATTTTATAAGAAGGTGAGGCTGGGCCTTTTGTGGTACACATTAACTTTGGTGAGGGAGTGGCTTTCAAGAAATAAGAGCTTTTGGAACTTGTTGAATTGTAGTGTAGTCCCTCATCAACTTCTAATGGTATTATAGAATGTTGCACTGCCCTTAGTATGGATCTCCTAATTAGCAACTTATTAGGTTTACTTGTAGCGGTTGAAGATACTTTGGGTTAGGTTTTTGAAGAGTTTCCACTAAGAACCACATTCTCAGTAGATAGAGAAACTATCAAATCGTCAGCCCATGTCCCAGCTTCACTAAGTGTGGGCTCAGTGTTATGCTGGGCCTAGGCTTAGGCTTGGGCTTGGGTTTGGGTTATGCTTAGTCTTGGGCTCTCCGGCTGACTTCATCTAACTTATCCAAACTTTCCACTAGCTTATGCAAACTGTTTGCCTCAGTGAGCTCTATAATGTATAAAGGGATGGCAATATTCTTTTTCATTTTCCCCTAGTGACTAGCCAACATAACATAGTCACCATCTGTGCTAAGAAGCCAGCTCTGGTTTTCTCTGTTAGGTGGATACCATCTAGAACCAAGAAACTTAGGCAACTTTACTTCATTTTCCCTAGCTAAAGACCTCACATCCCTAAACATGTTGATACTTTGATACTTATCAATAGTAATATCCTGGAGTGAAATCATTATATCCCTATACTTAACTGCTAAACATCTTCCACCCTATTAAGCAAATGGTAACTTGATATAATCATGCCAGCTACACTAAACCACCACACAATTAACCACAACAACTCATTTAAACATAGGACATGCAATTCAACATCACCCATTGCAATCATTAACTTTGCATGCATTAAAAAATAGAGCATGAAAAATAAAGCAGGAACTACTAATTTAAAACAAAAATCAACATAATAATAAACTGATTAAATGCCTATCCATTACATATTCAACACAGTCATCGAGGTAATTAGCTTAAACAAAACCCTAACTTGTCAATTAGGTTTTTCATGACCAACGCATTTCATAACCCTTAACCCAACAAACCAACGAAAATTCTCATTACATGGCTTACAATTACACAATCAACCCACATTAACCGTAGCAACAAATGAAAGCAAGTATTTGTCAGATAATCGTAGCAACAAAACCATCAAATTACACAAAATTAGGGTTTTCAACACTACTTACCATTGCAGAAACCTTTGATTTCACTTAGCTTCCAGCTACAGATTACAGAACTCTTCACTTGCTCTTCTTCATTGAATGGTGGTCTTCATATTTGTAGTTTGGTTTTTCATATTTGAAGGGGAGATAATGGCTAGAGTTGAAGCAGAGAGGGGGGGGAGAGCGAGAGACAGAAAGAGAGGGGATGAATTGATTTTGATGGTCTTTAGAATTCTAGTGTGGGTTAATTAAACACTTGCTTACACTTTGCGAGTTTTGATAAGGGCATTTATGTAATACAATAAAAGCTCATCGACATTTACACATTTGTCACCAACAAGTACCCTTTTAATAATTACCTGATAATACTGTGAACCTCATAATACATTCTAATAATATGGTCTTTTAAAAGTTATTTCCACAAAAAGTGAGGTACCTCAGAGTAGTTTTTTGATTGGATATCGTTTGAATTTTTTGCATTAGAGTAGGACTTTCAAAATTTTCTGCTTCTATCAGTGTTGTCTTAGCCTTTGGATATATTGGATTATCTAATTTGTAGATTATTTTTTAAGATATTATTAGTGGGTAACCTCCTCTTTTCACATCCATTCCAATGATTTTTATCTTAAAGATAGGAAGATTTCGGCAAATTCATCTTTGAGACTCACATAATATCCAGACTGGCAATTGAATCCTACCAATCCATTACATAAATTGGTCTTAATCCCTGTGATAATTTGATTATTAAATTCTGTATGTGTGATGTCATAGAGCAAAGGATAAGGATCAGTATCTTTGTTATAATATTGTAATGGTGTAATTTGAACTTGGACACTTCCAACATGGATATACCTGTACTTTTTATCTTTGTTATGCTTAAGGATGTTTTCCTAATTAATGAGATTAACTTATACCACATCATATTTAGAAGATTTTATTTCCAGATCTTTTTCCATCATTTCGCATATGTACTTGCTTTTTAATTGAAAGATAGATGTTTTATAGATCATATCTTTCTGAATTATGAGAAGGACCCAATCTCCTTTGACATTTTCATTGTCATTATCTACAACAAATTCTTCTCCTTGAAGATCGCCAAAACTAATTGAACTATTTTCCATCATATGACTGGTTTTTTCGTAATCACTCTCTTTATATTCATCCTCTAGTACAATCTCAACAATTCCTTTGTTGTGTTTTAGAGTTAGGTTTAGTTCCTCTTCTTTACTAAGCTCAAAATAATCTAAACTATCCAAGGTTTCTATAAACTTGTTATTCTTTCTATTTTTGCATTTGTTTGCATAATGGTCTACTTCTCCACATGTGTAGCACTTACAATTGTTTTTCTCGACAGGACAATAAGCAGCTTTACTAAAAAATCTTTGTTTTTAGGGCTTAATTTCTTATAATATTTTCTTTTCTATTTCTCACATCTTTACTTGTTAAAGCTCTTTTTTCTTGTAGAATTTTCTTTTTCTTCTCTTCTCAGGTTCATGTCCCCGCTAATGAGGAGAATTCCAACAAGTTAGAAACTATTTCTTCATTTTGTTTTACTTTTGGAGATCAAGACATTGATTATGAACCCACTTTCTTAAATAAGAGATTCTGGTTCCAAGAGTATTAATGACATCTGCTTTTTAAGCCATACAATATACTTTTCATTGATTATGAAATTTATCGGATATGATAATTTGTCATAGAACATACCAAGATTGGTTTCATCATGCATAATTTCGTGATAATATTGACTAAATTTAGTAGTGTAAGTTCCCAGATATCTCATGTTTCAAAACTCTATGTTATTATTTCTTCTGTGCCATTCTCTAGCTTTTTCTTTAGAATCAAGTTTAGCTCTGATAAATTCAGTTTTGATTTGCTTACATAATGTTTTGAATATAACAACTAGTGTTTCCATGATTCTTAATAGATTTTTACCTTCTTCATATAATGAGTCATACTAGTCACCTGTACTTCCAGAAAGCTATGTTCGATATAGTTTAGGAAATTCCGAATAGACCATGTTGTATTCAAGTTCAGAATACTATTCATACCTCTTTTTCAATGCTTAAATATTCCTTCTCTATTAAGAGCTCCATCGATATTTAAGATATATCCCGTTTGGCTAATTGGGGTAAGGCCAATTTCTTCAAAATATGTGGTTTTTCTGGCGATGAACTCAAAGGAAAAATGGGTTGTACATCCTACTAGAATGTACCTAGATCTCATGAAATGGGTATTTCTTCTAGATAATTCACCAAATTCTTCAGGTTTCGGGACTATTTATTAACTAGATTGGACTCAATTTCGTCTATTTTGAGTTCTTGGCCAATCTTAGTGATTTCTCCGTCAAATACCATGTTACCAAATTTTTTATCCAATTTCCTCCTAATTTATCCTAAGGAAACAACATTAAGATCCTATAATTTAATTAGGTTCATCTGCTGATATATTTCTTCTTCTAACTGGACATCATTTGTGTCTTCATTGTCCTTAGATAATATATCTTGTTTTTTAACTATTACGCTCTTGATTTTGTTTAACTCTTCTGGGTTTTGTTCTTTATCAAACATATTATGTAATTCTTCAAGATTGTACTAGTTATACTCCATCCTCTTCTTTTTTCTCTACCTTTCCAAATGATTTTTCAGTTTGATTTTTCTCCTAGTTTTTTTTTGAATTTTTGTATTATGTAAAGGAAATTGATTTTTGTTGTTTAGGCCTTGGGAAGGATATTTGTGCTAAAATGGAGTACTAGCACTTAAATCATATTTTCATATGTCTAACCTCGTTGATCAAAGAAAGATGAATGACAGATAACTACTTCTTTAGCTCCTTAACTTCGGTTTTAATTTTGGCTAATTTTGCCTCTTATTCTAAAATTAAGTTAGTGATACAATTTAATTGTGGTGCTACTGAATCGGTTCTTTCTCGAACATGTACAATATATGAATAATTGGGTGCATGACAAGTAAAAGATGATTCAAGCATTGACACAATTAATTAGCTTAATTAATTATTAATTATCTTAATAAACTTAATTATTTTTTGTCATATTCTCTTATTCCATTTGAAAGACGGCTCCAAGTAGTACTTCTGAGCAGAATATCACATGCACAAAAATAAAAATTTCAAAAGTAAGTTTAAGTATTGGGGTAAAATATGGAAATATGAAAAGTTTAGAGTGAAAGACAAAAACAAAAACAGTAAAATATCTTGTTAAAATAGTTTCCACATAATATTGGACTTTTAAATATATTTTAACAACATGATCATTTAATTATGATTTTCACGCAATGTAAGTATCCGACTATAATTTTTTACGGTAGGGTGGCTTACTAATTTCCCCACGGAAAATGTAGGAACCTTTTTCTGGCTCAAGACTTAGCAAAAAAAGAGAAAAAGAAAGGAAAGGTGTATGATGGCCCTGATTTTTTTGGGGCGACTGAGAGGATTTAGCTTATAGTTTACAGTTTCTTATATCTTCTTACTGCTCTTTACAGCCATAACATAATCTTTATATCTTCTTACATCTTCTCAATTCTCCTTAAATTTTCTTACATCTCCATATATATTTTTGTACATTCAATAATTCATTTATTTTTTCTATTAATTATAGAAATATGTATACATATTTTTATTATATTACCAATGTAATTAATTTGTAAATATTTTTATGAACACAACATTTCTTGTAATAGCTCGACCCTAAATTATGTTTATTTATTTAATTAAGCCATGTTATTAATTTTTCACATTTATTTATCTCATTTAATCATCCCGGTTGGGAGAATTCATTTTGGGCCCCACTTGGCAATTTGGGTTTTAATTATCGTAAAATTTCGAGTAAATCGATAATAGGCCCTGATAAGTATGATTTAAGCGGTTAAATTATTTTTCATAGCATCACAAAAATTTAATTTTGAGCTATGAAAAATTTTAATCGCGTTAAGCGTAATTTTCTTTCGGGCCCAAACTCATTTCAGCCCAATTTCGGCCCAACGAGCTTTACTTCATTTTACTTAGCTAATCACCATGAGATGTGCCTAATTATCATTGGTCTAAGGTTACTCTTGGTGGATATAAACTCAACCAAGTAAATTTAGATCATTTTCCATCAAGTAAATTATCAAAATATCAACACTCTCTCTCTTCTCCTTCACCCATTCCCATGGCCTGCTGCTGCCACCACCACCACCACCTACTGCCGCCACCTGCTACTGCCAGCAACAACCATCAGCCACCACCCTATTAGCCACCACCCACAACTCTCACAAACACCAAACATCACCTCTATCTCTCAAAATCCAAGCTTAAAGTGAGGTAAATCCAAACCTAGTCATGCTTAACTTTGGGTTTTTATGTTGGATTTGATTATGAATCATGTTATCTTGATATAAGCAAGTGTTATTTTGATGTTTTAATTGTTAGTTAAGATTGAAAGCATGTAAGGGTTGAGGTTGTTCATGATCATGCAAGCTTAAGTTAAAATAATGGATTTGGATTGTTTTTTTTGTGTTTGATTTTGTAGTCTTTAATCCTATTGATGATCATGATGATGTTTATGTTGGTTGTGGACGCGTTAAAGGTGAATTTAAGTTGGTCATAAGCTAGGGTTTTAATGATTATTCATAGTTTAGCTTACTCTTGGATCAAGCATGTTATTGGTATGAACCTTGGTGCAAAACGAATCTTGGATGATTATGACGCAAAAATTGTGGATTATGACTGTCTAAAGTGATGTTGAGGGTCACCCCATGGTTTGGGAATTTTAACAAGTGATTTTAGAGGGTAATTAAGTGAAAAAAGGAGGATAATAAAGTAGGTAGCAAGTTACGAAGGGCCCGAAAACAGGGGTCTGTTCCGGAAAAAACTGGTAATGCGTGGCTTGTCAAACAATGATGAATTTTGGTGAGGAGTTAGATTAATGCGTTATATTTCAAATGGCTTTTAAATTATCTTAATCCAAGTTTTGTGGAAAAAGCTATGACCGTTTTACTCCAACTGCATAGACCGGACCAAAACTATGCATGGTGGTGTGTTAGCTCAATTTTGGGATTTGTGTGGTAGTGATTGTGTTATGGGCTGCAAATGAAAGTGTTGCGGGACTTCTTCATATTTTTATATTGGGGTTTCATAGCTTAATTGGAGGTTGGGGGTGAAAGTTATGAATTTTCTAAAGTGGACCTTGAATCGGTAACAATTTTGATTGCACTTAAAAGCATATTTGGTTTGGAAAACTAAAATATGTGGTATGTGCTATGAAATTGAAGAAGTGGGGAGATTGATAACTCGATATTAGTGTTTATTGGTCCAAACCAGTATGTTTAAAGTTATTCTGAACCTACCACCAGCCCAATTGCATTCACACCTTTGTTATCCATCTCAGAAATATCAAAACCCCATGATCAATTATAACCATCAAAGTCTTTCTTTTATGATCTCAATTACTGTACTTGATCAGTTTTACACCAACATTATTGCACTTTGAATTAAATTACCCTAATTCATTTAGTTTTCAAATCATGTTGGTAGAACTTATCTTCTATTGAATTATTTGAGTTATGGATGTCTTTTAATGAATTTCTATTACAATCACAAATTATTAAGGTCAACGTTGTTTACTAATTTCTTAAATAGAAATCAGGGCCTAATATATTGTTTTCCATTGTGCATAAGTATTATCAAGTGAGATTGCATTTTAAAAACTTCAGGTACGTTCATTCTCTGTATCTTTCGAAATCAACACGTATTTATCAAAATTATAGTATTTTGGTAACTAAATCAATGAATCAGTTTAATCAGTGATTTATCACATAATTAGTGACCCCATCAGTTATCCGTTACAGGGCATAGCCCTTCAGTTACCCGCGCGGCTTTAGGTGAGGTCCTGATTAGCTTGGCAGGTGTACACATATCCATAGATCGAATAGTTACAAGGGGTTCACTGTCATATAATAACTAGCAATATAGTTTTACATTCATCTTATTCACTGTTTTAACTTAAAATGAATTGCAAAGCGGGCGCTCAACCAATCTATGCAGTGATCATTTAACAATATAGGAATGCATATACTCAGCTTCAAAATATTTTCATGTTTTGCTTTAGGCAAACGCTTAGTGAATCACCCTCATACTAGCAATTCAGCTGAAAAGCATGCCAGCAAGTCAGCCAAAGAGAATAAGTAAGCAAGGGACACTTGGATAAATCAACAATGATATAGACCATGCATACTTTGGAGGCATATTTTGTAATCTTCAGTGTATGGAAGTGTAAGCTTTGTGGTGAATTACTTTAATGTAGTGTATAAACCTTATGTTGGTTAATGAGTGAATGCATATGGTTGAAGTTATGCCCAACTATGTTATCTCCAATACACTTACAACAAGCCTTGTCCTTTTGGGATGGTGGTAACACCCCGATCACTAGGTTTATCAGTTGTAATTAAGAGAATTAGAATAATGATCGCAAACAGTGAAACATGCATAATTAGGGGGCTTTACAGATTTGGTATAAGAGCTAAGGTTTTAAGGGCCACTGTGAGCTATCAAGTGTTTATGAGTTAGCTATTAAGGTATGTATGAGTTATGTTGGACTAGTTAAATGAGCTATTGACTATAATTTCATATGTATGGGCATATAAGAAGGAACCATTTTCATTTGGATGATTCAATCATTTAGTAATATCCTGAGATTCAAGCATTAGCAAAGTGGAGTGTGGAACCATTTGGGTGACCTGTTAGTGAGGCATGCTATCATTTATATGGGAGTTGTATTGTATGTTTCATTTCTCTCATTTGTTTAAATTTTTGCAAGCACTCCGGGTGTGTGACTCGTTGAGTTATGAACTCCGGCGTGTGGCCATTGAGCTATTGAAGTGTCTCTTTTCATTTCAGGTATCTATTGTAAGGCTTTAAGCAGGGTTTTAGTAGGTTTTTAGGTGGAACTATGTCCATTTTGTCCCAAGATTTGAGATTTTTATTGAGATGTGTTAATATATCTAATCTTGGCTACAATGATGGTTGAAATCCGATGTGGGGATGCCGTTTGCAACTTCTTAAGGGATTAATACAGTGTCAAGTTAGATATAAACCTTTAGATGACAAAATGTCTTGTGGGGCAATATCTTTGAGGTGAACTAGTATGAAATGAACATTACAATGAGTGCTTATGTCTGGTGATAACAGTTAGTAGCTTATGGTGTGTTACTTCGTATTATATGGGTGGTACGAGTAAGATTAAGTTGTCATATATAGGAATTATCTGGTCTTGACACTAAGACCTTACATCAACAATGCTCCCATTACTTCATGTCATTAACTTATTTCTGCCCTAGTTACCTTGAATTGTTAAGAGGCATCATTTCTTTGCCACTAACACTCTCTTGATTTGTAACAGAGTATTTATGAAAATAAAAAATCTTATATGTGGTCTGTGGGAGTCCTTCAGATACATCTAAACAACCTTTCTTACAGGCGATTCAAACTCTGACAATCATAATCATTTAATTCTCTGTTTCCATAGTGGAGCCTATAATGACCCTTGGCGTGCGTTACTGTGTGATTTGCAGTTCTTCCTAAGCATATTAGACCCATTCTACTTACAGTTCAGTCATCACTATGTTCATATTTTTACTATCACCTACTTTAACTCATTACTTCTATTTAGGCACCATTTATTTATTATTTGCAAAGCCTTTGGTTGCTTCAGACCCAGTCATTGAGCGCCCTCTCAGCAATTAAATAGATACATATTATTCGTGTTCCTATAGCACCGTAACGTCATGTTGGCATACTACTCTATGGCCATGACTGCATGCCATTACTCAAGTTATTTTGACAATTCTTTCTTTACTAGTAAAGCCTATTTTATTAATGATAAACAATGGTTTGTGTAATTTCCATCTGTCAACAGTTTCGAAGTTTATATGCCTACCCAAGAGTTCCATTTACTGCAGAATATGTTATTGATTGATGCTGGTGCCATCATGTTCAGCCATAAGACTGACTCCTTCATCTTGACGCATTGGCCTTTCAAACACCAAATGAATAAACTTTCCCTTCTAGTGGTGTTCACCCTTATATTCGTCATTTTAATTACTTACGGATACATATGACTTTTCAAATGCCTCTTTGGTAATCTTTTAGATTTCTTCACCTTCAGTACTTAATACTCCCTCTCAACTTCATAACATTGTTCATTTACTTTACTATCATGACTATCATGAATAAACTGCATGTCTTGCATATGCAAGTCATTTGTATGCCTTACCTCTGTCATTACGAATCTTCGTCCTTTCGTTCATTCAGCTTATATGCCAGTCTTGTATAACCAATAAAGAAATATCTTTGCAAGAGTTCATGGTGTGGTTACATCTCTTTGCACTTTAGATTGTCCTCCAGTCATTTAAATTTATTGAGACCAGTAGGAGGTTGAATGTGTTATTTTTTATAAATATGCCTCTATTAGTATTGTCGGAACCATATTCATTGGGTATTCAATCCAGTTTGATTGGCAAACCTTGTTATCATTATGGGGATGACTGACTGTGTACTTATAGAAGATGACTTGTAAAGATCTTAAGGTTAGCTTGAGAAATGTGGAAAGACTAGACGTGTTTCTATGGACCGAGTGAAGAAAAACCCTATTTCCGCCCTAATTACACTATGCAAGCAAGTGAGTTATCGTGTCAGTAAAGCATTGAATATTAGTGATATGCAACCATACTCGGTATATACATATCCATAATTACAGTTTGTGAAATTAGAGATGTTTCATCTGAGGACTTTCAGGACTGTTTTTCCCCTCGAAACATTGATTTTCATATCAACCTAGTTCAAGATGCTTAATCCATTTTCAGAGCCCCTATCATACGACCCCCAGGAGAGTTCAAAGAACTGAAGATTTATAAGATGACTTGTTACAAAAGGGAGTTATTTAACCAAGTCTGTCACCGTGGGAAACCCTAGTTGTATATGTGCGAAGCATGAAGTCAGAACCTTATGGTTATGTACAGCGTACAGAGAGTTGAACAAGATTACTATCAAAAACAAGTTCCCTATACCATGAATAAATTATTTATAGGATTAACTGCCAACAACAAAAGTATTTTTTAGGAATGATTTGAGGTCCGAATATCACACCTAAACCATGCAACCACAATTTATCTTTGCAAGAAAGCCCTTTTATAGTAATTCTTGTAATTGTTTGCTTGTCACATCTTCCAAACTTGATGCCATCCAATATTGTTTAATCTCCCTTGCATTTCAACCTGATATTTTCTATTAGCATGATCTTCCATGTCTTTGCAAACCAATTGTTAAATGTGCAATACATTTTTGTTCGACCTTATATAGTTATCAACATTCCGGTGCTCTCGACCTTCACCATCTTTATTTCATGATCATGAGTTGTAGTTTATTCCATTGAGAGTCGATTCACACATCTACCTTACATCTTATTTATTCATAATGATAAGCTCGTATAACTTGATCTGAATTTAAAATGTAATTCAACTCTCATTGGTATGGGTGATTGCGATTATCATAATCCCCTTACTCTCCTCATTTTGAACTTCAAGTCCCACACATATATCTTACATGCTCACAAGTAAACTCCAACTTTTCTGTTCAATCTTATTGCTGGACTAGAATTGATTTCATATGAGTAAAGGCACGTTTCTAATGTCACTTGTTCAATCTATTTACTTATCCATTGGTCTTTGCTCGTCCAATCTATTGATCTATCCATTGCACTTTACCGGTTGAATCTATTGATATATTTATTGTACTTACAATTCTCACACCTATATCTTATATCCTTATAAGTGAACTTCAGTAATGCTTATTTAATCTTATCATCGTACTTGACTTGGCTCCCTATGAGCAAAGGCGTGCTCCCACTGCAGCCTATTCAATCCATTTATCTATTCATTAGACCTTACTTGTTCAAGCTATTTATTTATCCATTATACCTTATTTATCCAGTCTATTTCTCTATTTATTGTATTTTGTTTGGTTACTCCCTTGATTGCATTTATCCTGTCAATGGTATCTAGAAAGTCACCCTGTTGGAACTCTATTGCTGGCCATCTTGTTTTTGAATCATCAGCTAAACTTAAAGGTAACCAAGCCATCTATCTTCTTGGATAATTGTGTATTGGAACCTTTATAATCAATATTTACAAATCATGAACCTTGTTGTATTATGGTTCAGAATTCTGGATATACTTATGGTTATCTTTATGCTGACCACTCCATGATAATGTCTCCTTTATTAGCCTTTTCTAGCCTCATTGTTCATTTCTTTTGTATGTAATGATTCGCTTGGCTAACAATCCCATCGCTCTCATCCTTAATCACGGTAATTTCATCACCCATTATCAACCTTGAGTAGTCTGATGAGGGAAGATCATGTGATGCATTAAGAATATCAGATGATAACTTTTTGATAAAGGCATAGTCTCAAGCACTGTCTAATTATATTTGAGTAAGCTAGAAGAAATATTGAGTATAACATCAGAGCTAACCCAAGCAAGCATTAAGAGGGGAAAATTCAAGTACATGTTGAGGTGATACAAGGTCGACAACAGAGTTCTGCTAGCAAAACAAGGAAACAACCAAAGCCTCAGATGGGTTATAGAGTATTTCAAAAGGCTTTTCTAGTCAAAGGTAGTAAAAGACCGACTATCTAAGGACAATTAGGGACTACTTACATTGGGCCTTATGATTCATTAAAAAGTTAGATCTTGTAACTTGTTGACTGCACATACCTGTTGAACCTGGACACATACTTAATGTGCTTTATAACTCGTAATAGTACTAGAGTACTTATCAGGGTATAGAACAGTTTCCATTAGTGGATAAGGTGATGAACTAGTAGTGAGCACCTCCTCACTATTAACAAGGTTCTTTTATTTCGAAGAAAATATCAATGTTGAACCCAAGTAATTGAGTTCATTGAAGCTATTGTGTGAGAAGTATCCGGATCTGCTATTAAAACATGGGATTAAGTAGTTATACAATACGTAGACATCTTTAGTCCCATAGCTTGTTGACTAGGTCTGCCTATATAACTCAAACACGTGCGCAACGTGTTTCTTACCTTGTAACTTTGGCAGTACATTTCAGATCCTAACCATGCTCTCTTAACTAGACCCATTGCGGTCACTGAGGGTCTTGCATTTGAAGAGCACCCAGTTCAGATATTAGATCACAGGAATAAATAGCTACACATCAAGCAAATATCTTTAATCAAAGTACATTGGCAAATCATACCTCTACATAATCTAGTTAGGGAAACCGAGGATGAGATGTAAGCCAAGTATGCACATCTATTTAAGATAAACTTGCATGTTTTGGCAAAGTTCATAAGTTTCGACGACGAAACTCTTTAAAAGAGGAATGCTGTAATAGCCCGAGCATAAATCATGTTTATTTATTTAATTAAGTCGTGTTATTAATTTTTCACATTTATTTATCTCATTTAATAATCCCGATTGGGAGAATTCACTTTTGGCCCTAATTGGCAATTCGGGTTTTAATTATCGTAAAATTTCGAGTGAATCGATAGTAGACCCTGATAAATATGATTTAAGCAGTTAAATTATTTTTCATAGCATCACAAAAATTTAATTTCGAGTTACGAAAAATTTTAATCGCATTAAGCATAATTTCCTTTCGGGCCCAAACTCATTTCGGCCCAACAAGCGTTACTTCATTTTACTTAGCTAATCACCATGAGGTGTGCCTAATTATCATTGGTCTAAGGTTACTCTTGGTGGATATAAACTTAACCAAGTAAATTTAGATCATTTTCGACCAAGTAAACTATCAAAATATTAACACTCTTTCTCTTCCCTTTCACCTATTGCCATGGCCTGTTGCTGCCACCACCACCACCACCTACTGCCGCCACCTACTACTGTCGATAGCCACCATCAACCACCAGCCACCACCCACAACTCACAAACATTAAACATCACCTCCATCTCTCAAAATCCAAGCTTAAAGTGAGGTAAATCCTAACCTAATCATGTTTAACTTTGGGTTTTTATGTTGGATTTGATTATGGATCATTTTATCTTGATATAAATAAGTGTTATTTTGATGTTTTAATTGTTAGTTAAGCTTGAAAGCATACAAGGGTTGAGGTTGTTTATGATCATGCAAGCTTAAGTTAAAATGATGGATTTGGATTGTTTTTTTTTTTGTGTTTGATTTTGTGGTCTGTAATCCTATTGATGATCATGATGATGTTTATGTTGGTTTTGGATGAGTTAAAGGTGAATTTAAGTTGGTCATAAGCTAGGGTTTTAATGATTATTCATGGTTTAGCTTACTCTTGGATCAAGCATGTTATTGGCATGAACCTTGGTGCAAAATAAATCTTGGATGATTATGAAGCAAAGATTATGGATTATGGCTGTCTAAAGTGATGTTGAGGGTCACCCCATGGTTTGGTAATTTCAACAAGTGATTTTAGAGGGTAATTATGGGAAAAAGGAGGATAATAAAGTAGGTAGCAAACTATAAAGGGCCCGAAAATAGGGGTCTATTCTGGAAAAAACTGGTAATGCATGGCTTGTCAAACAATTATCAATTTGGTGGGGAGTTAGATCAATGAGTTATCTTTCAAATGACTTTTGAATCACCTTAATCCGAGTTCTGTAGAAAAAGTTATGGTCGTTTTACTCAAACTGTGCAGGGTGGTGTTTTAGCTCAATTTCGGGATTTATGTGGTGGTGATTGTGTTATGGGCTGTAAATGAAAGTGTTGCAAGACTTCTTGATAATTTTATAATGGGGTTTTATAGGCCAATTGGAGGTCGGGGGTGAGAATTATGAATTTTCTAAGGTGGACCTTGAATCAGTGACCATTTTGATTGCACTTAGAAGCTTATTTGGTATGGAAAACTAAGCCGCGTGGTATGTGCTACGAAATTGAAGAAGTGGGGAGATTGATAACTCAATATCAGTGTTTATTGGTCCAAACCGATGTGTTTAAATTTATTCTGAACCTACCAACCAGTCCAATTGCATTCAAACCTTTATTAGCCATCTTAGAAATATCAAAAACCCGTGATCAATTATAACTATTAAAGTCTTTCCTTTATGATCTCAATTATTCTACCTTAATCAGTTTTACACCAACATTATTTCAGTTCAGTTAAATTACCCTAATTCATTTAGTTTTCAAATCATGTTGGCAGAACTTATCTTCTATTAAATTATTTGAGTTATGGATGCCTTTTAATGAATTTCTATTACAATCACAAATTATTAAAGTCAACATTGTTTACTAATTACATATACCTATAATTGTATTTCTTAAACAGAAATCGGGGTCTAATCTATCGTTTCCCATTGTGTATAAGTATTATCAAGTAAGATTACATTTTAATGACTTCAGGTACGTTCATTATCTGTATCTTTAGAAATCAACACGTATCTATCAAAATTATAGTGCTTTGGTAAGTACATCAATGAATCAGTTTAATTAGTGATTTATCACATAATTAGTGACACCATCAGTTATCAGTTACAATGCATAGTCCTTCAATTACCCGTGCAATTTCAGGCCAGGTCCTGATCAGCTCGACAGGTGTATACTTATCCATAGATCAAACAGTTACAAGGGGTTCACTGTCAGATAATAACTAGCAATGTAGTTTTACATTCATCTTATTCACTGTTTTAACTTAAAATGAATTGCAAAGCGAGCACCCAACCAATTTATGCAGTGATCATTTAACAATACAGGAATGCATGTATTGAGTTTCGGCTCACAGTTCGAAATATTTTCATGTTTTGTTTTAGGCAAACGCTTAGTGAATCGCCCTCATGCTGGCAAATCAGCCAAAAAGCATGCTAGCGAGTCAGCCGAAGAGAATAAGTAAGTAAGGAAAACTTGGATGAATCAACAGTGATATAGACAATGCATACTTTGGAGCTATATTTTATAATCTTCAGTGTATGGAAGTGTAAGCTTTGTGGTGAATTGCTTTACTGTAGTGTATAAACCTTATGTTGGTTAATGAGTGAATGCATATGGTTGAAGTTATGCCTAACTATTTTATCTCCAGTACACTTGCAGCAAGCTTTGTCCTTTTGGGACGACGGTAACACCTCGATCATTGGGTTATCAATTGTAATTGAGCGAATAAGAATAATGATTGCAAACAGTGAAACCTAGTTAATTAGGGGGGGTTATATTTTTGTAAATGTAAACACAAAATTTAATAACATGAACTATATTTGAGTTTCGACTTGAACATATATGTCATTATAGATGAAATAAGTTATCATGATTTTAAAATTATAATACAAAAATGGCATTCATGTTTGAGTTTGAATCATATACGAAGACTCTCAAATTGTATGTGATGAATTATAATTCAAAAAGTGCATTCATGCTTTTGAAATTATAATACAAAAATTATTTCTTTTTATATCAAGGGTTTATTTATAAAATTTCTGGTAATAATATATTGAAAATACTAATTTAAAATTGTTTAGTTAAAATAGTATTACATTTTAAGAGTTTGAGTCAATTTTAACAAAAACAATTGGTTATTTTTTGTTTTAATTTGCTTAAAGGTAGGTCAAAATAATGTTAATATAAAAACCATCTGAAGTGTAGAAAATTTTGATTAAAAAAAATTATAGGGTTGAATTTTTTTTTATTGTTGTTTAATTAACTTGTTTAAAGGTCTATTTTCATTAATGATGTTATTTTAATATTGTTTTATCTCATCCAAAATGCTCATTGTAAAAAAAAAAAACAAATTTTGTTTCAATACTATTAAGAAATAATTTGTTTAGATGGTATCAAATTTATTTCATAAATATGACTAACATAATATACATTATTTCACAAATTGTACATTAAACATCAACAATTATGCATACATATCTAAAAATTATACTATACAACTTTTCAATAATTCAATAACTTCTTACATCTATCCTTATAGTTTTTTATGGCCCTGTTCTATTTCACGTTTTTTAGAATTTAGTTAAGAGCTTACATCTCCTTACAACTTCTTACATCTCCTTAAAACTCCTTACATCTCCTTACATCTCCTTACACTTTCTTACATCTCATAGATTTTCTATAACATTCATTTATTTTAGTTACTGAAATATGTATATTTTTAATGATACTACCAATATACAAAATTTATAAATATCTTATGAACACAACATTTACATAAACATAAAAACATAATATAACGACGTAAATTATATTTGAGTTTCGACATAAAATATATATTATTATAGATGACCATACATTTATTTATATTAAGCATTATTTACTTAAAATAGAAATTCATTTGAAGAGTTGTATTTAATTTTGTCAAAAAAAAATTATTTTTTTTTGTTATACTTTGCTTATTCAATCAAACTAATGTTCATATAAAAAATCACCTCAAGTGGACGAAATTTTATTCACCAAATTTATGGGGATTAATATATTTTATTGTTGTATAATTAACTTAATTAATTATGCATTTTTAATAAGTATATTATTTTAATATTATTATTTTTCATCCAAAACGTTCATTGTAAAACAAATTATACTATACAACTCTTCTACAATTCAACAACTCCTTATATCTATCCTTACAGCTCCTTACACCTTCTTACATCTTTTTACAGCTTCTAATAT
Source organism: Selenicereus undatus (assembly GCA_017589665.1). NCBI lineage: Eukaryota > Viridiplantae > Streptophyta > Magnoliopsida > Caryophyllales > Cactaceae > Selenicereus > Selenicereus undatus. The sequence goes on from JACYFF010019584.1 coordinate 84,741,722, forward strand.
CTTCTTACAGCTTCTTACATCTTCTTACATCTCCTTACAGCTCCTTACAGCTCCTTACAACTTCTTATATCTATCTATTTATCTAAAACGCGAAATAGAACAGACCCATCTGCTTATAGCTTCTTTACACTTCTTATAGCTTCTTTACAGTTTTTTCAAGTTCTTATGCCTTGGTTTTTTTTTTTTTTTTATAGTAATTGAGAGGATTTAGCTTACAACTCCATACATCTTCTTACATGTCCTTACATATACTTAAATCTCCTCATATATTTTTTATAACATTCAACTTGTCATCTATTTTGTTCTCAAATTTATAGAAATATGTATATATTTTTTTATATACTACCAATATGGAAAATCTTATAGCTTTTTTATGAATACAATATTTATATAAATATAAAAATAGATTTAATGATGTGAATTAATATTTGAGCTTTAACATGAAGCATATATGCCGTTATAGAGAAAATAAGTAAACATGTTTTAAAATTATAATACAAAAATTACATTTATGTTTGAGTTTTGATGGGAATCATACATGAACGTAGTCAAATTGTAGGTAACAAAAGTATTTCAGCTATTTCATTTATAAGTTTATCCATGATAACATGGTTGTTGTCATCGCACAATTGTATTAGATTGAATTTAATGCCCAAATATTTAATTCAAATTGGATTTTATTTTTAGGGTTCTATTCAATTTTGTTGACAAAAAATATTTTTTTAAAAAAAAAATTACTTATAGGGAGGTGAAACTAATGTTAATGCCAAAAAATCACCTCAAGTGTGGAGCATATTTGGTTCTACATATATTATCGGTTTGAATTTATCTTATTGATATTTAATTGACTTGTTTGAAGATTTATTTTCATTAATTATGTTATTTCAATATCATTTTTTATTATACAAAATGATAATTGTAGAAAAATAAATTTTTCTATAATGTTAAAATATAATTGTTTTAGTGCTATTATAAAATTTATTTCATAAATATCAATAACACACATATTTTATTTTCGTGAAATAATTTTTTTATAATTCATACATTAAAGACTAATAATTATACATATATATCTAAAAATTATATTATATAAATTTTTAATAAGTTAACAATTTCTTATCTATATTCTCATAACTTCTTATATCTTTTTATAATTTTTCATATTTTTTTGGACGTTACAGCTACATCTTTGTGAAAAAAAAAAAACAATACATATATTGTAGACCTGGGAGTTTATACTCCCAGGTACACGTGGACAACAAAATCCAGCAAGGACAGAAATTAAAATCCAAAAAACCGAAAATCCAAAAAAAAAACCCGCCACATCCCCACTTCTCGTAACCGTCGCTTGTCCACTTCCCCCCCAATTTCAGTTCACCAGCACTCCTCCAACTACACGAATTCTGCCTCTCCTCAGTTTCTTCCACCATCAACGCGAGAGCAAACTTCCAGAGCAGCAAAAACGCGTAATATCAAGCAAGAAACTCCACTTTTAATAGGATAAAACGCGAACAAGAAAATATCGGGTATCAGACGTGAACCATCAACCATGGCAGATACAGAGGAACGCACGCAGACTAAAGATGCTACTAACCCCAAAAATTCCATGAATGACAACAGGGCAAGGAAATTTGGAGTTACCCTCACATACAAGAGGAAATCCAGGTAAGTCATTATGTGATTTGTGTTGAAATTTTTGAAAGAAACCACAAAATTGGAGGTCAAAATGCTTGAGTGATTGGGTATGGAGATATCTTGTGAGTGGATGATTGTTAATGAACAAAAACACCATGCCAAAAACTGAATAAAATAAGGCAAGTCTGAATTTTGAAAGCACATACACCTATTGATGTTTGATGATTTGGTTTCGTGGGAAAATTGCGAACATGAAATGGGCAAACCCAAAGTGACTGATGAATGTTCACTTTATATTTTGATTAGCATTGAAACTAAATGCAAAATTGCCTTCATGTGTAACAGTTGGACAATTTGTATATGTGTAACTTGTAATTGATTCACTATGGGTTGTCAATTAGTTCACTGAGTATAATGATTGAGTTCACTGAGTGACTGATGAATGTTCACTATATATTTTGATTGTCATTGAAACTAAATGCAAAATTGCCTTCATGTATAACAGTTGAACAATCTGTATATGTTTAACTTGTAATTGATTCATTATGGGTTGACAATTAGTTCTCTGAGGACTTGACAAAGTCACCCATAAAAGATGCAAACAGAGAGAATGTGGCAGTGGTAATTGAAAAACTAGGTAGTTTTGCATTAGTTCACAAAAGAAATGAAGAAGGTTCACTATATAATGAATGCAACTGGCTTCTTTTACAATATGTGATCCTCGCTATTTAGTTCACCATGTAAATGGAGCCTGTTCATTATTGCCCTTAGTGTATGCTGACCATATCACTGAATAATTTAGTAAACAACACAATCAAACATAGTACTTTTGTCCATATGCAAGTCTTATTCAGTACACTATAAAGTTTGCATCAGCTCACTGAGTTCACTATGAAGTTTTATTTAATATGGGTATTCTTTCATGTTCAATATCACCATAGTTCACTATAACATATCAGATCGTTCAACATAGAGCCATTTGCAGTTCACCATAACCAGCTCAATACACCTGAATATACTTAACCTCATGCATTTCGTATGACATACAGGTGTTTTTCCCCATACTTCAAGACCATCATTTTTTTGTCCTCTGTGATGACTTTGGGGGCAAGAAAATAATTGTACTTAACAATCGCTTGGTAGGAGAGAATCCCACATCCAGATATAAGCATTGTGTGGTGGCCGTAAAGACACCTGAAACACAAAACCCTTAACTCGTATACAAAAATATCACTCTGTAACATTAAGAAATTATGTGCAGACAAACTTGTTCGCGATTTACATATTGAATTGATGACATAAAAAAGGAATTGATGTGAGAAAATTTACCATCGTATTTTGGAATCTATCTTGGCAAGATGACACCAACATACATGATTGTGGGATTTATGCCATATGCCATATGGAGTCATTTCAGGGAGGATGTGTCAAATACTGGTCACCTGGTTTCGAAAGGAACAAGGTAACCTATACATTTCTTGAACCAATTTCAACTTCAAATTAACTGTAATTCAAATGGAAAGTTCAAAAACACGCATTACATTTAAAAGTGCTTATGTCCCATACAAATGTCGAAAATGCAGGAAGAGTTCGTCAAACATCTACATTCAAAGTACGAATCAATGATATTAGAGAGTGAATTGAATCAAGTACGGGTGCAAGTACAAGAAGCAGCTAAAGAAGACTTCTAGCGAAGAGAAAAAGTAGTGCAGCAGTAGAAATGCCCTACTATCAGTTACTGGGCTTATTTCAAAACAATCGTGCATAGAGCACACAATGTTCCTAATGTACAACTTTTAGTATATGACAAATGCAGGTCTTCATTTTCTATATTTATTGAAAGTATTCTATACTTATTAATTATTAATGTGCGTTCCTAAATCAACAATGCCTTACACAAATCTACTCCCCATAGTGCGTACACATATAGCCTAAGGCCCAAGTATTGACCATAAATACAAACAAACACATTACAAAGAAGCACATTGCACACCAAAATCAGGAAATTTTAGAAAGATAATAAACTAGACAATTATGAAATAAACAAAAGTTCACTATGCATTTTAAAATTGTTCACTGCATTCTCATAATATTGGACACATAAATTGGATGACTAAAATCTGCATAGGTAACATATTTACTTGGTTCACTAAGGGCTTTGATGTAGTTCACTGGGAAATTGAATGAAGTTCATTGTACATAATACTATATCTGTAAGTTTTACTTGGATCACTAAATAATTTGCATTAGTTCACTGCCTAAATGAAGAATGTTCACTCCATAGCATAATAAGTATTCACACTAAATCTAGCACAGGACACTGGTGATTTTAAAAGGGGAGTTCGCTAATGTATAGAATATTGGTCACTATGAAAGTCAACAACACACATTAAATTACTTCATTCTTCTTTTATAAATAGTTCTCTCGATGTCTCTAAGTTGAATAATTCTGTATACGTATAAGTTTAAAATGTTTCACTAAAAGCTTTAAAATAGTTCACTAAGCATTTGAGATCGGTGCACTCTAAAACACCCTAATTCTGATTATGTGTAAGTGATACATGGTTCACTATTGATTTTGCATTAGTTCACCATATGAAGAGAGAAGGTTCACTACAAAACCTGTATCTTATTGGAACTCAAAAGAAGTAAGAAGTACATTCAATCAATACCAAAAATTACCATCAACATTGAAATATGTCCAAATCACAAGTCATATAGTCTGACTCACTACATATTTTGAGCCATAAATACAAAACAATACAAATATAAAGTATCTCTAACTCCACAATAATCTTTCAATGCTTATCATTATGACTATCATTTGCATGAATAACATCAGAATGGAGTTGTTGCAAGACAGACGGCGCCATGACTGGCATAAACACCGAACTGCTGTTAGCTGAATGAAAATAGTACGTCGGATGAAAAGACGGCAGTGGAGAAGAGCCCTACATAAAAAGATAAAAACACAATGAATCAATTACAAGATTCATCACACTATGCAAGGGTGTTAAAAAAAATGACTTAAGCGTATTCACTCAGTTCAAATGGCATAGACAAACATGACCAAACAACTAAATGAAAATGAACCCAAATTATGATGTACCTCACCCACACGATGTTGATCATGCGGAACTAAAGATGAATGGTTAAACGTTGGCAATGTAATGTGCTATTAAAACCAAATATTAATTAATCAGAAAACATATACAAAATTACCGCAAAAAAAAAATATCAATAGAAATATACCTGTTGAAGCATTTGTGAATAACTAAGGCCAGTATGAATGAACACTATCAGTGAACAGTACTAAGGGCAATAATGAATAATTACATATACAGAAGTGAATGACATCTACAACGCAACCTACCAAAGTACCACAACAATATGTTCAACCCAATAGACACAAAAACACCCCAAATTAATATGTTCAATATTTTTGAATGCAAAGCACAATATAATTACCAGTTAAACACCCTAGGTTAATACGATGAACAAATCCACGTTTCAACATATTGACTTCGCGAATAAGATATACAAAATAAATAGTGAACAACAAGAAGTGCAAAAATGAACAAGACCACACTTCAAAGAACAATGAACCTAATAACACAAATAATGAAAAACTAATACATTCAATGCGTGCTACACTAACCGGACATGTCTTCCTCGCCTTCATTAGCAGCAACATCCAAAGCTTCCGCATCAAACAGAGCTAACAAAAACCGAACATAAAACGCATCAAAACATAGATCAATAAACCAAAAAAAATATATATCAACATTAGGAGATTAGTTAACTTACGAATCAACCTTTTAGAAACCAAATGCTCTTCAAAATCATCACCTCTAACCTGAGCTATGCTCTTGTCCATTAAGCAAAGTGATAATGGCAACGAACAATATCCTTAAGCTTGACAATGAAAACTAAAATAATAACCTCAAAAATTCAATCAAAAACCAAATGTAATAACAACAACCATCAAATGCAATGAACTCAACATCCCTGAAACATTGACAACAGACGCTAGCTTTTGATCATTTTTCTCATCACAGTGAATAGTATTTTTTTAAAAATAAAATCGGACAGCAGAAAATAGAGTAAAAAAACTGTCAGATTTTTTTTTAAAAAAAGAATGGGAAAAATGGTTATTCAAAAGTAGTGAACGGTTATGTACATTTTGTGTGGAACTGCCACTGAAAAAAAAAACAAAAATAAAATGATATGACATGAACACATGGTACTAACATGGATCTGGGAGTACAAACTCCCAGTGCATATAATAATTTGCAAAAAAAAATATACCTTTAAATATTTTTTACAGTACATTTTAACGCAAAAAAGAAATGTGCGTGCATCGAACAACCCTTACACAGGAATACAGGATTCTCCCGTTTTCTCTCTTCTACTCCTCCCTCAGTCACTCTCAGTCTTAGTATCCCACTCTCAACTGCTCGACTGAAGTTCCGAGCTGTGGAGTCGATCGAGAATCCCGATTCACCGAGTCAATCTCCGGATTCTCAAGTAGGGCTTCTCTTCATCTTTACTCTGTCTGTCTGTCTGTCTGCCTGTCTCTGTTCTCTGTGTATGTATGCGCTTTTCACTGTGCCATAGCTTCTTCATTCACTGGATTCTTCAATTGATTTGAGGAACAGTGCTTCAGTCCAGCGCCATAATCGCTTTAATGCAAGTTCGATCACGGTTTTTTTTCTTCCTGATTTCCGGTCGTATCTTTACATTTCAAATTTTTTTGGGCATTTTCAGGATTTTTTGGGATGTAGTTGCAAGTTTTGATGTCGCATGGCGCAGATTGTTTGGAAATATTGCGGTTGTTTGGCCCTTTTTATGTGTAATTAGGAGTTTGGGAAAGGGAATTGAAGTATGGATAACGGTTGGCAGATGAGATGTAGCCCGCCATTTCCGCTGTCGACTTCAATGCTTGCTTCTTCGACGGCAGCAGCTACGCAGATTCCGCTCCAGGAGCCCAGGAACCAGGTGTTTTAAGATTATGAGGCTGGGTTTGCTTTTTTCCGTGTATTTTCGCCTTTGCATGTTATATACACTGCTTTGTAGTAGGTTGTGTTTTTTTTTTTTTTTTTTGGTGGGCTTCATTATACCAAGCTGCAAAGTAGATGTTTTTGACTAATTTCACGAATCTGCTTCAGTTGCAATAGGAAAATTAGGAGTAAAAATTGGCTGGATCAATCATAAATGATTTTGGAAAGAGTTGAGACTAGGCTTGAATCCCAAATTAATTATCTCACTTTGACTTTCTTTTTTTAAAAAAAAAGGTCAAGTTGACCATTATGGTATTGTGTTCCCCTTTGAAAGGATAATTAATTGAGGTTTAGTTTTTTTCCTTTTGTTTTGGGGGGGGGGGTTGGTGTTGGTGTGGGGAAAGCATCTGGAGGTTCGAATGAAACGTATGAAGTTGAGGAAAAAAAGGTTTTAAAAATGGATAAGTTATGGTGACCTCTGCTTTCTATTTTGGACACAAGCAGCATCGACAAGTTAGAAAAACAATCTTGTTGCATGGAACCAGAAGCTCTTTTGTTGATTGCAATGAAAAAGTTGGCTGTCACATCTGCACTATAAATTCTGTGCCTATGGAGTGTCTCATTTTATAGAAGCATCTCGACTGTTTTGGAAACCAAGTATTGGCCTGAGCTACGTGGCACTACATGGTAAATTGCACTAAATAAAACTGGCACAGAATTGGCTTATCCCCTGGGACCTGTTGTAGTTTCCTGTGTCTTCATGTCTGTACTGGAGTGTCCTTGATGTTTGGACTTCGGAGTGCCTTTAGGAAAAGGTTGGTCTGGGAACTTTGGTTTTAACTGCAAGTTGGAGTTCATTTGGACAGGGATTAATCACAATATGCCATATATGAATTACTTTAGGAGGACTCAACTTTGCATGTTTCCCCCCCTTTGTGTACAATGCCATCAAGTAGCTACTGATCAAATGCAGAATGGAAAAGGCTGAAATTCAGAATCACTCTGTTCTATTCTAAATATTGGTAGTTTGGTACTGTGGTCACATAACTTAGGATTCCGTGCTCATTGTTTTGTGGTCTTTGATCCCTCTCCATCATTTTTGTAGTTGGGGAGAGGGAAGGGGTCTAAATCAATGGACATTAATGAACCATCATTGATGGACGTTGCACATTACACGGTCAATTCGACTCTAAATAGTCAATTTTGAACAGACTAGTTGTGCTTGCTACTAGTCTATAGAAGGCATGTTGGTCAGTTTTGTCATTGTTTAATCATATTGGTTCTTTTGATTACATGTGATGTCTGCATGTCAGCTTGGTTCCCTGGTGCTGACCTTTGTAGCGACTGTTGATTTAGACATTTCTTATCTTGTAGATGAAAATGAACTTGGGTAACTGTGTTCTTCCCCACAGTGTGCAAGAACCAACATTAATGTCTCCTGGAGTAAAATCAGCATCTACCTTCTCCTACATGTTGAATTTTGGTTCCAGCAAACCAGTTACTGCTGAAAGTGGGCATTCTTTCCTCTCTGTTGTATCTGTGGTACCTTCTATGTTTCAACATGACTTCCAGGAGCAGTCAACCAGGAAGTCTCCCAGTGGTAGCTATTATCCAACAAAATATTCTTTCTGTAATACTGGTACAATGCCAAATTGGCCGCTGTTGCAGAACAGTGGGAGCTTAATTCCAGGCAGACCAACACCTGTGTCACATGTGCAGCCTACTTTTCCATTTAGGCCTACTCCGATTACCAATAACCATAATATTCATGGCCGGCATACTGACCTTGATGCTCTGAGGGCTGTAATAAGAACTGAAAATGGTAGCGGGTTAAGTTGCCGTCCTTCAAGGACTGCTGATGGTGAGGTGTGCCATGGTTCAATTGGCAATTCTGCGCTGGAAGCATCTCCACGAGCAACCTCTTCTGTTGCTATGAATCAAACTTCAGTTAGAAGTGAATGCCCTCGTGTCTTTTGCATGAGTGCATGTGAGTGCTTTTTTCTTTCTCTGCTTTTCAGTTATATTGATGGTTGTCATGCTGAATTTCCCTCCACAATGGGTTGAAAAGGTGGGGATCTACTACTCAGCAACACAGGTCTTCTTGGTATTCTCTGTTCATGTCATGGTTTGCACATGTCAGTATCAAACTTCTGTGAGGTAATCTTCATAATAAACTGGCAATACCTGCTATAGGTCTGGACTGATCAGTTTGTATTCCTTCCCGTTTCTCTTTCCATTCAGATATTTGTGATGCACCTTTCTTCATTCTAATGACTTGTCATATTCTGCAGCATTCGGGGTTGTCTGATGTTAATCCTGGGCATGCTGTGCGCATGGACAATGGAGAGTGCATTGCTCAGTGGCGTAAATTGTACCTCCAAAAATTTGGGGTAAGGCATAAATTGGATTCATTTGAAATGTATCCTTGAATTGTATTGTCACTTATGTGGTACTTGGTGATCAACTAGGACCTACAAGTATGCTTCTTCTTTCGAACTATTCGCAGTTTTTGGATACTGTTTTCCTTCTGGATTTTTCACCCAATTATCAAGTGACAGTGTTCTTGTCATGCTCAGCTTGGTAGCTGGTATGCTACTTGTGAAGCAGATATGGTCACTGTTTTTGGGTTATTACCTCTGGTATATGTATGTCCGATGGAGTGTATTTTTCGCCTCCCCACCCCCCTCTGGGGGTGGGTTGGAGGAGGTTAAGTTGCTCGTGGATATGGACAACATTCAGCTTATCCATATTCATCAACTAATGCTGGGGTTGAGTGTTACTCTTATGATTGAGCTTTAGCTGTTATTACCTTTATCGGATTTTTTGGCCCATTCCTATTGGAAATTCCAGGTTCTTCCTTCCCCTCCGATTATCTTTTCTCTAGGGATAAATGACTGACTGAAGGGGAGACTTGTTTACAACACTTGCTTACTTGCAGATAAGAGAATATTATTTTGATGTCTTATGTTTAAGGATATGAATGTTTACCTGACTGTTGCCTGAACTTGGGCCCAAATTGGATTGTAGAGATGCAGCTATCGTATGTGAAAGCGTGTCAAGTATTTTGCTCAACAGGGATTCATATGCTGTTCAATCCTCAAGAAGAGACAAGTAAAAATGGTGCAAGAATTGTTGATTCTAAACAAGTATATCATGATAGCAAAATAGGTGTCTCATAGACTCATAATTTAGCGTCGAGTATAGGTTTGAACTGTTAATTCTTTTTGTATTGAATTTTATCTCTGATTGGCATGTGTTTCAAGAATAGAGATGAGGATGGTGAGCTTTTATGATACTGTAGATTACGGCTCTGGATGACTATAGCGGATGGGACTGGCCTGAAGGATTGTTAATGACCTCTAGCCTGGTGAGAAGTAAAGTAGCTGTTCCTGATGGAGGCAAGGTTTTTGATTTGTCTAGTCTCTTTACTTCATCTGTGGAGTCGATCAAGTCTTCACATCCTAGGAACAGTGTGTTCCCCTGCAACCCACAATTCAGCCAGGAATGTGTTAATAAGATGTCAACAACTGAACAACTGGGAAATGGGTGCCAGCAGTACTCTCTTATGGGTCACACTGTGAGCTCCAGAAGGAATTCATATAGTATGACAGATAACCCCTTAATAACTTGCGGTGCCTCAAGTTGTTTGATGATGCCAAGAGCGAATATTGATGGAGGATCAACGGACTATTGTCAGTCAAGCTCCCTCCACTCTGGCATCATCCCCTCAAGTGAGAATTCGTTTAGTTTGGCTTATCCGAACATGCAGGGTATTGGCTCAAAGATGCACAATAATAATTTAAAGGATGAAACTGTTCTGCAGAGGAGTGCACTTCCTTCTAGCATTGAGTTGAAGCTGGGGCAGCCATCTCAATGTGGTTGGGGTGTAGGGTCTCCCACTTTGTCAACCATAAAATCAAACATCAGGGATTTGCAAACAACCACTTTCCAAGAGCAAATTTCTGATAATTGTGAGTCTATAGGACTTGTGTCCCAGTCCATTACTCCATTCATTATATTTCTAGTCATCACCTGCATTTTTGTGGTCACTTATCTTATGTTTTAACTGTCTTGGTGCAGTGAGAAATTCAAGAGTTGTTGAGCACTGTGACCAGCATCTTCATTTTCATCCTATATCTAATTCAAGGCGAGCAAAAGAACAATTCCAGCTGGATATTCTGAACAATGAACGATGTACTCCAAATGGTGCTTCTGGTTTGAGGCATTGGAAAGATGCATTGTATAACAGCTCTGGCGTTTCAGTGCCAGTTTCTTCATCTAATACTTCAGCTGGAGGCGGCGATGTTCTTCAAAAGGAAACCAATAAGGGGACTGAGGAAATTCATCATTCTATTCCTTGGAGACTACATTCTCAATCTCATGTAGATAAATCTAGAGTGATGGAATTGTCATGCAATGGAAGTGATGGACCAATCTGGTCTTTAGGAGGCAAGGAATTAGGTTTACAAAAGAAAGATAACAGTACCATGAACCCAAGGTGTGGACATCATTCTAATGTTCAGAGTGATCCAAGCTTTAGGCTTTATGCACAGCAGATGGAAAATACTGGGTTTTTCACCAAAGGCGGCAAACCCTCTCATCATAAAAATTGTATGGTATCTGATGAGAAATACAACTTGCTTAGGATGGCTGGCACGCTTCCAGATCTCTATTGTGCTTCAATCCATATTGAGAATGCATGTAGCTCCGGAATCATTCCAGACCCAGGTCATGTGAGCTCATCCCTGGGGTTTGGAGCAGCTAAAACATTGCAGGCAAGCTCCTCTGGCTCCACTACAGTGGTTCATGGACCTGGTCATGACTCTGCTCTAAATAATGATGTTCAGTCTGTCAACTCTCGTGGGCCAGGTGAGAGTTTGAGAGTTCTTGCTTTGAGAAGTGCAGGCCAGCTGCTGAAGGAAAAGCTGCCAGATGCTTCCATGGAACTGAATCAAAGACTAAGGAATTATCCTCAACAAATAGGATGGACAAAAAATTGTAGCATCTCCAATGTTGGACGTGGTGGTTCCTTTCTAGGTCCAGGCCCTTCCAAAGGAAGGCATGACCACCCATTTACCTGTGGAGATGATGCCACTCCAAATGTTGTGCTTGATATTGCTGGTAAGCAAGCTCCTGATGTTGGAAATGGGACTGTTGCTGAAGGCAAGAGCATTTAATTTGCTTTAATTGATTGAAACATTTTGGTTACTATGGTGAAGTCGGATGTACTTCAATGAGTGCTTTGCCAATCCAGGTAACGACAACTGGGATGGTTTGCAAGTTTTCATGCATGGGATGGCTTTCAATTCTGAGGTGACTGACAAGCATGTTCAAGGCCCATGTGCTCTTCAGCCAAAGGAACAGCCTTCACTCAGGTTAGCTGTCTATCAATTCTAATTTAGTTACATCCATTGATCATGTTTTTCTGCAGTTAGAAGCTCTCTTTTTGTAATTACTAGCTGCTCATATGAATTTGTTAAGTGCATATCTGGAGAAGCTATTCTCGGATAAAGGTAGGATGTGCGGGGCCATCTGGATTGCTACTTTACGTTGTTCACGTGATGTGTCAACTTTCGAGCATCTGGATTGCTACTTTGGGATGTGTGGAGCTGTACTTTTGTTATCTGCAAGAAGAAAAACTCAAGTGTTGAAATGGATGGTTAAATCAAAACTTGAAGCCCTTTAAGTGCTGGAATAGATGGTTAAACTTAAATCAAAAATTTAAGAAAAGCTTGAATCCTGAACATAAAGCCAGAGCAACTCTGCAAGTTTGAAATCCCTGATGTCATTAATGTTATCTAATTAATCCCTTGTGATGAGCACAACAGATTGGTCCTTCTTATTCCAGGAGTCATGATTAGTATAGTAGTGTTTTCATCCCTATGAACTCCCAACTTATTTTGTCTCTCTCTAAGAAACAGCCTTTTTGGTATTTTATGCCAGGTAAGGTTGCATCCTTTTTTGCTTCCCCGAAATGTGGCTGTAATTGATCCATACTGAGTAATGGCTGTTATTATGAACAGCCTACCTGTAAAATTCAACAATCAGTTATCTGCTACATGTTTTTATTTTTTATTTATTTTTATTTTTAATGGATCTTCCATTGCATTTTTTGGGTAATTTATTTACTTCAGTCTTGGCAGAGGTGGAAACAAGGTCAGTGCGTGTGACATGTTTCAGAGGTACTGTGAAGGACCATATACATGTAGTTCAGGCAGGTGTTGTTGCAGTGTTCCACCAATATGCTCTAATGAAGACTTATACTCTAAAGATACAGGCACTGTGAATAGCTCAAATAAGCAATTAAACAATGCAGTTGTTGGAGCCCCTAAATTAGCTGGCTTCAGACTTTCTGACAATTCTGACACTATTGAAAAAGCTATCCTAGTAGAATACAGTCAGAAGATGGAGCCAAAACATGGAAAGCTTGATTTTCTGGATGCACAATGGAGGGATCTTCCTCCCAAGATGAGTTCAGTTTCCAAAATTAAGTGTCCAACTATGTCAGAAAAATCATTGGTCAAGAATGGAGAAGCTGTATCGCACCTGAGTGAGATTGGGGCTGAAGGCATTTCCACTGACCAGTTTGCTGAGTTGCGAGGGATTGAATCATCAAACATTTCGTCTGGAAGTTCTGCACCAGCTGTTGCTCAGGCATCAATTGAGGTTGACAAAATTGATTTTTCTACTGTTGATGCTGTTGATACTGGAAAAGGCGATGATCAGATGGCAGATCAAGGATCTGTGATCAATATAAGTTTATCTGATGCTATTGATAGTGTTAAAAGTTCTCAATATGTTCGTTGTAGGAAGGCTAGGTCTACTGAAGAAGAATCCCCGTCAGAATTGCTAAATGTCGCACCTCATGGCGTCGATGATGAATTTAGACAAAGACATTTTGGATCAGAGGAATTGCGAATTTTGGGTCATTCTGGAGCTAGTTATGGTGAACTTTCATGTACAATGCAGAAGAATGAGAATAAATCTATGCTTAGAAAGAGAAAACATATAATAAAGTCGAAAATGGTGGAAACATCTGTAGCTGTTTCTCATGTCTCTTTGTTACCCTCAGAGTCTCGAGTACACACCAGAAATACTCCTGACAATCATGCCTATGCATCTGAAGATGTTCAAGTGGTTCTTCAATCTAATCAAGATTCATCTAATGTTTTTGATTCTAATACAAAAGATCATAGCTTTAAAAGGAGGAAGTCTGCCTTGTCTTCAGTCAAAATGCTCTCCCGCAAAAGACATCTAAATAGGATATATCACTTTTTTGAAAGTGAGAGTGATGATCAGAGACCCTTGAGGGATGATAGCAACTCTCTGGCAATTCCAGATGATGTTGCTGTCAAAAGGTTAAGAGAGGTTAAACCTGCTGAATCAGTCTTGAAACCTGTAAATGCTATTGAAGGTGCCAAGCAAGTTTGTCTATATAATCTAGATTCTGATGGAATTTTGAAATGTAGTGTTCACTGCTGCCTGAATCCTGTCTTAGTTAATGATGAGAATCTTTGCAATCAGAAGGCAAAGCCTGTAGCTTGCGGCAAGTATGGCATTATATGTAACCGAGAATTGGATCTGGACGAATTAAAGCCTCCCAAGATTCTTTCACTCAACCAGGTTCTAAGATCCTCACGGAGAATTTCTACATTTGAAAATGAAAATACAGTGGCTTCAGTGGGAAAAATGGTTAATTTCAGTGATGGTCACGAAATTATGTGTGGATCCTTCACTTCTCGCAATGGGCAAGTTAGTAAGGTGCCATCACAGAAAGGGGGTTTTCATGAGAGTTCTGCCCGTGATACTTTTCGAACATACCATGAGGAAGATGAAAATTCTGCCGATGATTGGTCTGCTGTGGGAAGAGTTGGAGTTAGTGGAAGCAAAAGAAACACAAGTTCTCCAAGCTGTTGTCCTCTTGCTCGTTCAAAGCCAAAGGAAATTCGTGTGCGCAGTCTTTATGAGTTATCTACGAGAGGTAGCTTCTTAAATTTCATGTTTCTGTAGTTTAATTTAGTGTTTCTTGGATTTTAAATTCCCAATCCGTGTAGAGCAAGGATTCAAAATGCAGTTTGGGTTGCGATTGCAGTTTCAGTTGCGGTATGAAAACAATCGCTCTGATGCAGCAATCTCATCCCATATCGTGGCAAAACCATGGTTTGGCCATCTTGGAAACCTTTTCAGTACGGCCATTTCGTTGCGGCACTACGACATTTTGAATCCATGAGAGTATGTGATACAGGACTATGTTTACTCGGCCATTTTCTGCTGACTGTCTTTTTTCTCTAAAATGGAGGCCCTTACCCATTGCAGGATACTGAGTGCTGAACATAAGCACTTGAGTTGAACTATGGAGCTTAACTAGCATGCTAGAATGTAGTTTTTACTGGTATCTATTTATGTCTGTGCAATTTTGCTTTGTATCATAGTTTGTTATATAATATATACTTGGCCTCTTCTGTTTAGGGGCTGGCTATCATGCTGTGCTTGCAATGGCACACGATATAGGGAGGTGCCATTTCACGTTCAATGATGCCAACTTTTTTTTCTCCCTGCTTTCTTGAACTTTGGGAACCAAGCTTTCTAAGATGGAAACTAATATCTCCATTCACAAGATATGTGGAGACAAAAAGCTTTCCCTTTAGCTAGTTAGTAGTTAGTTCAATTGGTTTCACTGTTTATGTCATCCCTGAAATGCTTTGTGGTAGAGTTTGTTGGAGCATAGTGTACTTTGTAAGTGAATCTGATGGATCCTATCACAATTTGTTGCACTAATTGATTAATGACTTTTCTGTTCTCATGCTAAAAATAAGATCGGTGAAAATTGAGTCCAATGAAAAATTTAGATCAGGGATATATCCTCTCCTGGCAGAAAGGAATGTAAGAGATATTGAAACACCCCTCCCCTTGGGCCGTGGTATGGTCCATTACAACAACAACGACAACTCCTCCCAGTATGGGTCCCGCTTTTGCAGCGTCTGGTCCATTAGCTGCTAGATATACATCACTATACTGAGGAACCTACATTCAATTGTAATATTAATATTTACATTCTGCTGTAACCTTTGCCTTGCTCCTGTGATGAACCTTAACACAAGCATGCTTTACTGTGTAGTGTATTTTCAGCTGGTATGTATTCGATGTATGTTTCTTTCATGCGGATTTATTTGTATTCCTGTACTGAAAGGACTGACTGAGTGATTGTTTTTGGTCTTCAGGAAAAGATGTGCTCCCTGCAGAGCTTAGTCTTTGCCAAACTGTGATGTGTGAAGTATCAGTCGAATGTGAACCGAAAAGGGAGGCATCTAAAGGTATTGGAGAACGTGATGGTGGCAAATGTTGTTCTGTTGCTAGAAGGTAATAATTGCAGTTGCAAGTCTTGATGCCCTGAATGGCGTGCTTGAATAGTGTTGTACAGCATTAATTTATATTCAATCAGTCCTTGATTTTTCTGATATTTCCTGGGATGATGCTTTCATGCAGATCCCTGGGAAAATCGAACTGCACTTCCGTTGTCTCAGAATTGGATTCACTATGTTGCATTTGTGGAATACCCAACAAAGACAGCACTGACTGCTTGTTGGAGTGTGGTGGTTGTTTTATACGGGTATCTAGTGCTGACTGCTGACTAAATATCTTCCGCCGTTGCTTTGTTGTTCTTAATGGACATCATGTAATTTTTGTGGCTACTGATTTGCAGATTCATCAAGCTTGCTATGGTGTTTCAAGAGTGTCAAAAGGGGATTGGTATTGCAGACCATGCAAGACAGGTGCTAAGAATGTTGTAAGTTTTTACCTGTGATTTCACATTGATTGGTTGTTTTCTGGGCTCAGAAATATTGCATTCAAATCGCAGAAAAATGATCTGTAAATATATCACAGCATATGATCTGGACACCCTAGGATTATCTATCTTCTTATTTCTTCTTAAATCATTTCATAACCCTCAGTCTTTGGGCTAAATTAGATTTGTAGAGAGTTGACTGACAGCACTCTGTAAGTGACATCCTTTTTGGAGTGTGTTTGTCTTCTGATGTGAAAATTTATTTTGACAACTGTGAAAGACCGTCACAGTCAAATTTTTCCTTTTACTGTGCTTTTTTGGACTTGGCATTTCCACCTTTTCTTATTTTCTGCTACTTGTCTCTTCACTTCTTTATCAAGTGTCCCTTCGTAAGTTTTTGAGGTCCTTTTTGTTGCCTCATTGTTCAATTATATGCATTTAGGGATAGTTTCAATGTGCTTACGCCACATGGAGGAATTTAAAATTTGGCATTTCAGATTTTTGGATTTGAGCGTTTCTTTGTTTATTTAATTTTATTGTTCGGGTGTTGTGCCTTACATTCGCATTTGGGTGGGTGAGACTCTTTGGGAAGTTCCATCATTTTGCATGTTCAGCTTATTTTATTGGTCTCCATGTATTGATGGAAGTACATCTATGATGATATTTTTTGGTTTAGACGTATGGTATTGATGTGTTAATGTGCTATTTGTTCCCAGCATTTCCATCCTTTTTTCGAGTTTTTCACTGATGCTGTGTTTGGTAGGGTTGAAAATCATTTTCCTAAAAAATAATTTTCCATGTAAAATGATTTTTCATGTAAAATGATTTTCAGCTCATATTTTCAGTTGTTTGGTAAAAGGGAAAATGAATTTTTTGGATAATGAGTTTGATTTTTAAAAAAATGAACAAAAAAGCTAAAAATGATTTTCGTTAATCTTCGAACCATATCTCGAGGAAATAGATACAGAACAGAGAAAGAGTGTGAGACCGTGTGAGAGCCCAAGAAACGTAAAATCAACTTATGCTCTATTCAAAGTGAAAATATTTTCCTTCATTCTAGGTAAAATGATTTTCCCCTGAAAACGAATTTCCCCTCCTTATTTTACCAAACACCGTAAAATGAGAAAATCACTTTCTAAGAAAATGATTTTCACCCCTACCAAACACACTCTGAGTTCAGAAGCGATTTTAGTACCCATCTTGACTGTGACAACTGACAAGGGAAAACTATAGGTAGAGATAATTTCAAAGCATTCGTTGAGATTCATCTGTGATTAAGGAAACTTCTCTGGATATGTTTTTTTGACTGTGGCAGACAGCTTTGTTTGAGTTTCTATGACTTACTGTCACTATCTTAGTCTTGTAGGGGCAACCTGTGCTTTTTCCCTTTTTTTTTGGGTGGGTGGGCGGGGGGGGTTGGATTTGTGCAGACTGCAGCCTGACTTTATTATATTAAAGACAGATAGTTTCCATTACAACCTAGTTCTGAAATGCATTGACTTCCTTGTACTCGACAAAATAAATTAGATCGCAATCCAGTAAATGTCTTTGTCCATTGTAATCCGAATCTTAGAAAATTGGCCAATAGTAACTTCTTTGGTAGACTGGAAGATCACATCATTTTGTTCAGGAGGGTCTTTTGGTGACTTTTCCACTCACCGGTCACATGTAGCTGGCAACTAGCATTCTGTGCTTTTTAGGCATGTTGCAGCCATTACACTTCTATCTTTAATTTCTTTCTTTTGCTTTTGTTTGATAAAGCACTCTTCAATGATTTACTGTTTACTGCACTTCATTTGGTCTACATTCTATGCTTCTGGCATGCATGTTTGCTCTGCTAAGTGGTGAGTCAGGTGTTGCGGTTATGTTAGTCAATTTTCTTTTTCTCTTTGTTCTTGTTTGATAAAGCATTGTTCTTTCATCTATTTCTGAAATGAAGTCGGTTTAAGCTCTGTGCTTGTCGTCACTGGTTTTCAATTTCCAACACAGGTTGGTTTGGATCTTATTATTCGGGGCTCCTTTTTCCCCCCGTCCTTTGGCATTTGTTAAGTGACTTATGTATCTTATCTTGCTATTTCTTCAAATATGTGCTGTCTTCCATAGCAAGAAAAAATTTAAAGACCCCTCACGTACCACGTTCACTGCTGGGTGGTGGAGTGAGTACCTGAACGTTTTCTACATGTCAGGGTGTGTTCCTGATAACTTTGTGTCTGTGGCAAGAAAGGCTGAGATTCACTACGGAGATGTAGGCAATAGGCGGCTAGGCGCACCAAGGGTGCTACTATGTGTTAAGAAAAAATTGGTTGCTGTCCTGTGAATCTGCATTCTTCTTCTTCTTGGTGATACTGCTTCTAATACCTGTCCATTGACATTAGGCTTGTGTCCTCTGTGGTTATGGAGGTGGAGCCATGACTCGAGCATTTGGGAGCCGCGGTGTAGTGAAAACCCTTTTGAAAGCGTGGAATATCAAGACGGAATCTCATATTATGGGTTTGCGGTCTGCTGAAACATTATATGGTATGCCTACTTCATATGCTATACATTTCTGTGATAGTAGCTACCTTTAATTCTGTAGTTTTTTGAATAATAGTTTCAATCTTTTACAGTTCCAGCAAAGTTGGACTCAGAAACTACAGATTTTCGACCCTCTTCTTCAATAAAACCAATGGTGCATAACAGTGTAATAGCAGGATTGTTTGATCGAACTGTCAGGCAGTGGGTCCATATGGTGTGTGGGATATGGACTCCAGGAACACGATGTCCTAATGTGGATACAATGAGTGCATTTGATGTTTCTGCTGTTCCTCGTCCAAAAGCTCACATGGTAAGCACTTGGACTTTATGTAGATGTTGTATCATAACCCTGCTCTCTGCTCCCGGAAGAAAGGGGGGGGGGATGAAGAAGATGAAAGCCTCTAACATTCTGTGATCTCTTCGTGCAAGTTGCCATGCTTTGTAATAGCAGTGAATTTATTTCTCATTTCATCTATGGTGAATATAACTGTGATAGCAGAATCAGTTTTGCGTTGCTGTTCTCCTTTCAGCCTCTCACCTCTTTGAGGTCCATTGCTAGATGATGTATCATGGTGTTGCATTTACGCCAAAATTTTTCTTTCACGACTCTATGGACTATGACGATATCAAACCAAATCGTTATATTTTCTTATTATTATGCAAAGCAAGATCAATTTGTATCTGCGTGACTAGTACTTGTGTTGCTACCTCAGATTTGCCACATATGCAAGCGACCTGGTGGTTCATACACACAGTGTCATGTTGAGACTTGCAGTTCTTATTTCCATCCTTGGTGTGCTCATCAAAAGGTAATCATGAACAATGGATTATGCTGGTAAAGAGCATCTGATTCCTCTTTGCCTGTGTTCAGATGATCATATTTACATCATATGCCTCAACTTAGTGGCAGCATTTGCCTTTTTCCGAGCATTTTTGTTGAACTGTTAAATTAATGTTGGTTGGCTCTAACCACCTGCTGTCCTAGTTGGGTTTTACCATACATCCATCAAAAAAGGTTTTAGGTATTATATGTTTACTAGAGATTTTGTCATTGAAACACTTTGGGCATATGACCAAATTGTTATAAAAGTATTATGAAGGACATTTAGCATCTTCTATTGTTTCATCTGTTTTCCATTTTTTGGGAGGCAGGGGTACTGTACCGTGAAATGAGGTGCTGACATGTGGCAGCATGTCTTTCTTTTTCCAAATCTTACACAGGATGCTCTCTTTCTTTTTCCAAATCGTACACCAGGATGCTTCAGCCAGTTTCCTTAGCTCTGAAATCGCATCCCTCTTATATTAACTATGCACTAGTGTGGCCCCTAGCAATTGCCTAAGCAATTTTGGCCTCATTGACTGCGGACCCTCATGCTGGTGGCTGGTCTACTCTCACATTGTTTGGGACTTTAGGTCTACCTTCCTCTTCCCTCTGGGCCTTCTCTTGGGTTTTCCCCCACCTTGATCAAACTGGGGACTAGCATGCCATCTAGTGGTTGGTGACTTGGTTTGATGCCACTTGCTCGTCATAAACATCCTTGCTGTTCACTCAATCCCAGAAAAGCTCTCTGTTTTTCACTTAAAGCTCAGACTAACATGACATCCCCGACAAGTTGATCATGCTCCATATCCACTGTACTAAAAGATACACTGCGTCCTGGGAAAACAGGCTAGCAGAATCCTTAGTTTTAGGTGAAAATGGCACGATTCTGAGAGCTTTTTAGGCAACAACATCAAAATCTCACCCAAGATTTGTCAGTGACTTATTGGGACAGTCGTCTGACATTGTATGCCAGTAATCCTTTGGTCAAAGGTTTGTCTGCTTGCTGGTGTTATGTGTCCATCGATCACTGTCTAACGCCGGACAGGAAATGGGGAAGGGATAAATGAATTTTTCTTTAAAAAAATAATAATAATGTGAAGTACCTCTTTTGCCCTGTATGAACTGCTCCCGGATACCATTTATTTCTTTCACGTCCAGAATATATTACCCCAGTTCCTCTTTTTTCTTTTTTTTTTTGGGTTTTGTTCTGGGTGGATAAGTCAGAATGGGTAATTAACTAATCCTATGATCTTAAAGGGTTATCATGTTTCTCGACCAAAGAGCAATTATCACATGATCATGTGATCCTCCCCTTTTTTCGCTTGTACCCATATGCAGACGTTCACTCTAAAGCCAGAACCATTGAAGATTATATCTAGTAAGGCAGGAAGGCCTTTTACACACCTCTGATGAGCTTTTCTCCTCTGCTGTTCCAGATACTGGCCATTTTACCTCAGAATGAAACAAATCAGCTGACTTCATCCTCCCTCCTGCCAAAAACATGAGAGAGAGAGAGAGAGAGAGAGGGAGAGAGAGAGAAGGGGGGGGGGGAGCAGCTGTAAGGGACAAGTGATTACTGGTCTATGAGGACAGTGGTAAGATATTCATGCATTTTGGAAAAATTTTTAAATGGTTATGAAGTTACTTATTTGCATTACATCCTTGCCCACATTTGTCATATCTACTGTTTTTAGATTTTTCCTGGGTCCTTGCGAAGCTCATAAGCACTTGCTTTTGGCTTTATATGATCAACTAAGAATCAGAAGCATTTGAGTAAAGCCAAGATCCAAATCAACAGCCTGCAGTCTTATTGAGCTCCTCCTTTTTTGATTTTTGCTTCGTTTTTTTCCCCGGGTTTTTTGGGGGGGGGGGGTTGCTTGTCAGACCCTAGATTTCAGATATGTGGACTGCCTGCTATGCAACCAAAGATGTAGAGGACAGTTTTAAGAGCCATTTCATGAAGTCCAGTCGTAGGGATCCAACATTTGAATTGTGTCTTTGAAGCAACCCATAAGGTAGATATTACTGTCTTGCTAGCTTGACAGTAAAAAGGAACCAAAAATGGTCTGAATTTACAGGGTAAGATGCATTTTCTTAAAGAACGAGAAACCAGTCTTGGGCACAGCATCAAGATGTGTCGGTTAGGAAGTTTCTAGGGTGAATCTCCTACAGTACACGCATATCTCTACACTGGTGCATGAAAGGTGTCTATGTTTCCTTCCTTGCTGTGTGCATGAACTGGTTCCTTTGTGCTTGTCTAAACCAAGAGACATGACAAATTATCACATGAATAAAATGTGATGTCTACAAAAAATAATAGTAAAACTAACTCCTTTGGCTCTATTGATTGCAGGGTTTGCTCCAAAATGAGGTTGAATGTCTTGATAGTCATAAGGTTCGTTTCTATGGGATGTGTTTGCTTCATGCTCACCACCAACCTAGTGCTGTAGATAGTGATAATGCCAAAGATAAGAATGATTCTGAAAATGCACCCAAAAAAGATCCAACTTGTGCAAGAACACAGGTATGGTAATGCAGAATTCTTTCTTACCTTGTGATGTGTAAAGATTCAGCCTTATAGTCTATCTACCTTTCCACTAGGTTTACGGGGGAACCAAGCTGCAGGGTGGAAAGCACAGTCCTTGTCAACATAATGGTAAGGGTAAATGCCTTGTGACCCAGGTGCAGTTAGATGCATGGCTGTACATCAACAGGCAAAAATTTGGCTTGAAAAGGCTACCAAAACGTCCAGTTTCAGATGTAGAGCATGATTATAGGGTATGTGCATCTGAACTCAAAAGAGAAAATATAGCATTGAGCAAAGATTTATCTTTCACTAAAAGCTCTGTTTCCTTATTTGCAATAATTTTGACTATTCTTTGATTTCTCTGCCTGTTGATGCACGCGCTCATCTGCATAGCATCATATTTTGTTGAAACCACCTATTCTCCATTGGCCTGAATGGCAACAGCTACAGGTGTGCAAATTGCAAAGATGTCTTATGGTGATTTGCGATGTGGAATATTGCATCTTTCACAGAATACTGACTTACAAATTTGGTGGCGCCATTATTGTACTTTTGCATGACAAGATACTCAAACTGACTGGGAATAACTATATATGTAAGAAAAGATTTAAGATAATTTAAATTAGGAAATGGAGCCATTGCATAAACCGTTTTGGAGGATTATCGAGAATGTCAATATTCCTGAGTACCGGTCTTAATTTTTTCATGCAATTAAATTTGCTACGACTCTGAGTTTCTGGCCACAACCATCTTGGTCTTTGTCTGCACGAAGTTCATTTTGGGCTATATTTATCTCCAGAATGCTGTCAGGTACTCTTTATTGCCAATAGGACGGGATATTTGAAATGTTTGTGTAGACAAATTGCCTGGCGATACCATCTTGTTCATCTCCTGTGCCTTACTGTTATATTTTCTTTGTGTTAGAAAGGATATATTTACCTCTTTTCTTGAGGGGTACATTTACCTACATCTAGTGTCCCTGGTTCCTGCTTTTGCAGGATCCATAGTGGGTATTATTGTTGCAATCGTCCTATGCAATGTTGTAACATGGCAATTCTTTTGGAGAATTCAAAAAATGTCAGGAAGAAACATAGGAACACTTTCTAACATTTTGGTTCTTTTTATTTAATTCTGATTTCCTTTGGTTTAGAAGAGTAGTTGTATCATACTTTTTGTTCTCTTTGCAGAAAGAATATGCTCGATACAAACAAGCAAAGGGTTGGAAACAGTTAGTGGTGTATAAATCTGGAATACATGCTCTTGGTCTTTACACTTGTCAGTTCATCCCTCGTGGTGGCATGGTAAGAACTTTCATCTTCCTTAAATGAGTTATGTCTGTCAATTGATTTCACATTTTAGCTCAAGTGAATCTCAGGGGAAGGTCCAATTAGACTGAACGTCACAGTCTGCAATTTAGCTATGATGAAATATTCTGTATCTGTCAAAATGGTATCGAATTCAGTTTTGCAATCCAAAGGTTTGTAATATGCTGAATTCAATGCTGTACTATAGCTTACCACTAGGGCTTCTTGCCAGGTTCTCAGCTAAAGCCAGGTTCTGAGCTAAAACCTCTCAGATGAGTGCACATACATTCTGCTTTTGCAGAGGAACTGAGGAACTGTTTCAATTAGAGTAATGGAAAGGCATTGGATATCCCCGCTGCTTCACTGCTTGATGAGACATTTGATTTGTTAACTAGTGCTAAAAAGTAGCCAAATACTAGTCCTTTTAGATACCTCAAAATGTAGGTAAAATGCTGATTCCAGTGCTTGCTACTGTTGATGAACCTTATGATATTCTACTCGTCATGTTTTCTTAGGTTGTTGAATATGTTGGTGAGATAGTGGGGCCACGTGTTGCTGATAAAAGAGAGTCTGAGTATCTGTCTGGCAGAAAGCTTCAGTACAAGGGTGCCTGCTACTTCTTTAGAATAGACAAGGAACAGATTATTGATGCCACCCGCAAAGGTGGGATTGCCCGGTTTGTTAACCATGCATGCCAGGTAATATGTTCTTGTTTTTTTTGTGAACTGCTCTCCCTCCCTATAGCCTTAAGTCTACCTTCCCTGTTCACTTTTTTGGCTCCTGCCAATCGTTGCACTTAGGGGTGTTTTTTTTAATCTTTTTTTTTTTTTTGTGGGGGGGGGGGGGGGGGGGCCTTATTGCCAAGTAACTTGTACAGTTGTACTGCAGTTACAACTTTTCACTGCCCCTTTACTTCTTATGGGATTCATTGAATCTTATGTACTTAGTAAATTAACACTAACACATGATTTGCTTTGGATGCTGGTTGCATCAGAGAACAACTAATATACTTGGTGGCTTTTATTTTATTTTAGTTTATTTTTTGATTTTATTTTTTGGGGGGGGGGGAGGTAGCAAGTGCACTATAGTGACTATATTACCTAGACTCAATTTAAAACTTTAAAATATGTAAGGATTTCTTGTGCCCAGAGTTGATCTGACTTGTTAGTGCTTATATGGTTTGATGGTTCACTTGCTTTGACTGGGTTGAATTACCTGATATGATATTCAGGAGGGAAAAACACATCAGCGGGGGCATTATGAGAATAGAACTTGGGACCTCTCGCACCTAAAGCTAGAATCATACCACTGGACCCAAAGCCCAACTGCTATGCTGCCTCTGTATTGATAGACATTTGCTACGCCTCCAGCAATCTCAGTTGACTTTATAATCATCATCCAGCTCTAGTGCGTCTTGTATCTTCCAGCAAGATTTAATGCTTGAAAACCTCTAAAGACTGTATATAAAGAGTTTATCTGACATGTTGGTGCTTATTGGGTTTTATTATGCACTTTTCAGCATGGGTACAACAGCAACAACAGCAGCAACATCTTAGTGTAGCCGTGTAGGTGTCACTTTTTGACAAGTCAAATTACCTAATAGGGCATTTAAAAAAAAGAAAGAAGAGCTGGGCATTCTGAGAATTGAACTTCAGACCTCTCGCATCCAAAGTGAGAATCATAGCAGTAGACCGATATCCGACTGTTATGCTGTCTCTGTATTTGATAAACCTTTGCTGCACCTTCAGCAATCTCAGTTGACTTTACCACTGTCATTCAGGTCTAATGCTTGTTGTATCTTCCAGCAAGACTTAATGCTTGAAAATGTAGAAAGAATGTGCAATATAAAGGTTGATCTCACATTTCAGTGCTTATTGGGTTTGATTACACTTTTTGACAAGGGTCTGATGATCTAGTAGGCTGTAAAAAGGAATGAATACATGAGCTGGGGAATTCCGAGAATTGAATTCGGGGCCTCTTGCACCCAAAGCAAGAATCATACTACTAGATTAAATGCCCAACTTTTGTTTTCTGTTTATGAACCTGATACGCCTTTGCTCTGAGGACTAGAGCAATCGCCGTTGACTTTATGACTCTTTCTCAGTTTTAGTTCTTGTTATGACTTCTTTATTAGTTGGCACTTTCAAATGCGGAAGGAATCGTTGTGTCTACCATGTTGCTTATTTGATTTGATTGTTCACTTGCTTTATATTTGACATGGGTTGGATATCCTGATATGATGTTTAAAAAAAAAAAAATAATGGCATCAGCGGGGTTAGTTGTGAGAATTGAACTCCAGACCTGGTGCAGGACCATATCACTGGACCAAAAGCCGAACTGTTATTGTCTCTGTATTTGATTGACCTTTGCCACAGCTTCAGCAATCTCAGTCAACTTTACAACCATTTTCCAGGTCTAGTGCTTGTTATCTTTTTACAAGTCTTCCTGGGTCCCACAGGATCATTTGCCTAAGCATGTCATGTCTATTTTCAAGGGATTTATCTGTGTTTTGGCGTATTTTGAATTGCCAAAAATTCAGTAACGTTGTCTAAGTATCATGTGTCAGTGTGCAGACGATTTCTTATTAGATATGCTTCTAAGCAGTCTCGCAGCAATGCTTTTCCTCTTCCCCAAAACATTAGCTGTCTAGCTGAAAGTCCTACTGAAAAACCTTCTGATTAAGCCTTATAATGTTGCATCAAACAAAGTGGTGTCACTTGAAAATAGACTCTCTCTCGTGATTTCAGCGTCTCGACTCCTTTTTCCAGCCTGGGTGGTGGTGACTTGTGATGATTGTCGTCAGCTTAACATTGTTTTTGGATATTGGATTACCTGGCATGGCTTGTAAATCCTTGTAACTGGAGCTATAATTTATTCCTCGCAAAAAATGTTGATGATGGAGGGAGTATTGAAAGCCATGTTTTGATGGTTCTCTATGGTTTCTTGGAACTTGATGGATTTCCTTAAAGCTTTATGCATTAGCTGGGTTCTTTTTAGTTTATAAATGGATCTTGAATTGTCTTCAGCTTTAGTATTGTACATCTGTATTGATTAGTGCTTACTTAGGCTATGTTTTTATGACCAGCCAAATTGTGTTGCCAAGGTGATAACTATTAGGAGTGAGAAGAAGGTAATCCACATCTGTTCTTTGTTAATTTCCTTAATGTTGGGTACTTACGCCACTGGTATAGTGCATCCATGTTTGTTCCTTGTTTGTTTCGTTACACTGTTTTCTTACATCTCTTGCATAGTACATGTACATTCATTGTTTGTGGGGTTGATTTGATTTGATTTATTCTCTGAGAGTATGAGCAATGAGGATGAGTAGGGTCTGCTTACTGGATAGGTGCAAGACTGCAATAGTCAATAAAGTTGTCTAGGGGTTAGTGTTAGAAAGCATTATAAAGAGTAAATAGCCTACTAGTATTTGGGACTTTTCATGAGAGTAAACTAGTTTCTTGGCATGTATGCCCGAGAGTAAACTAGTTTCTTGGCATGTATGCCCTTTATCAACTAACAAGGTCTTTCTACAACTTCCTGCTCGTTCAGTGGATTTCTATCCAACCAACCTTCCCCCTTTGCCCTCCCTTTTGGATCTGGACGGCCATATCAGTCTACAGCCATCATGAAATAAATACTAGTTGTCTTCGCCATAATTAATTTTGGGTCCTGCTTCATACATACAGTCGTCTCTCAGGAAACTATAAGCCAATGCAATGGCACTTGCAACAATGATTATCTCCTTCATTAAGGAACAGAAAGATGAACTTGCAATTATGTACACTCTGCAAACCAGAAGAAAACAGGAGAACACAATTCTAAGTGCTTGTGTCCAAAATTGGAGTAAAATTAACATTTTTGTGTTCTTTGACAGATTAATTTATGCTCGATTTGGGGTGATAGAAAAAGCGGTAAAAAGAGGGGGTGTTTTTTGTTCTTTTTTGGGGGGGGGGGGGTGCGGGTCACCCTTCAGCATACCTTGAGGAAAGTAGTAACACTTATTAACTCCCCTTTACTCATTCTGACACCCCTCAAAAATAGACTTTCAAAGTCTACTAAACTAAATCTAAAAGAAACATTACACAATGTCTGCTTATGTTAACGGATGACTAGTTATCCGCTGCATGCATATTCAGCAGATTCATCTTGAATCCCCCATTTCATTTATCTGTTTTGTTGGAAGTCCTTTCTTTCAGGAAAAGATTATGTTGCTGCGGTATTGTGTAAATTCAAACGAATGAAGATTATTTAACATCTAGAATCTGGATAAATCCAGATTGAAGATGAACTAAGTTGTAGAGAACATGCCCTTGATCAGAGGCCTGTCTCTGCATATATAATGAGTGAACAATAGATCAAGTTATGTTGATGTTTTTGAAGGATTAGTTTCCTCTTTCTTTTCTTGACCAGCCTTTGGCTCAATTGGGCAATCTGCCCCCGCACCAGGGATTGAATCTCATGTGACAAACTTTCTTTTGTTTAGGGAGAGTTTATGGGATGAAAATGGGCCGTTGGGGTTCCGATCCGAAGTGGTCACCCCTCCACTGGCCCATTACCAGCTCCACTGGGCTGCCTTACCATCGGGGCTCATTGGGTGGGGTCCTTACCAACCAAAAAAAAAGAAGAAAGTCGCTTTCTTTTCTTTTATTCTGTTCTGCTAGACCATTTTTTAATTATTTGGAATGTTTGTAGTTGCTGCTGAATGTAATATGTAGATGTCATGTGAGCTTTTCTTCTGAGTATATCAATGCGTTGTTTAAGGTTGTGTTTTTTGCCCAAAGAGACATCAATCCTGGAGAGGAGATCACATATGATTACCATTTCAATCATGAGGACGAAGGCAAGAAAATTCTGTGTTTCTGCAAGTCTAACAATTGCAGACGCTATTTAAACTAGTTCTCAAAACATTCCAATTCATGGTGCGCATAACAATGTGCAATATGGTCGCATTTTTGGTATTTCGAATG
The DNA here is from genome assembly GCA_017589665.1 of Selenicereus undatus. Classification (NCBI taxonomy): domain Eukaryota; kingdom Viridiplantae; phylum Streptophyta; class Magnoliopsida; order Caryophyllales; family Cactaceae; genus Selenicereus; species Selenicereus undatus. Next base: position 84,770,279 of record JACYFF010019584.1, read on the forward strand.
TTGCAAGTCTGTATATGCTGAATGTAAATACAGGACTGATACCATGTTAATATGGCTGTAATATTCTGAGGTGTGGCTTTGGAGAAGATAACCCCCCCCCCCTTCTTCGGCTCTCTTGTTGCGTGAGAAGGGAGGCATGAAGGTCAATTTAGATGAAAATTTGGGCCCATCTGTATTGTACCAACCCGCAAACAGTACTAGTTAATGTAGTTGACCAGCAAGTCCTTGTGTACTTGGGGTTGGGACCTGCGGGATGGGCTTGGTTTAGCTTCGTTTGATGAGAATTGTGTTAAAGTACAAGCTCAAGTTGACCTGTAGAAATAAGCTTAAGCCTGAGTGATTTGTTTGCATGGCTAGGGTGGAGCTTGATCTGTAAACACCACCACCACCTCTTAGTGTAGGTTTCGTTTTCGCGGGGTTTGGGGAAAATCTAATTTAGGCAGCCTTACCTCTACAGGCGTCTCTGTCCGTAGAGAGGCTGAAATCAAGAGACTTACAAAACATGATTTTGTGAAGTGGAGCTTGATCTGTAAAATGGATTTGAATTCATAAAATTGCGACATGTTAGATGCGTTTTAAATGGAGTCTGAGCTTCAGTGTTTGACTCGTGCCAGATGCATAGATGCATTAAGCGCCTTGTCAGCCCCCCCCCCCCCCCAAACAGATTTTTTTTAAAAAAATTGTCGAATTGTTTCTGGGGCTACAGTTTAGCCTTGAACAGTTAATATGTTTCAACTCTAAGGGTCCAATGGCAAAATTTGAGTTCGATAGTGAGATTTCATTTTCAGGAGTGTATTAAGCAGGTCTTGTTAGTTGATAGCATTATTATGAAGCTATTGGTGTGGTATCTGTTTCACTGAAGAATTATTCTTCGCAGAAGTTACCAAATATGCATTTGAAAACTGGTTCAGTAACTGGCACTACTGTGGAGACATGGGGTGTATGCTTACAGGATGATGATACAGTCCTTGTCGCCAGACTTTGTATTGGTCTAAATGTCTAATAAGTCGAAAATCATTACAATTAAGGAGCTTGGTCACAAACAATTTTACGTTGAGGTGCATGGTAATATGGTATCTCAATGGAATTTAACGAAGTCCAATATATTTTGACTTATTGATTTGATGATTTTGTAACTTATCACATGTACATATTAGTTTCTGCACTTTTATCAGTATCACCATTTTCATGTGATAATGTGACCAAGAGGTCATGGGTTTGAGCCGTGGAATTAGCCACTGACAAAGGCAGGTTGGGTTGTCTACAATTCAACCCTTAGGGTGCGGCCCTTCCCTGGGCCCTGCGTGAACGTGGGATGCTTGTGCACCGGGCTATTCTTTTTTTTTTTTTTCCATTTTTATGTGATCACATGGTTATGTCAAGGCATCGCCAAACTTTAGGGGTGCTGTTTTAGTTTATAAGAATGTTGAGTAACATATAGTTGGTATCATCTATTTGATGCAGTTGGAACTTATTATACATTTGATGCAATTGTAACTTATTATACATGGATCATATATTTTCTTTACGTTTTTTTAACACTATTATTCGCATATGATAAACAAGTTATAATGTTATTAGATTACTAAGCCAATAGATGTTTGACTCCATGATGGTGTACATAAAATAAATTACCTCAATGCATGGATCGTTGGGTTGGGTGCCATTTCCTATGTAAAGATTTTATCAGCGTTCAATACCCCAAAAGCATGCGTTATTGACGTTTGAAAATCACATAATTATTTATTAGTTGTGAAATTGAAGAATGTGTCAATTACGTCTACGGATACAAATAGAACACCTTGCACATAAAGAAATACTATATTTGAAGCTTTATAATTGCAAGAAATTGTGGTATGAGGTGATTTTACATAATCTATTAAGTAATAACATTCTTCAATTGTTCAAACTTATCCGCCTGCCCCCAAAATCAGTATAGGTATAATAAGCTTTAGCCTAATACATATGCTTGTTTTTTTTTGAGTATCTTACATCAAGACTTTTAACACTGAAGTAACATTATTTTTTGAACTTTCTTTCTATTCTTGTGAGTAACATTTAGGATTATATTTCACTAACAATATCTTCTAACTTAAGTAGAATAAAGAAAATTAGACCCTAGACGTAAATTCACAGGTGAAGCCTAATTGAATATACTTGAACTTATTTCTAAATTCCCGGCTTTGGGAATTAGAAAATGCTCTAAGGGGAGCTTGACGGAAACTTGGTCCAATAGCCCCGCAACCATCTAAATACGGCTTGCACTAGGGAAAAGGAGACGAGATCTTAATGTAGACCAAATCTCCTACAAGGAGGCAAAAATCTAATGAGATAAAAGTATTTAGGAAGGAAATCTAATCCTCCTAGGATTAGAATCCTCATGGGAAATCTCTAATAGACTTCCTCTCAAGCAGTAGGTTAAGCCTCAAGCAATTCAAGCTAATTCAATTAGCCAATTCAATACTTACTTTTAATTCTCTCTCTAACTTAGCACCGAAAGCTTGTTAATGGAAAACATCACTCTCCTCCTTATTGGGGTGGGGGGGGGGGGGATGTTTTCTCAGCAGGTATACTCCTTCATCAAGTTCTACAATGCACTCATTGAGAAAGCATCTTCTCTATTTTAGGTTGAAACGTTTGGCGCCATCTGTGGGGACTCGGGGAAAGGATGCCTCCAAAGAGAATCGACAAGGGAAAAAAGAAAATGGGAATTGTACCCACAATGGGGGAGTTGCTAAAAAATTAACGTTATATGTTTTAGAAAGAGAAAATTCTGAATGAACCGCAGTTATAGTTCCCTCCGGAAAAGCACCAATGGTGGAGGGCCAGGAACAATTGCAGAGACTAGCTACTCAGTTGTATGCACTGAGGTGATTAGGCCATTATGAAGACCCTCCAACTGCTTAAAAAGGACATACAAACCTTGAAATGAAGCCATAATCCGCCTCCATTACAGGGAACCTCAAAGAGATCATCTAAAGATCATTTGGATCCTCCTTGAAATATTCCCGGAAAGGAACCAGACTCGGATGAAGAAATTGATCTTGACGGAAGACAGCCTAAGTGGACAAGATCGGAATCCAAAGAAACTTAAAATCCTACTGAAGGAACGAAGGAAGCAACCAATTAGGAAAGACCCCCTTAGAAATCCCTAACAGCCTCGCCATGATCTATTTTAACTCTAGTTAGGAGTAAGTACCCATTTGATAGGCTAAGAGGCAAGAATGTTGCGACAACTGTTGGCAGGGCAGTGCGTGACCTAGGTTCTCATCTTCGTAAGGATATAATCAACATTCCTCTAGTAGATAAGTTCAAGATTCTAAATGTAAATGTCGACGATGGAAGCACTCATCCAGAAGAAAACTTTTGTACTTACCAGACTTAGGCATATCTAATTCCTTCTCCTACTTAAGCAATTCTATGTAGTTGCTTTCTAGGCACTCTAAGGGTAGCCCATATCCGGTTTAACAAGCTACCTGTCTCTTCCATAAAGACATGGGAGGACCTGAGGAATAGGTTCTTAACATACTTTATTGGAAGCAGGGAGCCCATAAAAACCAGCTCAACCTACATGAATATAATCCAAAGAGATGGAAAAGACTCAATGAGTTTTCTTTAGAGGTTCAACATGGAAACTCTTTCCATCCCAGATTTGAATCAAGAAGATATGACCTTGGCAGCCTTGAAGAATGGAGTCACAAATCTAGAGCCAAGATCTTACATCCTTTGTTAGAACTTCAACACAATTGGAGAAGTCCTAAAGAAGGATGAGGGATGTATGTCGGCAGAAGCAACAAGAGATATGTACAGCAACAGAAAGGAAACCCTAGTGAAAAGAGCAAGGTTCATTAGAAAAGTAGGGAGACGGGAACTAATTTAGGAAATGAAAAGTCTAGGAGCATCTTTCCAGTGGCAAAGAGGGAAATTTTGATAGAAATGAAGGACATATTTACATTAATTGAACCAAGGCCAATGACATAAAGATCCAGGTTCAAGGATAAAGGCAAGTGGTGTGATTTCATGGAGATCATGGGCAGTACATAGATAACTATAGGGATATATACACAACCCTCCAGGATTTAACCAAGAAAGGATGTCTGCATGCTTATATGAAGGACAAATCCTACAAAAAGAGGAAGATCCTTGGAGATCAAAAAGCAAAAGGAGACCCTAGCTCCTTGGGGGAGGGACTTCAAGGAGTGGTGCATATAGTCGCACGCCAGCCACCTGCAGAGGTTGGCATGCCCAGATTTTGAGGGAACCTCATAGAATCCAAGGAAGGGCGTACTTAGTCTAGGGACTAGGGGACTCACTTGAACCAGTGAGATCCTTTTCTAGCCTTAACCACAGTCCACTGATGATCAAACTATAAGTGGTTGGATTCCAGGTTAACTGAGTTATTATAGATTCCGAAAGCGTTGTCTACATCATATTTTATGATTGCTTTTTTAGATTGAGATTGTAGGTTTTACGGTCTAACTCCATCTCCATATCCTCATAGTCATGTATTCTACCATAGAGAAGTGTCTAGGTTACTTGTTAAGTTGGAAGAAGGTCACCCAACGTGTGAGATGGTTATAGACTTTATGGTGGTAAAAACAACATTTGTTTGTAGCATCTTTACGAGCATTTATATTTAATATCATTATTGACTAACCAACACTAAAATCTATGAAGGCCATAATATTAGCTTATGTTCTAGAAATGCAGTGTCAGACTAATGAGTTGTTCATGGCTAAAGTCCCAAGATAACCAAAGAATGCAAGGCGAGCTATTAGCCTGGACCTGGAGCCTTGAAGCCAACGCACAAAGAGACACTTCCTCCACGCAAACTCTTGTGGAAACAAGAGGTAAGCAACCTACATGTCACCAAGAACAACAACAACCAGTCAGAGAGCAAAGAACTTGAACCTTCCACTAGGGGCCTAACTAGAAGGAGTCCTCTTTAGGGGAGAACTTAGTACGTGAAGCCACCTACATGGAGCTGGGGTTGTGTGGGCATTCTAAGTAAAGACTTGGCATGTTTACAATTGCACCTGAAGCATGTCACCATAAGTCAGGCCATTACCAATAGAAAACATCAGCTAGGCAAAGCTAGAGAAGAGGGACTTTAGTGCTTGAAACTCAAAAAGAGGTACTCAATGTCTAGCACATGCATAAACTTTCTAATGCTATATACTAGTTTAAGTTTCAATTAAAATTTTTGCTATAAATTTTTGAAGATGGTTCTATGATGAGGCAGAGAGATCTTGTACTCAAAGAGAGGGATTGTAACGCACTAGGAGTTTAATTATAAGGAAATAAACTACCAAAATATTTGTATATATTGTGATCAAAGAAATAGAGCAAGAATCATGCATCAAGCCTTGTCAAAATAGAATATTCAAAATTTCGCCAATAAAGATGTAGGGACACAATCAAACTCTTTAAAATTTGTTAAGGGACCATAAATTACAACACACTCTCAAGGTTAGGAAATCTTAGCCTCATCAATATTCTAGTTCCAGGGTAGTGAAAAGCTCTTCAAGGGGCACAGTCTCTAAGGCCTCCAGGTCTTGGTGAGGAATCTCAAACTCAACAGAGGATTGAAACCCCAATATCAAGGGGGAAAAGCTTAGAATCTACCTAAGCAGCATTGGAGATGGGAACAAAGCTAGGATAAGTGGACTCATCCCTCACCTAAGAACCCACCCATTGAGTCCCCAACAAAACTCCCACTCCAGAAGAATCGAGAGAAAGCATGAAGCTGGCGAAAGCCGAGAGACAATCATCCTCAAATCTCCCCATTACTCCTATTTCAAACTCTATCATAATAAGAGGAGGGGGGGGGAGGAAGATTTAGTCTTTAGACTACAAATGCTTAAACCTCATAGATGTAAGAATACCTGACAAAACCTAATTATTCATGGGAGAGCAGAATCACAAAGGCTGCTAGCAAAGGAAATCCCTAATCTCCTAAGAATGACTTTATATTACTACCCTTGAAAGACGAATCAGAAAAGTAAACTCAATGGGTAAGAGGGGATAAATCCTGGGGACTTGCGTAAATGAATTACGATAGGAAGAGCTGTGAAAGTCTATAATTTTCACAAAACATCCCAGAGAACACACATTTGAGTTTTGGGATCAAATTAAAACTTTTTAACTCCAAATTAAAATTTCATTACAAGATCTTAAAAATCTTTACAAAGCTCATTACAAAAGTAGATCATTCTAAACAAAAGAAAAATACTATAAATCTAAAATCATACAAGTCTTGGGAATCTAGTCTCAACATCTGAAGATGTGTAGTCAAGTTTTTTTTGGGGCGGGGGTGAGCAACAACAAATCCTAGTGAAGCTAAAGCCTTAAGACCACGACCTAGTTGGGAGTATCAAGTTCTTTCGGAACCAACACTTGGACATGTAGCTCCCAAGGAATTCAAGCTTGGTCCTGCAAATGGATTATAGAGAGTACAATCTCACATTTCCATTCTCAGACCTGACCTCACCATCTAGACAATAGGAAGAGATGGGAAAGCCTCTTGAAATCCACTTGCTCCATGAGAAAACCTCTTAAAATGCAGCAACCCCTATAACAAGGGCCCTCAAAAGACAACAACTCCTTTGTATAGCTACATGATATGAAGTAGAAGACACCAACATACGGGCAAGAAAGGATAGACTTTAGGAAATCCATGAGGAATTCTTTGTGTGAATTTGTCTAAAATTCTATCCTTGGACTCTAAGCAATCATGTGGGATCTAGGGCATCGCAGGGTTTCTAAGCATGAGAAGATAAAGATTTTCCCCCATGAAGCGCCTAAGATGTCACCTGCTACCTTCTGGAATTAGAGCTGTAAAATCTAGAGATAAAGAGCGAAAATCATCCTACTTACTACACCGAACCAGAGTAGAAGAGTCAAAAATCAATTCAATGTAACAAATTCTGATTGGAGAAAGAAATTGAAAATTGAAAGCATGTGAAAGTAAATTGCAAGCACTAAAAGCAATTGACTAATGTTGTCCATTAATTCCAAAGAGATATACAACTTACTATTAGAAAAATTAGGTTGATTAGTACAAGATAAACCAAGTAAATGGTGAAATTGAATACTTTCCTTAAGACTTATTTGTTGCACCACAAATAATCTTAGGGATAATCCACTTGGTAAAACAAGTGTGTATTTCAAGGTCTTCTCAAAGGTTAATCGATGAGGGTGCTGCAGCCACTCACATTGATTGTTAAAAAATCCTCTTGATTGTGATTTCACTCCTCCTTATATAGAGGAATGGTCCTGCCTGAAGAGGCACCAAAAAGGATAAGATAAGGTGGGTAAAACTTGAAGAAGTACCTTGCTTATCCACCTTTGCACAAAGTGGATTGGATAAGACGGGTAAACTTAAAGAAGTACCATGCTTATCCACCTTTTCACCGAAAGGATTGGATAAGGCGGGTAAACTTAAAGAGGTGCCATGCTTATCCACCTTTTCAAATAAGCACTATAAAAATCTGCCACTTTTGTTTTATTCTTGGAAAATTCCAACAATCCCCTGCCTTTTCCAAGATATAGAACAAACCTCATCCATTCTAGCAAATACACAATCACAACTGAGAACACAAGGAAATTTATGCATAAGAGAAGTATCTCGCGATTTGAACTTCCATTTAGCGAAATATAATTTCAATTAATCTGAATGTAAATAGTAGATAAGTCTTTGAACTATACATCCTCTTTGATTAATTGGATACATTTCACACACAAGTCTCATTACACACTTAATATTTGACACTATTATCCGGCCATGTGTCCATATCCATTATGAGTGCTTCAAGCCAAGCCCAGTTGCTTTTTGAAGCGGCCACACTTCACACTCACTTAGGTAGACCTTAGAAATATGCTCTTGTAATACAAGCCATTCAATTAGGGTCTATTATGAGCATAAAACTCACCCTCTTATAACATTATAGTAATTAAGCACTCTTACATTGGGATGAAATATGTTAGTGCTTCCAATCACTATGCAATATTGTCACTCATTGAACTTAGAATGTGATGTTATACCACGAATTAAGTTGAAGCTTCATTGCTAGTGATTGTAGATATGGGCTTAAGTCCCATCCCGCTTGATGTTCTCAACACTAAGTCTCTTGCTAAACCTTTGGTTAAAGGATCTGCAAGATTCTCATTTGTTTGCACATAGTTGACTGTGATCACTCCATCTTTGATCAATTGATGGATATAGGCATGTCTAAGTCCAATGTGCCTTGATTTTCCATTATAGACATGACTATAAACCTTGGACAACATGGTCTTGCTATCACAAAGTATGTAGAGTGGCGACATTGGTTTTGGCCATAAAGGCACTTCTAATAACAAATTTCGTAGCCACTCTACCTCCTTACTGGCTGCAGCCAAAGCCACAAACTCAGCAGCCATGGTGGAGTCGGTTATGCAGGTTTGTTTCTTGGATGTCCAAGATACTACCCCTCCACCAAGCAAGTATATATAACCTGATGTAAAGGCATAGTCTTCTTTGTCAGTTATCCAACTTGCATCTGAGTATCCTTCTAAGACCGAAGGATAACCTGAATAACACAAACCATAATCTTGAGTTTTCTTTAAGTATTTCAAAACTCGACTTATTGCATGCCAATGAAACTTACTAGGGTTACTAGTATATCGACTTAATTTCCTAATGGCAAATGCAATATCCGGCCTTGTGCTTGTCATGGCATACATCAAGCACCCTATGACCTTTGCATACTCAAGTTGGGCAGTGGGTCTCCCGCTGTTTCGAGTCAACTCATAGGTTGGATCGAAAGGAGTGGCCACTGGAGAGCAATCTTTGTAATTGAATCTCCCAAGCACTTTCTCAATATAATGTGATTGAGACAAACTAATGCCTACATTATTTCTAATGATCTAAATACCGAGTATAACATTGGCCTACCCTATGCCTTTCATGGAGAACTTGGAAGATAGAAAACACTTAGTTTTCTCTACTTTCTCTAAGTCAGTGCCAAAAATTAGCATGTCATCAACATACAAGGATATAATCACACCTTTTCCCTGTTCAAACTTGGAATATACACATTTGTCAAATTCATTGATACTAAACCCATAAGATAGCACTACTTCATCAAACTTTTGATGCCATTGTTTAGGTGCTTGTTTTAGGCCATACAATGATCTTATGAATTTGCATACTTTGTTTTCTTGGCTTGGAACAACAAAAACTTCTGGTTGTTTCATGTACACCTCTTCCTCTAATTCACCATTTAAGAATGTTGTTTTCACATCCATTTGGCGAATTACTAGCTTTTGAATTGTAGCAAGAGTAATGAGAACTCTTATGGTTGCAATCCTAGCCACCGATGCATATGTGTCAAAGTAGTCAATACTATGTTTTTGGTTAAAACCCCTTATGACCAACCGAGCTTTGAGCCTTTCTATGATACCATCTACTTTCCTTTTTCTTTTAAAAACCCACTTTGATGTGATAGGCTTACATCCCGGGGGTAAATCAACTAAGACCCATGTGTTATTTTCCATGATTGAGTTCATTTCATCTTGGACTGCTTCTTCCCAAAAGGAAGCATCGTGGGATTCCATAGCGTCTTTAAAAGAGTCAGGATCCAAATCAATGCTATAAACATAGGGTATTTCATTTTCAATTGAATCCCTTGTTCCCTCTATCAAATAGACAAAGAAATCAGAACCAGAGGATTTCTTCTTTCTAATTCGTTTACTTCTCCTTACTTCCACTATGTTTCCTTGTTCTTGATCATTACTCGAAGTCATAGTGGTTGGAATAAGATAATTTGGTTTAGGAATTGAAGAGAATCTAATTTCATAAGAAATAGCATCAATTGATTCTATCACAGTGTTAACCGTAATAGATGCATTTGGTTCTATAACAAAAAACCTATAGGCTTTGCTACGTTCGACATAGCCTATAAAGATGCACTCAATTCCTTTTTCCCACAATTTTCTTTTCTTGGGTTTTGGGACTTTTACAATAGCCCTACAGCCCCAAACTCTGAAATAACTTAGGTTTGGCTTTTTCTTATTCCATAATTCATAAGGAGTAATTGAATTCCTTTTATTAGGAACCCTATTTAGGATGTAGCATGATGTGAGCATTGCTTCACCCCAAAAGCCTTCAGTTAAACCGGATTTAGAAAGCATAGAATTGATAATTTCAGTTAGTGTTCTATTTTTCCTTTCTGCCACACCATGTTGTTGTGGTGTATAAGGTGCTGTGACCTCATGGATTATACCAGTTGATTGGAAATAACTTAGATTATAATATTCACTACCCTTATCCGATCTTAGTCTTTTAATAAGGGTTTCACAATGCAACTCAGATTCATTCTTAAGTATCCTAAACATGTCTAGTGCTTCACTTTTAGCATGTAAAAGGTATACTTGGCAATATCTTGTAAAATCATCAATGAAAGTGATATAGTATTTCTTTCCCCCAAAAGAGGGAGTGCTATGAAAATCACCTAATTAAATCACTATGAATTAATTCAAGTAATTTGGTGATTTTTTGAATAGTTGGAAAGGAACTTCTAGTGATCTTTGTTAACATGCATGTCTTACAGTTCTCTATGTTTCCATCAAAATTAGGAATCGACTCAAGTCTTGACATCTCTTTTAATCTTTTATAATTAACATGCCTAAGATGATTATGCCATAGAGAAAAAGAATACACAAGCATGCAAGTAGAATCATTCATCTCATTACCACTAGAAGGAGTAATTACATTTAACTTAAACATGTCACTACTAGCATAACCCTTCCCCACAAAGACATTCCCCTTAGACAGGATAAACTTATCGGCCTCATACACTTGTTTGAAGCCAAACTTCTTAAGAAGAAAATCAGAAACAAGATTCTTTCTAACTTCTGACACAAAATATACATCTTTTAAAATAAGAATTTTTTCTGAAGTGAAGACTAACTCTACTTGGCCTATTCCTTTAGCATCAATAGTAGAAGTATTGCTCATGTAGAGCACTTTTCCATCTTCAACGGACATAAGAGTCTTGAAGAAAGAGCGATCCTCACACACGTGCTTGGAAGCACCCGAATCAACCCACCAATCATTGTCACTTTGGATAATGTTGATTTGATCATTGAGCATGGCTACAAAGTTATCCTTTGGCTTTGCCTTTTGGTTTTTCAAGCCATGTTTGCGCTTCCAAATGATACAATCTCTTTTCTTGTGGCCTAATTTGTTGCATTCCCAACAAACCACTTTAGCCTTCTTGTTGCCCCTGTTTTTTGTTGTCCTTATTAGGCCTCTTATTGTTTCCTTTTAGCACTTGACTCGACTCACCATCTTGGACAATATGAATCTTGGAGATATGCTCCTTTGACTCATCCTGCACACATAACTCTTCTTCTATTCGAAGATGGTTAGCCAATTCCTCAAGTGACATTTCTTCTTTCTTATGTTTCAAAGTTCTTTTAGTGTCTTTCCAAGAGGGGGGGAGTTTGTCCACTATAGAGGAAACTATAATGGTCTCATCCATGTGCATTTTATGTTGCTTGAAGCGACTTAGGATTCGTTGAATTTCATGCAATTGATTGAGAGCAAAGCATCCTTGAACCATCTTATAGTTATTAAATTGACTTACAAGGAAGTTCTTGCTAGAGGCTTCTTCTGTCATGTACTTGTTCTCTAGCACATCCAATAATTCCTTTGCCGATTCCATGCCTTGATTGACATTGAACAAGACGTCCGACATGCTATTCAAGATATAGCCTTGACAAATGTAGTCATTGTTCTCGAATTTGGATCTTCGGCGGGCTTGCTCCGAAGTCTCATTTCCTGTCTCTATTGGGTAGGGAGTATTGAGCACACACACGACCTTCAAAATTGTAAGAAGGAAATGCATCTTCTTTTGCTAGCGACGGAAGCCCACACCCTCGAACTTGTTCAACTTCTGAAAGTTGGATGTTATTTTACGAATTGACACCATCTCAAATAAGTTTTAAGATTGTTAGAAAAATTAGGTTGAATGTGGTATAGGATAAACCAAGTAAATCGTGAAATGGAACACTTTCCTTAAGACTTATTTGTTGCACCATAAATAATCATAGGGGTAATCTACTTGGTAAAACAAGTGTGTGTTTCAAGGTTCTCTCAAAGGTTAATCGATGAGGGTGCTGCAATCACTCACATTGATTATTAAAAAATCCTCGTGATTGTGGTTTCACTCCTCCTTATATACAGGAATGATCCTGCTTGAAGAGACACCAAAAAGGATAGGATAAGGTGGGTAAAACTTGAAGAGGTACCTTGCTTATCCACCTTTTCACGAAATGGATTGGATAAGGCAGGTAAACTTGAAGAGGTACCATGCTTATCCACCTTTTCACCGAAAAGATTGGATAAGGCGGGTAAAGTTGAAGAGACACCATGCTTATCCAACTTTTCAAATAAGTACTATAAAAACCTGTCACTTTTATTTTATTCTTGGAAAATTCTAACACTTACAATGATTCTTTGAAGGAAAAAAACAAAAGAGTAAAGAAAAGCTACAGGAGGAAGCAAAATTGAGAAGTTCGAATTCCCAATGTGGTAAGCTTCTAGAGGTTATCAGCTCCAACTCTCACCATTCAACCCTAGGGTTAACAAAAGTGAGTAAAGTCCATCCTAGGGCTCCAAGACCTTACCAATACGCACCCGAATCTAGACCTCTCCCTTTAGAAGGTCTCTTATGCTCCTCACACTACTCAGTGATTTGCTAGATCCTTTCTTGTGCTCATCAACCTCTCCCTCCCTTGCCTCAACAATTGACCCCTCTAAGCCTTCGCTTGAATTACGAAATTTATGCAAGCAATGGTTCCATTACCCTCTTTTGCGACCACTTGCTCATACTCCCACTCCTTGCTAGTGTAGATATGGCTGCGGGAATCCTCAACTGTCTCTCTAGCCTGACCACTTTCTTCTCCAAAGGGAATAGAACTCCAACCAAAGAGAACCTTAGCCTTCTCTTATGGGGAAAAGGGAGGAAGTAAGGTGCATGGGAGATCCTAGGATTGGTTAATGTCTAGGGAGAGTGCTTCAAAAGGTGAACATTGAAGAAGCCTTAAAGTGGCATTGGCGTTTAAGGGAGGACAAAAGGGCATCTTAGCCCCTTAGCTCTAAGAAAACTTTGAGACTCCCGAAACTTACACTAAAAAGGATGGGAGAAGATATCCTTGACAATTTGCCCTTAGTAAGGGGCAAAATGAGAAGGAACTGGGTCCGCATAAACATGGCAAACCATCTCCTGAAGCAATGTCGGCCAGTCACCACTGAGTATTCTCTCCTTCAGATAGAGGTACTTGGAGATAGAGTCAGTTACTAGGAGAAGTCTGGCATTGTCAAGGACAGATAGCCAAGCAAGACTAAGCTCTTTGTCTAACCTTTTTGTGACGTGAGTCTAGAGAGGACAACCGGAATAGCTAGCCCTTCAAGGGGGATAAGGAGGAAATGACAGCACTGGAGGAGGACTAGAGTGATCTCCAATCCCAAAGGTTCAACTCCTTGAAGTAACAATTCGAGAAGAACCTCTCAAAGCTTCTAAAGAAAGAAGTAACTATAAGACTCACGAAAATAGGAATTCAGCAAAGGAACCAAAGTAGTTTAAAGAATCTGACAAAAATTTATTAGAGTTAATGGATATAAATAACCAAAATTAGGGTAAAGGAATCTTCATTTTTGGAGAGGAAAAACCCAAAGGACACCAAATGTGTGATCGAATAACTTGTCAAAATTGAGGAAACCTAGCATGAATTGCATGGGAAAATGATGAGAAAAAGAACGCTAGCCTAAGTGAGCAAGTTAATTGCTGACACGTGAAGGCAAAGATCTCAGGGGAATAGACTATTACTGTTGATGAGACATCTCCTTAGATGTGGAAAAAATCCAGAAATATTCCCAAAAACCGAATTGTAGAATCCACTAGAAGACAGATTCAGATGACTCTTTAGGAGGGAGCTTAGGTCCATAAGGTAACTTAAAACCAACCCTGAGATGCCCTGGACCTGGGGAACTTTAGAAGTGGGCATACTTCTAATGAGATATGTAAGCCAAGTGAAGCCAGCACGGTTGAGGTGCACTTGATAATGAATTAGTTGAAAATCAAGGGACAAATAATTTAGGACGAATTCGAAAGATTGGGCCTTCAATATAAATCCACGGGTGAAGCCCAGTTGGAGAAACCGGAACTCATTTCTAAGCTCACGCCTTTGGATCTTAGACTACGTTCCAGGAAAGGTGAGGGAAACTTGGCCCGGTGGCCCCATAATTGCCTAAACCAAGCTTGCACTAGGGGAAAAAGAGACCAGAATCTCGGCCAAATCTTCTACAAAGAGGCAAAAATCTAATGAGGTAATGTATTTAGGAACGAAATCTTATCTACATAGGACTAGAATCCTAATAGTAAATCATTAGTAGACTTTCTCTAAACCTCTATATAAGCAATGTTAGGTTAAACCTTAAAGGCAAGGAATTGAAGTAAACTAGGCAAATTCAATTAGCCAATTGTGTACTTCTACTGATTCCCTCCCTAACTTGAACATAAGAGGAACTTGAACATAAGAGGCTTCTTAAGGTGGAAACACCATTGTCTTCTTTATGTAGTTTTTTCGGAGGTTCTCTCAACAGGCAAACTTCATCATCAAATCCCACAACTCATAAGTTGGGAAAATATCCTCTCTATATTGAGTTAAACATATTATGGGAAAATAATATTTATTCTAAAAAATATTTTCCCAAGAGAAATCCATTTTTAAGGGAAGTCTGAAAAACAAAAAATGAATTTACAAGTTTCCATCCAAAAAACAACCAAAAAAAAAACAAAAACAAGGGGAAATGGTCAAATATAAAGTTACTTTGATTAGGATCTACTGTAATCGAAATAGGCAAATGGCAGTGTGATGAAATGTGGATTAGGTGGAGCCCAACCAAATGGATATTTATTTAGCTCCATTTCATACATACTTTTTATTTATATTTTCTTTGATTCATATCTACATTGATTACACGAAAGAGATTGTTGGATATTTATTGGATATTTGGTAAGATGTTTCCTCTTTCAAAAGTTCACCAATTGATCACACTTTTTTACGCCTGGATTTTTTTCATTATAATTTTGAGTGAAGTATATCAAATATGTAGAGGTCACTTGTGCACAATAAATCTGAATGTAAAAAAGCCTAATTATAATGTTCCTAAAAATGAAAGCAAAGGATAAAGTTTGTTAGCAGTGATTCCATATATATTTGAGCACTAATTATGAATAATGT
>JACYFF010019584.1:84800846-84909919 GCA_017589665.1 Selenicereus undatus
GAAAGAAAAAGGGATGCTATTGACTGAAAAAAATAAAGAAAAATTCAAGAATATGCCTCAAAAGGATTCGACCGCGCAAAGTCATCAATCAGAAACCCATAATGCAGCTGCTCCCAAGAATAAAGAAAAAAATTTCAACAACAACTCTCCATAGGATTTGAACCCATGAAGTCCTCAATCTAAAATCGACAATAGAGGCGCTCCCACCTCTACACTACTGAGATTTTCAATGACTATGTGTGCGACATTATTCATTTATCATATTTCGTTTAATTTTTCAGCATATTATATTTTTTTTCCTAGTGGGGGAGGGGTGTTAGTTGACCCCACTAACACCACGCTCCCTCGGCCACTGTACAAGATGTCTCCTATATTTTCTTGCAACAAAATTTACAGAGTCATAACAACTAGCAACATACTTAACTTAATGAATAACCTGTAAGCTGAGCTGGAGGTGGTCCCTGTTGGCCCGGTTTGGCTAATTCACCCTTGAGTGCGGTGAATAGGGTGATGATCAAAAGTGCCAATTAAACGAAAACGAATTGCAACAAATGTAAATGTGGACAAAACAAACAATTTATAGAGGTTCGGGCCATGCCTAGTCCTCTACCCACAAGCGCTCCTCGCCGAAGGGATTTTGAACATCTTTCTTTTATTAGGTCGGTCAATTATACACGATTAACTAATCGTACAACCTACAAGTTGACCCTATAACTCTAGGTAGTGTCCCAATGTATGCGTTGCTCCCCAACCGTACTTGGGTAGTCGACCCTGCAACTAATCAACCCAATCTAATACAAATAAATATAACAAAATACACATTATAACAAGAAGTAAATAAATACAATAGATATGCCAATTTAAGCTCAATTTATCTTCAAATTCCTTCTTAATTTGCAAGTGTAGCTCTCTTTCTTCTTGTTCTTTGCTTGTGCTATCTTGTTTTGCTTTTAGCTGTAAAGACCTCCCCTTTTTAGAACAAATGGAATTGAATAGTCGTTACTTTCAAAAAGGGAAAGAAAATCTTTAACTAGTCTTCAAGCCCTTGGAGTCCAACTTCAAGGCCTTGCACTGCGGCTAATTTTCAGGAACAGCAGCTCCCAAAATATTCAAGGCTAATTGTTGATTCTTAACAGCTAATTTGCTGATTCTGCTTAGGGGTTTAGCTTATCAAATCTATTAGTTGCTATTTTTAGGCCAAGCAACTACTAGAATTTAATTTCAAAAGATATGGCCATATTTAGAGAATCATAATTTCATATTCAAATTTGAATCACACAATATAATATCAAAAGGATCACATATTTAAATTTGAATTCTAAATTATCTCAAGATATTGTGGCAACTTATATCAACTCAATTAGACATTATGCCAATATTCACTTAGAATCATAACATATTTAAACAACATAAATTTCAAGATAATTCAAATACAACATGATGAATATATCAGTTGATTAATCTATTTTTGTCTTTCATCAAAACATATTAATAAATACATTGTGGGCTTCAAGAAAGCTAACAATCTTTCCCCTTTTGATGAAAGACAAAACCGAATAACATATCAATATAATTTTGAATGACACACCATGAAAATCTTTCCAAATACTTCTCCCCCTTTTTGTATTTCATCAAAAAGTAGCATAAGAGGAGAAAGAAAAATCAAAGCACAAAAATTATGACAAACACATGTAGCTCACCCTTAATAAATTAATGACATATAAAGATGCCCCCTTAATCTATGGCACTCATAAAAAACATATAAGGGGTTAAGTACTAGCAACAAAATCAATCACATACGCTAATGCTCATTGACTTGAAATTCTTGTAAGCAACCTAAGGATGTAACAAGGGATTAACATATAGTAACATTAACAAAATTCTCCCCCTATCAAGAGTAAATCAAGGCTATCGAAAAATGATCAGGTGATATAGTTTTTCCCTTATAGAAATAAGCAATATAATCTATGTAAGTGTTAAGGAGCGTAATAATTATGGACAAAAGCATTAAGATCATATGTGCATAATCACATGTCATAATAGTATAAAATATATTGGAATATTAATCATGCTTACATTCCAAAGATAATAAAATAAATTAAAATTCAAAAATTTAAAAATCAAAATTCCACCAATAGGAAGTAGAGCAAGCAAAGTAAGATCGCCTTATGTTTAGCAAGAATCCAAATACTACCACTCTTCAAGATGTTTGACATAAAAATTCAAGCCCTTGGATTTTAGTTATTTATAGGCAGTAACATCTTACGTTCTGCCTAATTTTCAAGACCTTGGATTTTAGTTATTTCATGCCCTTGAAATCTGGACAAAGACAAAACAAGGAACTTACCTTAGTTTTACTTTTGGCAAACCATAACTTACCATATGCCATTGTGAAGCTCCAATGTTTCCTTTTCCACTTAAATTTTCAAGAGGATTAAATGCTATTGAAAATTCATTACTAGTACGTAGATGAGGAATCAATAACATCCCACAAAGTTGCGCATTCTTTTTTGATTTCTTCAAGAATGAAGCTATTCGACCAAATCGTGATACCCTTTTCTTCTTGGATTCAAAATTGTTAGAAGTAAGAAAAATTAATGACGTAAACTTTTTCTTTCCCTCAATCTTCACACATTTTCTTGATTTAACGCCACAATCAATAATTTTTGAAAGTTGAAAATTTGGTGTGGTATTTAAATCATAAAAAATATGACAATTTGGTGATAAAATATTATTTGAAAATTCAAGCATGGATTTCATCTCATACTTACCACTTTGGAGAATGGATGAATCACAAGAATCATTATTTTTCTCACCATTTTCAAGCAACTCCTCAATTTGGGCATGTTTGACATCATTATGTATGAGGCTTTGAATTGGATCACTACTTTCATATTCTTGCTCTTCATATAGTTGATAATCCTCCACTTTCTTAACATTTCCATCCATATTCATTTCATCATCTGCCATAAAATTTCTTAATAACACATTTTGATTAGTACCATATAAATAATAAAGAGTCTCCCAAATCTCCTTGACACTATCACAATGTGAGATAAACTCATAAATATCAATAGTAAGAGCACAATATAAAATATTTATAAATTTAAAATTTTTGGATATCCGCATGTAATCATCTTCAGTATATTGATCTTCTGATTTCTCAATAACTGTTGGACCTTTGACCATGATGTCCCAAAGATCGAGACCCTTGTGCTTGATATAAAGTTCCACTGATTCTTGCTATAAAAAATAATTATTACCTTTAAAAAGTGGAGGGCAATCAGAGTTAAAATCATAACTAGCCATGTGATCGAACTATTAGACAATAAACTTTTAAAAAAGAAGTATTAGCTTTGATACCAATTGATGGCCCGGTTTGACTAGTTAAATCACCCTAAAGGAGAGTGAATAGGGTGATGATTAAAGGTGCAAATTAATCGAAAACAAATTGTAGAAAATATAAATGTGGACAAAACACACAATTTTTATAGAGGTTCGGTCACACTTAGTCCTCTACCCACATGTGCCCCTCGCCGATGGGATTTTGAACCTCTTTCTTTTATTAGGTCGGTCGATTACACACGATTCACTAATCGTACAACCTACGAGTTGACCCTATAACTCTAAGTGTCCCAATGTATATGTTGCTCCCCAACCAATACAAAGAAATATACCAAAATATACTTTATAACAAGAAGTAAATAAACACAATAGATATGTCAATATAAGCTCAATGTATCTCTCAAAATCCTTCTTCTTAATTTACAAGTGTAGCTCTCTTTCTTCTCATTGTTTGCTTGTGCTGTCTTATGTTGCTTTCAGCTCCAAGCACCTCCCTTTTTATAGCAAATGGAATTGAAATAGCCGTTACATTCAAAAAGGGAAACAAAATCTTTCGCAGGTCTTCAAGCCCTTGGAGTCCAACTTCAAGGCCTTGAACTGTGGCTAATTTTAAGCAACAACAGCTCCCAAAATCTTTGATGGCTAAGTGCTGATTCTTCAACGATTAATTTGCTGATTCTACTTGGGGGTTTAGCTTATCAAATCTATTAGTTGCTATTTATAGGCCAAGCAACAATTAGAATTTAATTTCAAAAGATATGATCATATTTTAGAATCATAATCTCATATTCAAATTTAAATCACACAATATAATATTATAAAGATCACATATTCAAATTTGAATTCTAAAACATCTCGAGATATTATGGCAACTTATATAAACTCGATTAGGAAATATGCCAATATTCACTTAGAATCATAACATATTTAAACAATATAAATTTCAAGATAATTCAAATACAACATGATGAATATATCAATTGATTAATCTCTTTTTGTCTTTCACTAAAACATATTAATAAACACATTGTGGGCTTCAAGAAAGAGAACAGTGCCCTCTTCAGCTAAACTTCTCCTAAAGTTGGGCGTTTCAAGTGGTTGCAAGCACCCAACTTTGACAGTAAATTCTTGTGTTGTTGCACTAAAAGAGCTTTGGTAGACGCATTAGCCACCTGCTCCAGTATGAATGTGGACAGAACTATCTTCTTTGCTTTCAACAATGGACAGTCTACCTCTATGTGTTTTGTATGCTCATAAAACACAAGATTATAAACAATGTGAATGGTTGCTTGATTATCACAATGCAATTGCAATTTTATAGGAGGAAGTGAACTCACGCCCAGATCTTTGAATAAAGAGAGTAATCAAGCTGTTCACAACAAGTAGTAGCTATTGGTCTGTATTTGGATCTCAGTAAATGATCTGGGTGTCACTGATTCCTTTTTAGACTTCTAGGTTATAGAAGAGCTGCCTAATAAGATACAATACCCAGAGGAAGATTTTCTAGAATCCAGACAAATGCCAAGCTAAATCACAGTAGGCCATAAGCTGAGTTGTGGAGTTGCTGGACATTAGGATTCCTTATCCAAGAGAGCTCTTCAATATCTAACAGCATGTTTGGAAGTCAGTGGTAAAGTCGGAAATTTGGAGAAGTGGGGTAGAAAATAAGTTGGTGGTTGTGGTTGAATGACATTGTTCTCAACTTTTTCATTCATCATTGAATTTTCGGATTTAGAACTTGAAATGATGATTCCTTAATTATCTTTTTGACATATCTATGCATTTTGAACTAGAATTCAAATTAACCTTCAAATTAAATGATTGTAGAATTGGAATTGGAAAATTAAACTCATAAATTAAAAGTAAAAAACCAAATTAGTCTCAAATTAAACGATAAGCAATAAATTGAACTATTGAGGTCATTTAAAGTTCTATCTTTTCAAATTATCTACACTCTTTTACTTAGAATTGAAATTAAGCCCACAAATTAAGCAATTTTAGAATTGAAAATGCAAATTAAATCCATGAATTAAACTAAAACAACAAGTTAATCTACAAATTAAAAGATTAAATAACAACTTAGAAGTCAATTAAATCACTAAACTAGAATTAGAAAACTTTGAACATCAAATTTGGAGAGATGACAAAGCCCACGACCCCTAACACTGTGCGGATGGCTCCAGCTCACAGGGATGTCCGACTAGGCGGTGGCAGCAGCATTTAAAAATTTCAAACAACCAAAATGCGAAAAGTAAGGCTCAAACCTGCGACCTCTCAAATAAAGAACAATAAGGTGGGTGCTGCTGCCATTGGGTCATGAATGCCTGCATTCAGCCCTTTGCCACAATTTTAACTTAATAACTAGTTCTTTATTTTTTTCCCCTTTTTTTAAGGAGGGATGTCAATTGACCACACTAACACCATGCTCCCTCCACCCATGTTCGAAGTCTGTAGATGTTCCTTAGCTGCATTTTGGACAAACTGGCTGAGTAGTTGCACAACAAAAGTGATGTTTGGTCTTTTAATAGTGAGACAGATGAGTTTAACAACAGGTATATCGTAGAGTCTAGGGTCCTTGATTTTTATACCACCACAGTTTGTTAGTTTGGTGTGGGAGCCTATAGGCAACTGCAGAGGTTTGGCATCCATCATACCTAACCCTTTTAGAAGATCAAAAGTGTATTTTTTTGTAAATGTGTTATTTCCAGCCCTAAGAAATGCTTCAACTCTCCCAAGTCTTTTTATGTGGAGTTGAATATTTGAGTACGCTTTAGTTGAGTAATGGCCTCAGCATCATTTTGTTGATCATATTTTTAGGCAGTAGGTGAAAATTATCATCATCTGAGACAGTGTTAAAAATGGGTCACTTATTAGTTAATTTAGTATATTTATAAACTATGGGAGGCGATAAATGACAAAAACATGCAGACAAGCAGTAATCACACACTAATCTTCATCTAAACATGAACCAAATACTAAGTAACTCACATCAAACCAAACTAAAAGCAATTCGCTCCTATCGCAACATGAAAGTTAACTAGTTAACTGAATCTATCACTAGAATGTAAGCATAATCAACCAAAACAAGGCGAAACAAGGATTAAATTATGAAATAAGCAAATAATGTAACTAAATTAACTACAAAGCAATAAAATTATGTTAGGAAGAGAAGGAAGAGAAAAGAAGGTCACCAAATGGATTTATCCAACCATGGAGCTTGAATCCCCAAAGCTGGAGCAAAGGGCGAGTGATTTGTGGCGAGCTTCCACTTATTCTCTCTAATATAACTTATTAGACTTTTCCAACCCATAAGTAACCAAACATTTAAACTTTGAAAATGGATTTTGAAACCCTCACTTGGAAGGTGAAAAGGAAAAGGGAAGATCAAAAATATGTAGAGATTATAGTTTGAAAATTGGGAGGGGGGGGGAGTATCGGGAAAGCAAAATTATAATAACAAAACACAAATCTAAAGTATCATTTAAAATAAAGAAAGAAATTTGTCAGCAGTTAACTAAAGAACCAAACCAAAGTAAGCATGAAAGAGAGAAAATATGATGCATAAAACAAGAAACTTCAATTAAACAAAACGAGAATTAAGGCAAAGCAACTAAGATTAAATAATTGTGGCTAATACACAAGATATTCTACACTAATCCTAACTCTAATATACTCTAGCTAAAACTTATGGCAAAATCTACTTGATGTACAAATACAAGAAGGGGGTATCTAGAGACCCCAAAACAATGAAAGTGGCACGACAATGCCACCTTGTTAGAAAAGACAACAGTGTAAGAATAGGGTGTGGCATGAGTTGCCCGTGCCAAAGTAGGATGACTATGCCAGTTTTGGCACTAGTTGTCTTGATCTTCTTCTATGCCCTTTTGAGCTAGCTAGAATCCCTAGCTTTTTTTTTCTTCTTTTTGGTCCCATGTTTTGACTTCATTAAGTCTCAACAAATCCGAGATGACTCGCCTCAATTTATTTTCTACTAAAGAAGTACAAAATAGAAATAAAAATTCTAGATTAAGGATTGTCAAAAGCTTAAGTCTATGTGAAATGGGCGATAAAGTGC
The DNA here is from genome assembly GCA_017589665.1 of Selenicereus undatus. Taxonomy (NCBI): domain Eukaryota; kingdom Viridiplantae; phylum Streptophyta; class Magnoliopsida; order Caryophyllales; family Cactaceae; genus Selenicereus; species Selenicereus undatus. The sequence goes on from JACYFF010019584.1 coordinate 84,808,267, forward strand.
CATGTTTGAACCTAAACATATTCTCAACTAGGGTCATGTCATGTACATATACTAGAACATTTGTGAACTTATTTTCATGTTGCTTAATGAAGAGTGAATAATCAGATCGAGTGAATTCATAGTTCAATTGAGCAGTAGATAGCTTTGAATACCACTATTGAGGCTTGCATTAGCTCATATAGAGACTTTATCAATTTGCATACCTTAGGAGAGGACTCTGACATTGAAACTCTCACTGAAGTTGGCTACCTATGTATGACTATGGTAAAATCATCTAGGCTTCTTCTCTTAGGTCACAAGAAGCTAAGCATATGATGCATCCATTTGACATGTCATCTAACGCTTCGCTCCTATAACTACTAGTATAGCTCTTACAATGATCATTTTAGGCACTTGAGCAAATGTCTCATAGTCTATTCCATGTCGTCTTCTATGTCCAAGGGCTACCAATCCGGGTTTGCACTTGTCCACACTGGCATCGTATTTGTACTTTATTCTATAGATCCACTTGCACCTTATAGCTTGTTTGCCCTTTGGAAGAGTGACAATCTTCCATGTACCACTTTTCATTTTGAACAACTACTAGAAAAGTGGTAACATATGTGGTTTTCGTTATGCCACTAAAGTATGCTTTTTACTCGGGGGAAATAAGGGTATAATACCAAAAGTTTTCTAGGGGATATCTTGCAGTGGAGTCTACATAATCTATCATCTCCACAAGTTTCTTTGACACTCTAGTGGAGTGTCTAATAGAAGGTGGTTGCTTATTATGGTTAGGGTTTAGTTCTATGATGGTATGAATATAAATTCAATTCTTAATATTCTAAATATTATATGAGATTCAAATTTGAATGTTAATATCTTGATCATGACCTAAATTTATATGAGCGTCCTCACTAAACAGGCTTAAGTAAGCATTACTCCCAATATTAGCCCTTGGTAGAGGTGCAGGTAAGTGTTTTAAATATTGCTTGTAGCTATCACTTTTGTTGGGAAATATGTGTATACAAAATGTGACATCCCTAGAAATAAAGGTTTGTTTAGTGGGCGGATTCAATAGTCTATAGTACTTTTGAGTAAGGTGTAGTTAAACCAAGAAACTTATAAGGAACACCTCTTGGTTGGAATTTATCCTTTGTTCTGGTAGAATTGGTTGTAGAGGTAAGACACGCAATAAGCTTCACATGATTGTAATCTAAAGTCTAATGGAGTAGGAGTTCATGGGGAGTTTTGTTATCTGAAACACATTAGGGAAGCCTATTGATGATATATGTGGCTATGAGAACATAATTTTTCCAAAAATGCAAAGGTAATAAAGTGACGAATCTCAAAGTTTTCATTATCTCAAGCAAGTGTCTGTGTTTTCTTTCAATTACCCCATTTTGTTGGGGTTTATTTGCACAAGATGTTTGATGTACAATTCCATGTTAAGTAAAATAATCTTAGGAGGGAGGATCATAATCCAGAGCACTATCTAGTACATAACTTTCACCTTATATGCGAACCAATTCTCAACCTTATTGAAAAAGGTAACTGAGATGTGAAGAGTTTGAGATTTGTATTTCATTAGAGCCATTCAAGTAATTCTTGTACAATCATTTACAAATGTCAAGAAATATCTATTATACTCAAAATTTCGTACTCTATATGGTCTCCAAGTATCTATATGTATTAGTTGAAAAGATAATATACTCTCAATTGCTGAAACTTCTACCTCAGTTAAGTGGATGGGGAACTTCTTCAAAACTACAGTTGGATAGAAATGATGAAATTGATGTTTCTTTTGCTGGTAATGCTTTCTACCTCTACTCTATATTTAGCAAGGGCAAATGGATATTGGACATAAGTCAAATGCAAATAAGGAAATTGTTCAGCCATCGATGGATTGTTATCAAGTCGTGCTAACATTCTTTACACAAACACTAATTTGCATTTGATTGATAAGCTAATTTCCATAACTCTTCTCTTGCTGTAATCGTTGCCAAATTCTATGAGTTTATCTCCGATAGAAACTATGTTTGGTCCATCTAAGAGATGAATAAGGAGTGGATTCAACAAATCATTCAAATTGATATTGTGTGCACTCATCTTGATCACAAATAATTCGTTAAATTTTAAAATGTCACAAGATCGAGATCTAAATTGATCAGATGAAAAATGCAAAATTTAAAGTTTTAATGAATTTATGTAGAGTTTGATGAATTTATGTTGACACTTGAATTAAGGAATTTATGGTTGGACTTTTTGATGAAGCAAATCAATAAGCCAAATGATGAAGAAAAAAAAATGTTTTTGATGTAGCTTTCAGGCTTGATCTATTGATAAGTCTAATCAATGATCAAATTGAAGAAATAAAAGAAATTAATTTAGGATCTCTTCATGTTCTAATACCATGATGACCTAGAGAAGTTTAGTAGAGAGAAATAAGTGAGTGAGAGAGAGAGAGAGAGAGAGAGAGAGAGAGAGAGAGAGAGAGAGTTTGGGGAAAGAAACATGTCTATATTATTATGAGAGAGAGAGAATTTAGGGAAAGAAACATGTCTATATTATTCTAATCAATCTTAGCTAAATGCATACAAGGTTAGCTTATATACAAGTATGCCTCATATATTTTCTTACAACCAAATTTACAAAATCCATGACACTAATAACCCAACTAGCTACTTGAATAAGTAGTAACTTGAGTTGGAACTGGTCCGCTATTCTTCTATAGTCTTTATATGCATTTTGAGTAAAAGAAAACACAAAACACAAATAAGATCTGCACGATCTTATCTAATGTGGAAGCTTCGTACTAAGTCCTCACCTTTTTGGTTAGGGAATCGATAGTAGACATTCGAATTCAAGTCTAAAATTTTTAATAACTTTAGGAATTTGAAAATAAAGCACATGGTCTATTTGTATTAAGGCAATGTAGAGCACTAAACTAATAATTTGAAAATAACTTTAGCGGCCAAAATGAGGTGATGTTCACTTGCCTATAGTAGTTGATTCATCATTTAATAGATTTTATTTTGTACCTGAATTGATAAGAACAATTTATATTGATGAATTAATTCTTACTGAAAGTGAAATTAATAATCATAAAGCAATAGTTATAAAAAAAAATAGCATAGTTGGGTGCATGTATTAGTCGAACTCTTATTAAATTGACTAATTTTTTTTTCTAGTTAGTCTAATAAGAACATGAGTTGGTTGGTGATGCAAATTATATTGTTTTATCTGGTGAAAGCAAAAATGTATTTAGTAGGTATTGTTATATAATTAAGTAAACCTCTTAGATGTATATTTTATTATCTTGTTGAAGGATACTATGACAGCTATTTTAATGAATGAGGTATCAATCTAGGATTCTATCCAACTAAATTTGGTGCAGTTCATACACTTTTTGAACTTGTCCTTGCCATACAGCTGTCCCGTCATTAAATGCATGACAGATTAATTTTTTATCCAATATTAACCAAACTTTTAATCTTTAATAAAATATATAATTATGCATATTTTCAAGGGCTAAAGCACTCTTTTTAGACAAGTAGACAATGTTTTCCTCCCTCTTCCTAGCATGATTCCTCATTAATTAATGATTTAAGAAATTTGTAAACGATGTAAACTTTTCCTTGGGAGTCAGTGCTTTGACGGTGATTAATAGGAAAATTAAAGTAGAGGAAGCCTACTGTTGGTCACCCAATAAGCCTGCTCCTAGTTATTACAACAATCCTCCCACCCCAGAATCCAGATGCCATATTCTCATCACTCATGGTCGTTTTATTTATTTATTTATTTGGTTCGAATGAGCTACGAAGGCCGTACAATACAATGAGAGGAGAGGGAATTGAACTTGAGATCTAGTCTACTCAAGATCTCAATCTTAACTAATTACTAAGATCTCATCTGTACTCATTGTTGTTTTCAAGTTTCATGTTAATATATTTAGACTATAGATTCCATAACAATAAAATTATAAATTATGAAATATACTATGCAAAATTATTATGAATTGTATATGTGGCACGCCCATTTAATAATCATATTTAAAGTATCCATAAACATATTTAACAGAATTGGCATATGATTGTACATTTATCTCAAAAGATTAAGCATGAACTCGACCTAGCAACTTAAAATTTGTTGAATCAAAACTAAATAAGGTGGCTTGTATGCAAGGACTAAGAATTTATAGGTGTTCAGATTTGCAACAGATAGTACTATTCGATATTTGTTGGGGAGTAGAGTTTGTTAGCCACAAATCAGCACAAATAGTTTTAACATTGCCATGTTAGCTACTAATTTATTAGGCAAGTTAGTTTCTTGCACCAGTTGTATACATGCATGCACAGTAGTAAGCTTGAACCTCCCTCTTTAATTTCATTGTTCTTTTATCATCGTGCGGAGAGCTTTTCTCTTCTATATTCATGGTTTCTCTCTAGAATTGCTTTTTCACATGGTATCAGAGCATGTAGGTCACGATTCTGACCCTGAATTAATCAATCTTTCTGTCTTCTTTGAATAATTGATTTGTATCATCAATTAATCAAGCTTCATCAACTAAACACACATTTTTTTGTTCTCGATCGATTGTTTTGAACCAACAATTGATCTCGCTTGCACCAAATTGATTCAGGATTGTTGATGATTGATCAAAATTTACTCGATTATCATTTGTTTCCTTCCTTATGATTGATAATGGCTTTTATTGAGAATTCGGAAACGAATGGTTCTGAAATGAGCAGAAATCAGGACAGGCAGACAGATGATTATGAATCAAGGAGAAGTCATGAGAATTACAACAGTGATCCACTCTACTTGTTGAGTTTTGATTTTCTAGGTGTGCAGCTTATCAATATGGAGTTGAACAGTTCTAATTTCCAAAAATGGGGTTAAGCTATGAAAATTGCCTTAAAAAACCAAAACTAAGCTTCATTTTGTTGATGGATCTTGTGCCAGACCTGAGATAAACTCACCTCACTACAATCAGTGGATTGGGTGAGATAATATGGTTGTTAGTTGACTGTTCAGTTCCATGGTTAATGATTTAGCTGAGGCTTTTCTTTATGTAAATTTTGTTGTGCAACTTTGGGAGGAACTTACTGATCGTTTTGGCTAAACCAATGGAACTTTACTTTACCAATTGGAAAAGGAAGTATCAGAATTATATCAAGGAAATGGCTCTGTGGCCATGTACTATACAAAGATGAAAAGACAATGGGATGAATTAGATGACATTTCTAAGGCACCTATTTGTGCTTGTGCAACTACTTGTAAAGCTATCAAGAAAACAATGGAGTTAGCAGAAAGGGAAAGGTTAATGCATTTTCTTATGCATCTGAATAAGAATTTTGAGGCCATGAAAGGAAAAATATTGCATCTAGACCCACTGCTAAATGTTAATAGAGCATATTCCATGGTCCAAAGGGTTGAAACCCAAAGGAATGTAATTGGAAACATAACAGCCAATAAAGAAGTAGCAGCCAGTGTCATAAGGATTGGTATTAATTCCTTTGAGGATTCAAATCCCACAGTTAATGCGCTTACTAGAACAGGTGGATAGAAGGCAAAAAATGATTTTAAGAAAGCCAAAGGAAACATGTTTTGTGACCATTGTCAAAGGTCTAGTCATACAAGTGATCAGTGCTTCAAAATCATAGGTTATCCAGATTGGCACCAAGGTCCTAAGGACAATGTTAGGCCAAAGAGAAATGTTAGGGCTGCAGCAAACTTAGCAAGTTCTGAAAACATGCATAACACTCCTCTTAATCATACCTTTGGCATTCAAGATAACACATTAATTCACTCAAGTTCATCCCCTTTTATGGGCAAGATTGACTCCAATCTAGTACAAGCTCTAGCTCAGGAAATAATCAGACAAGTTAAAGGATAGCAAGGTGTGAAAGTGCAGTCCACTAATTCTAATGATTTTGCTAACTTTACAAGTATGGTTTCTACTGGCTCTCACTCTCATATTACTGTGTTGTGTTGAATAATGCACAAGGTTCTCGAATTATAGATATAGGGGCCAATGATCACATGACATTTGATTTCATCCTGTTTTCTAAAACTACCTCACTGTCTAACCCTGTCAATGTGACCCTACCTGATGGTTCCCTTAAACCTGTTAGACTTGTGGGTGATATACAACTTTCACCTACGTTACAATCACATAATGTCCTGTTTGTGCCGGATTTTAAGTACAATTTACTTTCTGTAGCAAATTTTTTGATAGACAATTATTGTTGCATCACCTTTTATCCCACTCATTGTGTTTTTCAGGACCTTTCAACTAATTTAATAGTGGTTGTTGGTAAAGAAGTTGGTGGACTTTATACTTTTGACTCTTCACATCTTAGAGGCAAGACTTCTGCTTCAATTGCAAATGTCTTTGAAGTGTCTTCTAGCTCTGCAAAACCAATAAACCAAGATTCTCTTCCTTGTAATAATTTAGTATGTAATTCTCATGAACTGGATGTATTGCATGCTAGATTAGGCCATACCTCCTTCTCTAAAATGCAACATATGCAAACTGTAAACCTTTTTTGTCTGGTGATTTTTTCTATCAGACATGTGTATTGACAAAATTTCATAGATTTCCCTTTAATAAAAGTACTATTGCAACAAAAGCTCCTTTCCAGCTTGTTCATATGGATCTTTGGGCCCTTATAAGTTTGCTAATGTCACTGGTGCTGAGTATTTTCTCACCATTATAGGTGGTTTTGGTAGACCCACATGGACACATATGCTACAAGATAAACCACAAGTATTTTCTAATGTAAAACAATTTTACAAAATGGTTGAAACTCAGTTTAAAACAAAAGTGTTGATGATAAGATCATATAATGAGTATGAATTTATTCAAACTACTTGTTTGGAATTTTTTGCTTCGAAAGGCATTTTGCATCAAAAATCTACTGTTATAACCTAAAACAAAATGGAGTTGTGGAAAGAAAATATAGACATCTTCTAAACACAGCTAGGGCTATTAGATTTCATGCAGGACTGCCCAAAAGTTTTTGGAGTTGTTTGCAACTCACATTATCAACAAGTTGCTTTTGCCCAATCTATCTTGGAAAAGTCCTTTTGAAGTGCTTTACAATTGAGGCCCTAATTATTCCAGTTTAAAAACCATAGTTTATCTATGTTTTGCTACTAATTTGGGGAAATGGAAAAATTTAAGGCTGGAGCTCACAGGTGTGTTTTATTGGGATACACTTTTGGATACAAAGGTTATAAGCTTTTTGATTTGCAAACTAAGAAAATTTTTCATAGCAGAGATATTTTATTTAAAGAAAATGTTTTTCCCTTTAAGGGTAGCCCAATCACCTCTAGTGTCACACCTGAAAAGGATGTAGAAGATCCTATCTTGCCTTACCCAACTTCTTCATTCATTCATGACTTACCAAGATCTGGTACAACTTCACCATTTGTTGTGACTAGAGATTTTATCTTACCCTCTTTTACTGATACCAACACTATCACTTAGTTTGACAATGCTACTTCCCGCTCATTCTTCTTTATCACGCACATCATTTCAAGCTCAACTGATGACATTATTTCTAATTCCGTCATTTCTTCTATTCATACTTCTTCAAGTAGAGGAGAGACAAATACAAGAAAGTCAACAAGAATAAAGGCTCTACCTGCTTGGTTAAAGGACTATATTTGTCCAAAGACCACCAACTAACTCACTACTGACTTTGACTCCCCCATATCAAGACATTCACCTTCTCAATCACACAACTTTCATTCTACAACCCCTTACCCTTTATTTCTTTCTTCATATCTGGAACACTTATCTCAAAATTATTTGGCTTTATTAGTCAATGTATTACATAAACCAGAACCCAAGTATTATTCACAAGCTAAGAAACATCATAAGTTGGAAATGGCTATGCACCATGAACTTACTGCATTAGCATAGAAAAATACATGGGTTTTAACATATCTTCCACGTGGGAAGAAAGCTCTTACATCTAAGTGGGTGTATAAGACCAAATACAAGCCTGATGGATCAGCTGAAAGACATAAGGCTAGACTGGTCATTAGAGGCTTTGAACAAGTCAAGTATAAAGACTATAAGCACACTTTCTCATCAGTTGCTAAGCTCCCAACAGTAATAGTTTTCATAGCAATGGCCATTGGTAAGGACTGGCCACTTCATCAACCAGACATTAACAATACTTTTTTGCATAGGTATGTTGATGAGGAAGTATACATGTTACCACTTGAGGGATACACTAAAGCCAACCTTGGACTGGTTTGTAAGTTATAAAAGTCTCTTTATGACTTAAATCATGCCTTAAGGCAATGGAACTTAGAACTTCCAAGGTTCTTACAATCTAAGGGTTTTGTGCAGTCAAAGAGTGATTACTCCTTGTTTTCAAGAAACAACAAAGGTTTGTTGACTTTTATCCTAGCGTTTGTTGATGATTTGTTGATTACAGGGTTTGATACTTCAAGCATTACCCAACTTAAACAAGATTTGGATCAAGCTTTCACCATCACAGACATAGGGATGGCTAGATACTTTCTTGGCATTAAGATTTCTAGGTCAAAAAGAGGCACTTCATCGAACCAAAGGAAGTATGTTTTAGACATACTTTCTGATGTAGGCTTAACAGGGCCTAAACCTGCAAGGTTTTCACTTCCTAAGGGACTCAAATTATCCACAGAAAAGGGTAATGTGCTCACCAATCCTGAATCACACATGAGGGTGATTGGTAGACACTTACAAGGGTAAATATTTCTTATGTTGTGCAACATTTGAGTTACTTTTTGCAATAACCAACTAACTCTAATGATCAGGCAGCTATGCATGTATTAAGGTACTTAAAGGGAACAACAAACAAAGGCCTATTCTACCCCAAAACCAATAACTTTGAAGTCATTGTGTATAGTGATGCTAATTGGGGTTCTTACAAAATGAGTCCTAGGTCCTTGACAGACTATTGTGTGTTTTTGGAAAATTTCTTAGTTTCTTAGAAAATAAAAAAGCAAAAGATTGTTGCTAAATCAAGTGCATAAGTAGAATACAGAGCAATGTTAGCAATAGCTTTATAACTTGAGTGGATTGCCTATCTTCTTCTCGTTCGTCACTTGCCTCTCAATTTCCCTGTACTTGTGCATTGCGACAACAGAGTTACACAACATATAGTAGAGAATCCTATCTTTCATGAATGCACAAAGCACCTTAACATTGATTGGTACTACACTGGAGACAAGGTGCTTGAGGGTTTCCTACAAATAGTCCATGATTCATCTAAGGAGCAGTTTGCAAATTAATGACAAAGCCTTGGAGTGAGCTACCACACAGCTATCTTTGTTCAAAGCTTAGCTTGTTGGATTCTCCCCTAATTCCATCATGAGTGGGGATGTTAAGGAGTAGAGTTAGTTACCTACAAATTAGCAAAGTTAGTTTTAACATTGCCATGTCAGCAACTAATTTATGAGGCAAGTTAGTTTCTTATACTAGTTGTATATCTACCTCATAGTAGCTAGCTTGAATCTCTATGTTCAATTTCATTTTGCTTCTATCTTCATATAGAGAGCTTTATCTTCATGGTTTCTCTCTCTAGCATTGCTCTGTTACAATATTTGATCTAATTTAACTTAACGGTTCATTCATCTTGTTGTAAAACTATGTATATTAAAATTGTCGAAGACTAATTAGGAAAGATTTATATTTAATATCTCTCTTAACATAGTCCTTTACTTAGAATCATGGATAGCGTAAAAAATTCCTCTAATAATGTGCAATGAATCAATGTAAGGTTGTTCATATTTAAACTAACAGAAATATCATTTGGGATAGCTCTAATACTTTAACAGAAGGTTAAATTGATGGTTAAAACTGCGAGAAATATGTTCCTGAACCATCTTAGTGAAAAACTTAAATAAATATATATATAAAATAAAACAAACTCAATTTTTTCACAAGTGTCGTTCCCACATTATTTCTAAGTTAATTGATAGGTTTTATTTAAAAAAAAAAAGAGTTAGTCAATTACAATTCTTGCCAAAGAAAAAGATTTTATAAAATTAATTATAATTCCAAAGATTTTCTTTATGAATTAAAAGATGGCAATGCTTAATAATGATAAAATACTATACCGTTATATTATTTTGAGCCAAAAAATTTATATTATATTACTAATACTACTTCTGACATTACGAAAAATAATGTATTGTATTATAATATAATAAATGCACCAGTTATGGATAATCTATTATGTATATTTGATTTCTAATTTTTACCAAATTTTAGCTACTAATATGGCATATACAAAGACACATACTCACATACAAACGTTGTGATATTATATATCTAATTTATCATAAACATACAATTATTATTGTCAGGAAATAATAAAAAGATATTTGACTTTAATCATTATTATTTTTTCCTAACTATTTGAACATAAACATAAATTTAAATATGGAATATTATATTCCTTGGACAAAGTATAATATCACTTATGTATCATATATACGACAAAATATCACCAGATTACTACCAGAAGGTACCAATTGGCTTTTGATTTTCAAAGTACAAGAGTCTAAACTAATATTAACAATTAACTGTCATAGAATTATGTTACCTTTGACATATATTATTATTGTAATATGTGAAAACTTACCCTTTTTTTAAAAAAAATTTCAGCGTACTATAATCTATACGAGTATTAATTATTTTTTATGATAAGAGTATTTTTTGTTTAACACGTTCTTATTGTAATATTCTTACTATCAAATAACGACTAGTTATTACAATTTAAAAACTTATGGGATTTCCCTTGTATCTCATGGATCTTTAACACTAGTTGATGATTAAAAACTTATAAAAGATTTTATACTTTAACAAGTGTTACGCGCTCAAATGTCTTCTCCTCAACTTGAAATCCAATAGTCTAACTTAATCCAACCTAAAAAGATTAATCATAATTTAGCTTGAATTCGCTTCTAACTATATCTTTTCCATTTCTTATGAAGCTTAATGATATTTAAAAAAAGAAACATAGTCTTAGCAAATAAGAATGTAGGTCAAAGAGCCAAGATCAAAGAGCCTTGTAGCTCAATGCAATCATCAAGACTTGTTTTTTTATGGAAGAGGTTATAAATGCAATGCCTAAAAATGACATTTCTCTTCAATGGACGAATTTGATTAGGCTAAAAGGTCATCTACGAACTTCGTGAAGGTTGTTTTTCCACTAAACCTAGTCAAGTGATTCTGTACCATTTTGCACCCACCGAAACCATTTGGTAGGGGTGTTCAAAAATATCCAAAACCAAAAAATCGATATCCGATCCGAAAATTCAGGTATCCGAACTAAAAAATTCAAAAAATTTGGTTTGGGTACCCGATCCTGTAATTTTTTTCGGATATTTGGTTTAGGTATGGGTCGCCCATTTTACAACTTCGGGTACTCGAAAACTCTAGTTATATATATATTTGTAAAACAAATGGTTGTACAATTTGTGCAAGTTCGCGTGCTACTTACTGGGCTACTGGCTGGCTGGCGCTCCTAAAACCTAAATTGAAACTTGAAAGCCTCAAACTCTCTCTCTCAAAGCCTTAACTCTCAAGCCAACAAAGAACAAACCCTAAGTCCCTGATTTCATTTCACTGCTCACCGGCGGCCTCTGCTACTGCTCACGACGACGAGTCGACTACTCCTGCTCCCAACCTCCAGCCCTCTCTACCAGTTGATGACAACGAGGAGTCCACTCTAGACGCAAGCGAGTCAGCGCCTTACTCCTCTCTCTCGGCTAGTGTTCGCCACTCTCCTCTGTTTCTCTTCGTCTTAGCTCTCTCTCTGACTCTTTCTTCCTCTCGACGGGTCAACGGACAACCACCAAGGACCAAGGTTCGAGTGTTCCACTCTCCTCTATTTTGCTCTTGTGGCAAAGGACCAGAAGGTGCTGTTTTGCTCTTTTGCGTAGTCTGTTAATCAATTTTTAATTTTTTACATATGAAAATACAAATATGTTGCCTAGTGACTATTTTGGTTGATTTATTCAGTATAGAAAATAGATTTTATTACAATGAGGTGATGAACCTAAAATTGTATACTTTTTGTGGTTCGGTTCAGTAAAGTGACTATTTTTGTTGATTGTAGAGTTAAGCTTTGTATTAGTATGAAATTTAGAAAAGTTATGACTACTCTATATGAACTATGAAATTTAAATAACTAAAACTAAGTCCAGATGTAGATAATGTTACGTGTAGAATTCGGATGAATTTAAGTTAATTTATGTTGATAAGCAATGCTGAGCATTGAGGCCTTTACAGATGCGCATTTAAGGCGACATAATGCTGCATTTGTTGCTTTGGGGGGGGTGTTTCAGTGTTTCTATATCTTATAGATGTGACTCCATTCGTGATTAGGTTGAAATGGAAAGCTATATTAATTATGTTGCTTACTTGCTTATGTTCAATGGTTCATGATTAGGTTTAAATGGCAAGCTATAATGATGACCCCGTTCAAGATCATGTCCCTGAATTCATGGATATAACGGAGTCATCTGGAGATAATGGCGATGGAAATGATGTGGAGGTAGACTTGGAGAGTCATGTGAAGGTGAAGAAACAAGCATCTAAAATGGCCACAAACAAGGAAAAGGGCAAGCAAAAGAGGCCTCCGCCTCCCCCAACCAACTTAGGTGGACCTCAATCTGAAATTTGGGATCATTATGATGAGATTCCCAATCCAACCGTTGCCAAATGTAAGTATTGCCAAAAGCCTATTACTTGTGCAATTAAAAAAGGGACTAGTGCTATGCTAAATCATGCTAAGAGATGTAAGAAATATTCTAGAAATATGGATATTAAACAAAAGTTGCTAGATTTTCAAAGTAAGACTGGCACTTCTAAAGATGGTACAACTGAGACTTTGTCTAAGTTATCTTGTTGGGAATTCAACCAAGAACTTTGTAGAAAAGCTTTTGCTAGGATGCTTATTGTGGATGAGATACGCTTTAGTTACGTTGAACGTGAAGGCTTTCGTTATTTTTGCAAAGTATTGAATGCTAAGTTCTTACCTCCATCGCATCCTACAACAACTAGAGATTGCTATATTCTTTACATTGATGAAAGGAAGAACTTACTTGATTTTTTTGGTAACATGACATCAAGAGTTTGTCCCATCATAGATACTTGGACATTTGGTCAAAATTTGAGCTACATGTGTCTTACAACCCATTTTATTGATGACAATTGGACCTTGCATAAGAGAATCATTAACTTTTGTCCTATTGCCGGTCATAGTGGGCAACTTATTGGTAGGGATGTTGAAAAATACTTGATTAGTTGGGGTATCAAGAATGTTGTGACCATAACTGTTGATAATGCTAGCTCTAATGACCTTGCTATTCAATATCTTCGAAGAAGAATCAATCATTGGAATGGTAGTGTCTTGGGTGGTGATTATTTGCATATGAGATGTGCTGCTCATATCTTGAATTTGATAGCCAAAGATGGTTTAAAAGATCTTGATTTGTCCATTATGAAGATTCGTGGTGTTGTGAAGTATGTGAGGTCTTCTCCTTCTAGGCTTCAAAATTTTAAAGAATGTGCGGAAGAGGAAATGATACAAACTAAGAGTCTGGTTTGCTTGGATGTTGAAACAAGGTGGAGTTCCATCTTCCTGATGCTTAAAATTGTTGTAATGTTTAAGAAGCCATTTCAAAATTTGCATTCTAAAGATGTTGCTTGCATTAAAGAGCTTGAAAAATTCGGGTGGTGGAAAAAAAATAGTACTTTTTTGCCATTTCTTAAAACCTTCTATGATGCCACATTAAAATTGTCGGGGTCACACTATGTGACCGGCAATTCCTATGTTCCTGAGATATATGGTATAGGGTGGACCATATCTTCTTTTCTTACTCATGAGGATGAAGGGATTAGAAACATGGCTGAGAAAATGAAGTCGAAATGTGACAAGTATTGGTCTAATGTTAACAACATTAATGTTTTGTTGTTCATTGCCGTGGGGTACAATATGAAATATGTTGAATGGCTTGTTAGATCTTCATATAATTCTGAAAATTCCGCCTTGTTGAGTTCAAAAATTAGAGTGGCTTTGCACAACTTGGTTGATTTCTATGGTTCTTCCCAACCTAAATTAAAGAAAATGGATCATGGTACTTCTTCTTCTTCTTGTAGTGTTGGTGACAAGTTTACAAAATCAACGGGAATTGACAATGAAGAAGTAATAGATTTTGGAGAAATAATGAGTTAAAGGTTTAGGATGGAAAGTGGAAATTCGGAAAGTTATGAAAAAAAAAGTGAGTTGGATAAGTATTTAGGTGATGCATATGAATCTCTTAATGATCCATCTTTTGATCTCTTAATGTGGTGGAAAGATAAAAAAAAGAGGTATCCTATTCTTGCTAAGATGGCTAGAGATGTGCTTGCCATTCCCGTTTCTATGGCCGCTTCCGAGTCCGCCTTTAGCACCGGTGGACGTGTGCTTGACTCTTTCCGTACTTCATTAACTCCTAAAATGGTAGAAGCTCTTATATGTGCACAAGGTTGGCTGCGCACTTCTCATGAGCCTCTTGTCATAGAAGAGAACTTGCTTGACTTGGAAGTATTTGAAGGTTAGTTTTCTTCTAAGTTCATTTAATATAACTTTTAGCCATTGTTTAGCTAATTATTTTATAATTCTACAACTTACTTAAGCTTGTTGTATTTAAATTGTAGACATGAACACATTGACCAAGGAGGACCTAACTATTACTATTGATGAGACTATGCCGGATGACTTATGAGCCAAGAGCAATTTTCCTCAAGGATTTCCTAATGTTTTATCTACTTTGTGAACTTGTTGTATGAATGTAATTTGTTGCCCCTTTCCCAAGGACTTTGTGTTCGCGCCAAAAATGAGATATTTTTAAGGTACTTTTACACCTATTTTATGCTCGTTTTAATCGTATTTTTAAGGTTTTTAATTGATTTTATTTTGTTTTGCAGATTTTGAATAATTTTGGAAAAATGGCCAAAAATATGAAGAAAATGACGAAAAATGTCGGGTATTGAAAATGGACCCAAGAAATTACAAGAAAACCGGTCCAGGAAAAAAACCAAACCGGCCCAACAGCAAACCGAACCTGGTCCACTTCTTTTCCCCAGCTTAGGTGCGCCTCACGTGACTTCAGGTTATTATCCCCCTCCCCTTCTTCTCTCTCCTCCTCACTCGATCTCGGCCCCCTAGAACTCGAAACCCAGAACCCTGAAACCCAGAAACCCCCATGTCCATCCTCACCATCTTCGTTCGATCTCCCTCATCTCTTTCTCATCCTTATCCAATCGCGTTTCACACTAGTTGTGGCATGACACCACCAAAGCTGTCCCTCATCTCCACCATCCACGACACCCATGCGATCGAAGGGTCGAGAATGAGTAGGGTTCGGGTATAAATCGAAGCTTGCAAGCGCCATTGAAGGTAATTAGATTAGGTAATTCTAGGGTTGGAATAGGTTTAATTTCAGTTTTAGGGTTAGGTTTAGTTTTGTTTTCGTTTTCGTTCCCGTATTCGAATTTCAGAAAATTTCGGTTAGGGTTTAGGCATTTCGATATGTTTTCGGCTTTCAATCTCATGTAATTAGGCTTAGTTTTGCTAAATTGGAGTTGACATTCAAGAATTTCATCTTGTAATTGCAATATTTTGGGCACAAGTGTGATGCGTTTTGATCCTCTTCCTCCCCTGTTTCGATCTGCTGTCTGCGTCCTGTTGCTTAGTTTTCAGGTCTATTTTTGGCTTGACTTCCCCTCCCCTGTTGCTTCGGTTTTGCTGGTTCAGGATAAGTTGGTTTGGGTTTCGATTGTTTGCTGCTTGATTGCCTCTTGTATTGGTATTGATTGAATGTTGCTGGGCAGAGTCGAACTCCCTTCACTCTTAGTTCTGCTTCTCTGATTAATATGCTAGGTTTAGTTTGTTTGCTGGGATCGTCCTGCTCTAACTTTGGGTATTAATTGTCGGATTTAACCCAGGTGTTATTGCAGTTTCATGAGCTTCAATTTTGATAGCTTTAATTCCCCTGTGTAGCCCTGTTTTGGCCTTGATTTAGTTTACTGATGATGATTCTGAGACTAGTTTAGTGAGTGAACTTGGTTTTGGTTGAATGTTGGTGATGGTTTGTGATGCGTTTTCATACTCATTGTCTAGCTTGCTTTGAATTGGATGTAGTTTGATTAGTTTTGAGTTGTAGCTTATTTGATGATTAGAGTTAATTTTCGGATATTAGACAATGGTAGAGAAACCTTCGAATGAGATTGATCTACAGTTTATAGTCTTAGTTGCTTTTTAATTTAGAATAATGTTGGATT
Organism: Selenicereus undatus; assembly: GCA_017589665.1. Taxonomy (NCBI): domain Eukaryota; kingdom Viridiplantae; phylum Streptophyta; class Magnoliopsida; order Caryophyllales; family Cactaceae; genus Selenicereus; species Selenicereus undatus. The sequence continues at coordinate 84,824,585 of JACYFF010019584.1, forward strand.
AGTTTCGTGTTAGTGACCGTAATCTCAACCTCGTCCCTGAGGATTCGACCCTCAAGTACTATGATGTCAGTCGTATGCTTGCGGCTTTCTCTTTTCAATTTATTTCACACTCCCTAAAAAACATCAACACTTTCTTTGTAATTTCTTTCCTCTCCCTTCAAACCTTCCCCAATCCCCAAAGAGTTAATTACTTTGATGTGTTGATTGCTTGAATTTTAATCATTTGGATGGTGAGAATGGTATGATACTAAGGTACGATATTAACGGTCTTTTGGTGGCGGGAAGTAATTGAAATTTGATTGTTATGTGATGTTGTATAGTATTTTGGTTTTAGGGCATAAACTAGAATGAGTTAAGGCATAAACAAGGAGTTGATCTTTTAAAAAAATTATAATAATTATGAAAAAAAGGGGACAAAAAATTTGGATAAAATACAAAACAATTGTTTGCCAAAAAAAGAAGGTTTACAAAAATTGGGTAACCAAAAACTCGAACCGAAATTATTGGATACCCAAAATTGGGTACCCGATAATTTTCGGTTCGGATACGGTTCGCCAACCATCCGATCCAAAATTTTAAATACCTGAATCGAAATCATACCCGAACCATAAACACCCCTGCCATTTGGTCATGCTCTATGCAGGTGGTCCATTAGGACGATCACTGCTCAATGCTCATCGCGCCGCAGGGAAAAACTATAACTAAAAACAGAGTGAGAGAGCGAGAAAGAAGAGGCCAAGGAGCCGTTTTCCAACAACCGTCAAACCCGCGCAACTCCCACGGTTTTTCCTCTCCCTCTCTCACATCAGATTCACCTACAGCACACGAAGCCAAGAGCGCCTCTCTGTTCCCTACTTGACTTTATTTTGTGGCCCGGCAAATATCGCAGTCATTATCCATCCTCATCATCTTCCTTCACTTGTCACTTTATTGATTAATACTGTATTTACTTTATCCCCCTTGTTAATTAAACTGATCACCTTCATCTATATGTAGGCCTCACAGGCTCAAATTCTCTCCCTACCCCTCACTGCTCATCAATCATCAGATCAATTTCTCTCTCCTTTGCTAACAAACAGCCCTCACAGTCTCTCTCTCTCGTATTTGTCATTAATGGAGTACGACCAGGACCACTCGCCATCGTTCAGGCGCAAGCTCAAGACCTCCATCTTCTGCGGCTCCTCTTGTTGCAACCGCGATGAAGACGACGAATCCAAGGCTCTAGAGCCTTCTGAACACAACAACAAGAAGGTGATGACGTGGCTGAAATCGGAGCTGCCGGAGATCAAGGGCCTCTTCTCCCTCAAGATCGGCCGCAATCGCGGCCGACGCAACTCGGCTGATTTCAGGTATGACCCGCTGAGTTACGCTCTCAATTTCGACCATGATGACTCGCGCATCGATGAACTTGATCAGTATCCACTCCGAAAGTTCTCCTCTAGACTACCGCCATTTCCGTCTCCGGAAAAGGAAAACGTCCCGGTTTCCAGGCAGATTGCTGCCCTGAGCTGATTCATTTATCGCGGGGAATCTAATTCTCGATTTGTGGATTTTTGTGCGAATTTTCTGATTTTGAGGAAAAAGTGCAGACTGGGGCATATTTTTTGTCTTCGAGCTGTATACTCAGATCAGACTATTGAAGAAGTATGTTCGGAGTTGGGACCTGTAATATTCTGTACTTTATGTGTATATTTGTAGTTTATGAATAGTATTCGTATGCAATGTTTTTAGTTTTTTATTCTTTTTTTTCTTTGTACATTTTTGTACGTTGTATTTTACTTGTATCTAAACGAATGTTTATGGGATCAATATAGATTGATTCAAGTATTTTGACATTTATTTTCTTAAGTAAGGTCTCGTATTTGAGTCTTGTGAATAGAAAAAATTTGTGATATGAAAGCTTCAGGTTAGTTAGTTCGGGCGGGCGGGTTAAATACGAATTGAGTGTATTTGGATTCAGGTAAAATATGAATCGGGTGTATTTCGGATTCGGGTAAAATACGGATGGATCTATTTCGATTTTACGCGTTTCGTATCAACCCAACGAGTTTAGAGCGCCTTTTCTGTGAGTTATTTTTCTTTTTTCAAAATGAAGAATTTTGCATATTTATTACTCAAAAAATTATCAGTATTTAATGAAAATTCATAATAATTGTAATTTCTCAAAAGAATATTAAAAATATTCAAACTTTTTATTATAAAATATGAACATTTTGTATGAGTGGGCAAATAACCAAACCCCACTTGATTTTGGGTAGATCGACCTATACATTGAAAGAAGGTCCATAGTGGGTTGATCATTTATGGGGTAGTCTGCCTAGAGCATTTTAATGGGTTGTAGCAATTTGACTGCTAATAACCTATTTAATAATTTAATATTTTTATTAACTAATCTACCAATATCCAATCAGATAAAACTTTATTAATGGGTCGATCCCAATATGAATATAGCTAGTTGTTTTCCTACCACTAGCATCATAGTTCAAGATTAGTTAGAACGAAAACCAAATAAAATTGAATAAAAGAAGTGTAAGATATTATCTTGCAGTTATAACATTAAAATTTTAAATTATTATAAATTAATTAATTTAAAAAATAATTAGAGATATTTGTTTAACTAAGTATATAATGGTATGACTAACCCTTAATGTTAAGGGAGATAAATTAGACATAACTGTTTAAAATATTAGATAGTCATTTCATGCAATTTTATACCCATTTTTAATGTTTTTCATTTAAGAGTTGTGTACAATATTATTTTCAAATGATGGAGAAGAAAAGATAAGGTTATTATTGTTTAATTTGTAAAATCTACAACAGTTATATAACGTTTTTTTATACTATTCGATAAAAATTACTAACCCTTATTGTTAAGAGAGATCAATTAGAGAAAAATAAAAAATTAAGGATATAATGTTCGGGTCAAGTGGGCGGGTTCGGGTTGCGTTTGACCCGCTAATTTGCGGGTTTTTTGGGTTCGGTTTATTTCGGGTTTGGGTTGAGAAAATCGTGTTCAAAACCCAAAATTTTCGGGCAGATTCATGTCGGGTTTTCGGGTCCGGTCAATTTTTACCAGTTCTTGGCCTCCTCCCTTTATTAGGCCAACAATAACTCGACTTCAGGAAAATGAAAGATTTAAGACCCAAAAAAACCAATATTGATGGAAAATGGGTTCAGCTTTGGCTGTCAATAATTCAATTACTTGTTCTTTGAACTTTTTCAGATTTCTTTTTTTTACCCCATTGTTTGGGTTCATTTTTGCTTAATTGGTTACATTTGCTTTCTTCGTTTTTTTGGTCTCACTTGACATTTTGTAATGCGATTATAGAAAACAACCTTGCATCTCAAATTTTCGGATTGTGGTATTTGCTACTCATTTTAGGCACTAAAAAAATTGTTCGTGCCGTACTAAAATAAAATCAAATTAATTAAATGGGTCAACCCTTTTAATTAATTTAATCAGGTTGAAAAGACTCACAAGTTAGGTCCAAAGACTCATAAGCCAAGTCCAAGATAAAACCCAAATGATTTCCCAAGTCGAGGCTCAGTCAAAGCCCAAATCGAGGCTCAAGATGACTATTAAGTCAAGTCACGACTTCAAGCCCGAACGACATCCAAATGAAGGCGCGGTCGAAACCAGGTCAAAGTCAAAGTCAAAGGTCGAAGCCTAAGTAGACTACCAAGTCAAAGGTCGAAGCCTAAATCGAGTACCAAGTCAAACGTCAAATGGTTCTTAAGTCAACGTCCGGTCAAAGTTCGAGGCAACTTCCAAGTCAATACTCGGCCCAAACACGGGAGACTCTCAATTGAAAGTTAAAGTCAAAGTCAAAGAAAATGAAAGTCAAAGCAATCCAGGGTGAGGCCTAATTGAAACACCTAGATCCAAAACCCAAGTCAAGGCCCATCTTGACTTTTAAGGGGGAGAGGGAGACTTTCCTATAAATAGGACCCTACCCCGTTTGATTCAAAGGTTGGAAAATCCATCTAAAAAAGGAGATAGAATTAGACGATCATTGTATTCATAAAGATTGTACCCATAGATTCAAATCAATTCAAAATTCAACATTGTATCCAAATTCCTGTCTAATTCATTGTAGAGTTGAAATTTGTATTTACAAATTTGGCACGCCTGGTGGGACATCTTTACCCCTCATCTCTCTCTCCTGAAGATCAAGACTATCAAGTCACAAGAACATCATTTTCAACGAACACATGGCCACAAAGAATGTTGCCGTGCAAGCTTTGAAGAAGAAGAACACGGGATCTCTCTCTCTTAGATCATATGAAGCGAGCGTCACTTTTAGTAAGCGCGCGCACATAATGAAAACTAGGAGTATAGCAAAAGCTGCTATGCTGACCACTACTAGGCAAACTGCGCCGCCCCCAACCAAAGTCCAAGACTCAAAGACGCACTAAAATGCACCCTCTAGGATGGATAAAATTTAAAACTTCTAGCTTCAATCTCCAGTCTGCGAGGTTAAGACTACTACAACTGTAACTCTTTTTCGCCCTCACCAAAGGGGGCCCACATATCAGAAACTGAAGTTGAGTCCTCCAAAACTGTTGTCATGCCAGCTATGATGATAGGCGCAACCACTATGGAAGAGGGTATGGCTAACATGGAGGCCATACTAGAAAAACTCAACAGGGAGAACGCAGAAAAGGAAGCGTGCATCAAGGTTCAAGAAGAACAGATTGCTAAGCTGATAAGGAAGTTAGAAAAACAGTAAGCTCAATTTTCTACAAAGGACTCAGAAAGTGAGGACTCAAAAAAAGTGTCTATCCACACTGAAGCCACTGACAACAAGAAGCAGTCAAAGAAAGCCATTATGCACAAAATGTCAAGTCATCTGGATCAATGACTATTGAGCAAATCGAAAACTTGATAGCAAGCGCAGTTAAGGCACAACTAGGTAGAGGTTTGCGTATAACTCACCTATACACCAAGCCTTACACTAAGAGGGTGGATGCTCTTCACATGCCCCACAATTACCAACCCCCCTAATTTTCATCAGTTTGATGGGAAAGGTAACCCAAAACAGCATGTCTCACATTTCATTGAGACATGCAACAATGCTGGGACTGACGGCGAGCTTATAATGAAGCAGTTCGTCAGGACACTGAAAGGTATTGCCTTTGACTAGTATACCGGCTTAGAGCTTGACTCCATTGACAACTGTGAACAAATGGAGTAAGAGTTCCTCAACAGGGTCTACAACACTCAGAACGTTGTCAGCATGACTGAGCTAACAAGCACAAAACAGTGGAAAAATGAGCCAATTCTTGATTACATCAACTGCTGGCGCGCACTTAGCCTCGAGTGCAAGGATCGACTGTCTAAAGCTTCTACCATTGAGATGTGCACCCAAGGCATGCACTGGGACTTGCTGTACGTTCTACAAATGAGCAAACCTAGGGCTTTTCAAGAATTGGCGACCAAGCTGCATGACATAGAAGTGACTATAGCTGGTCGTCGTGACAACTTCTTTTATTCTACTGAATCAAGGAAGGACATAGTTGAATTCGAGAAGAATGTTAAGATTTCTAAGAGTACGACCAAAGAAGTGATGTCCACCTCTACAAGTCAGCCAGTTCGTATTACGAGAAAGCCAAAACTAGGGGGCAAAAAGAGCCCGTCGTTCAAGGTTGTGACAAACAAGCATCCCACACTAAAAGAGCTTCAGGAAAAGAAGTATCCATTTCCTGACTCAGATTTGTCAGGCATGCTACATGACTTTATTGAGAAGGGTGTCATCGAATTGCCCGAGCCAAAGCGTCAAGAGGAAGTAGGGAGGACCACCGACCCCAAATACTATGGGTACCATAGAATCGTTAGTCACCCTCTTGAAAAGTGCATCACACTCAAGGAGTGCATCATGCGATTGGCTAGGGAAGGAAGAATCATTTTAGATTTGGATGAAACAGTAGAAAATAACTATGTCGCAGCCGAGGAGGTTGACAATGATGGGGGTGTAAAGGCTAAAACCAATTCAAAGATGTCGGTGTTCAACAGATTGCGGTCGTCAATGTCGCACCAATTTGCTGCCAACCCTCCTATGTTTAACAAGTTGGGAAAGGGCAAAACCCCGAAGCCTTCCATCTTCCATAGGTTGAAGAAGGGTGAGCAACCTAAACCCTCGGTTTTCGCCAGAATCAAGATAGGCGAGACGTCATCAAACTCACCACCTTCCCAAAATAAGGATTCAGTGTTCAACCGTCTTGGTGAACTAAATGAAATCCTAAATTCAATTCCTTCATGCATGAAGCGCATTTCCACTTTGGATGTGAAGGTGGAGAACTTGTTGAAAGTAAAGAGATGCATCCTAGTTCTCACTGGCCATGGGGATAAGGTCAGTTCAAAAGAAAGAACTAAGGAGCAGACTTCCTCCAGCTGCGATGCAAGCCAAGATGTCGGCAACTTCCCTTGAGGAAATGTTGGATTGGCTCCTGAATAAGAGCTTAAACTATTCACACATTCAAAAAAGAAGACTCCTGAGTAAGACATTAAACTGTTCACACATTCAAAAAAGAAGACTTCTGAGCAAGAGACTAAACTGTTCACACATTTAAAAAAGAAGACTCCCGAACAAGAGACTAAATTGTTCACTCATTCAAAAAAGGAACTCTCGAACGAGAGATTGAACTATTCACTTATTCAAAAAAAGAAGACTCCCCAACAAGAGACTAAACTGTTCACATGTTCAAAAAATAAAACTCCTGAATAAGAGACTAAATTGTTCACACGGTAAAAAAAAAGTCTCCCGAACAAGAGATTAAACTGCTCACACACTCTAAGAAAATGCTGACTCCTGAATAAGAGCCTAAATTGTTCACTCAAACCAAAACCATTGTACTACTCCTAGCCCGCAAGAGTATAAATTGTGAATAGCAAAACAATTAAAAAAAGGATGCTTAGTTGAACTACGTGATGACTTGATCTTATTGGAAATTGTAAGTGCTAACAAGTATGTAGGCAGCCTGGTCAGCAAATCACCAAGCGCAGTCAAACACATCACACACAAAAAGGGGGGGGGGATGAAACAAAAGAGATCAAAGACATCACCTTTCTGCCGACAAGCTGCTCTTTGCGACCTGTACCACTTTGGGCGTGTACGATCCCGTTTTTGGCCCTAAAAGGCCCAACGGTGAAATCGCGTTCGCAAGTTGTTCTTCAAGTCTTCATACCACTTTCATGCATGTAGGTATCCGTTCTAGGCACCAAAGGCCTAGCGGCGAACCATATTGCAAGTGGTTCTTCAAGTCTTCATACCGCTTTCGTTCTAGGCACCAAAGTCCTAGCAGTGAACTATTACGCAAGTGGTTCTTCAAGTCTTCGTACCACTTTCATGCGTATAGGTATCAATTCTAGGCACCAAAGGCCTAGCGGCGAACCATTTCTCAAGTGGTTCTTCAGGTCTTCGTACCACTTTCATGAGGATAGGTATCCATTCTAGGCACCAAACGCTTAGCGGTGAACCGTTTCACAAGTGATTCTTCAAATGACTTCATGACCTGTACAAGCAACAATACAAATGCAACAAAGAAAAAGGGAAGGGGTCTTGGCATACAAAAAAAGGGGTCACAAGCGGCAATAAATGCCACCTTTTAACAAGTAACCATGACATTGGGACAAAAAAATGAGACCACAAATGGGCGTGACATTGTGACATCATAAGCAAGCATGGAGGTCTTTCAACGTGTATCGTCAAAGTGAGCATTAGCACGACATGAGAGGTCCTTTCAACATAATAAAGTTGGTTGCTTAGAGTTTGTTTTGGCCAAAGTTGGCGCCTTTGTTATCAATAATTTAAAAAAAAAATGGCGACTACGTCAAAATATGACATGGCAAAGTCGGGTCAAAATGGGGTACAAGGACAAGCATGCTCCATTTTCTAAACCAGTAGAATGACAATAGAAAACTAATGTCAAGCAAGAAACTAATGCCAAGCTAAAAATTAATGTCAAGCCAGAAATACGACAGTGCGCTGCTGCCTTTGAAATTCATTCATTCATTTGATCTATGCCAAACCAGTCATTCATTCATTTGAACCATTCATTCATTCGTTTGAGCAACCATTCAAAATCATCATTTGAGCAACCATTCAAAGTTGCCTAGAAAACCATCATACTAGTCCCAAAAAAAAAGCCAACCCATTTTTTCCCATGAAAAAAAAGGCAAGGCCTAGAAGGTGATAGCCTTCCTTCTCTGTTTCCTCAATGCTCCCACTCTCCTTGTTGAACCCAAAAGAGCATGAAAAAAAAAATTCTTGCAAAGGAGCTAGCATGGTACATTCATCAAGAACACAAGCAAGGGTGAGGCATTCCCTTCTCTGATTCACCTAAGTCGAACAAAAAAAATTGGAAGGGGGGGGGGGGAACAACAATCCAAATGCCATTTCTCTCTCTTCAGCCCACATAGGACCAACCGAAACTTGTCAACAAATTTAGTTACCCACATAGCACCAACAAATCTGGCAGCAGGAAACAAGCAGGCTAAAGGCTTGGGAACAAAAACAAAAAAAGCAAGCATGAAGTATCCCACTCATTAAATGCACTAGGTTCTTTTAGTAAGCAAGCACCTCTCCAATCTCCAATCTCCATTCATGCTAATCATGCCCATAATAACAATCATGCTAGGCAATCACCAAGCAAATTATCACCAAGCAAGCACAAGTTATCGCATCTAATTTCTTTTCCTCAGGCTACACATAATCCCTTTAACCCATAAATAAAGCATGAAACACACACCCAAATAACCATAAAATAGGAAAGGTTGGGGGGGGATGTAATACCTTTAATCAACTACTGATTTCTATCTCTTGATTAAGGTATTTGGAGGTGTCTAACTTCAATGCTATGAATAACAAACCATGATTCTGTCACCTGGAAAAAAAAGAAAAGAAAGAGGGGCTTGCTCTGTTATAAAGAAGAGACATTTTACCTAAAAAAAATTGAAAGAAAAAGAGAGAAAAGAAATGGAAGAAAGCTTGGGAAGGTGGCACCTCTGATGACCATGATGATCAGAAATGATGTAAAGATCAAGCTTTGAAGCCCACTAGTAGCATTAGCAGTGTGAATTGTAGCACGAAGACCACGACAACCATGAACCGTGGCGGCGTGTAGCAGCAGGGCTACGGGTTATGGGTGCCAAGGAAAGGGAAGAAGAAGGGCTGTGCAAGAACAGGTTGCTGGGCATTCTGGTGCCTGATCGAAGAAATGAGGAAGAAAGGGGAACAGTACCCTGATCACGTGAGTTTTGCGTGCCTGTAAATGGAATAAGAAATAAGTTGGGCTCTGGGTTGAGGAAATAAAAGAAAATCGGCCCACCCTAGGTCGAAAAGAAGAAGGAAAGAGAGAAAGGTAGTCACATGCTTGTCTCGTGGGCATTTAAGTGAAATAGGCCTGGCTTCAGGCTGTGTGAATACCCCGTCTAGGCCCTGCCCAAAAGCAAAAATAAGGCGGGGAACCTGGCCAGCTCACCAGGAAGGAGAAACAAAAATGAAGAAAAAAAAGAAGAAGGCAGCAAATGCTGGGCCTGTCCAAAACAAAAAGAGGAAGGAAGTCCAATCCAGGCTTGCTCAGGAATAAAGGCCGGTCCAAGCTGGCAAACAAAAGGAAAAAGGGGACCAAAAATCCAGGCCCATGCAAAGGAAAATAAAGTAACAAAGGAGGAGTTAGGATAGGCCAGGCTACGTGAAAAATAGCAAACATGAGAGATGGACCAGGCCAGCTATACTGCGATTGGGTAGTGCTTCCATCTGATCTAGTCCTGTAGCCAATTCTTTGACAAAAAAATTATCCTTTGCTTAAACTTAAAAAAAAAAAGAAAATCAACTAAGCATGTTGAAATTTCATTCAAAGCATTTTTGTGAACAAATGATAGCTTATCAAAGAAAGTTGAGACATTGGTGGCGCTCCAACGACAAGTCTTGTACGTGACCTTATCTCAAGGGAACAATTTGTAGGCACTAAAAAAATTATTCGTGCCATACCAAAATAAAATCAAATTAATTAACTGGGCCAACCATTTTCATTAATTTAATCAGGCCCAAAAGACTCTCAAATCAGGTCGAAAGACTCATAGGAGTCTCAGATGAAGCCCAAATGATTTCCCAAGTCAAGGTTCAGTCAGAGCCCAAATTGAGGCTCAAGACGACTATCAAGTCAAGTCACGACCTCAAGCACGAATGGCATCCAAGTGAAGGCGTGGTAAAAACTAGGTCAAAGTCAAAGTCAAAGGTCAAAGCCTAAGTTGACTCCTTAGTCAAAGGTCGAAGCCTAAATCGACTCCGAAGTCAAACGTCAAATGGCTCTCAAGTCAACATCCAGTCAAAGCTCGAGGCGACTTCCAAGTCAATGCTTGGCCCAAGCCCGGGGGATTCTCAAGTCAAAGTCAAAGTTAAAGTTAAAGCAAATGAAAGTCAAAGCAATCTAGGGTGAGGCCTAATTGAAAGGCCCAGGGTCAAAACCCAAGTCAAGGCCCGTCTTAACTTTCAAGGGGGAGGGGGGGCTTTCCTATAAATATGACCCTACCTCCCTTGATTCAAAGATTAGAAAATCCATCCAAAAAAGGAGATAGAATCAGAGGATTATTGTATTCATAGAGATCGTACCCACAAATTCAAATCAATATAAAATTCAATCTTGTATCCAAGTTCCTGTCTAATTCATTGTAGACTTGAAATTTGTGTTTACGTGCATATATCTCTCAAATTTGTTCACGTCAGTTGTTTACAATGTAATATAATTAACACATTGTAGTATAACTAGTTATCTTTTTTACTAGATTACTTAAATTACATTGTCTAGCATTGCACTCAATATCCATGGAAAATATAAAGTTATAGGCGAGCATTTTTATTTGATAGAAGATTCTTTGAGTTTCTAAAATAAACCGTAATAAAACATCACAAGGGAACAGGGGTAGTGGGAAATTTTACACTAGGCAAAACTAATAGGTATTCAAAGGCAGAAATCTCAAATGACTTCAAAACCACGCTTGATTCAAAACTCAAAATAGAGATCATATCCAAACCGTCTTCGTATGATGAAAATATAACTGGCCTGATCATGATTTTCTTGCTAGCTTGTATTTTTTTCCAAGAATGGTAACCGGACTTACTTAAGAGTCTATATCTCATGGGAACACAATAGGTGAGAGAGGAGTATTGGGGATGGAAGAGGGAACAAATTAGGTAAGGAAAATTCTCCCTTAACTCTAGTGATATTAAACTGACAGATCCTTTTTAAAAGGTAGGTCATTCCTCACTAAATGATCCATTAGATGATTTCATCAACTTGTATTTGGCGGACAAGTTATTTCAACAACAAACAACATACTCAAAAAAATCAAAACAAAATTATTGAATTAAAACCTAATCAAACAATAACTCTGCTAGCATGAAAATGCCTTGACATGAACCAAAAACTGAATGATTTGTTCATTAGATTTGAAGATTTTCATTTGCTGCATTTTCTCCACAGGATGTGTTAAAATCTAAACCTATTCCTGGGCCTTCAACCATCAGCTTAAGTTTTTAGTTGAGATGGTTCTTGAACATGGTATCAGAGCCTGGTTTCGCAAAACTTTGAAAAAACAAGATCCGCTCTTAAAACACCACGATCAAAGACAAGAAAGATCAAGCCTTTATCATTACAAATCAATTCCCATACTTCCTTCATCCCTTCGACTTACCTAGTGCGATTATAATGGCAATCAAATTTGATGGCAAAAATTATGACTTGTGGAAAAAAGCAGTCATAACATCATTAAGATAGAAATATAAACTCCATTTTATTGATGGATCAATCACAAAACCAACAGAGAATGAGGGGGAAGAAGCGAAAGCATGGGAGATGGTAAATTCGATAGTGTTATCTTGGATCATGAACATCATAGATCCAAGGCTACATAAAAGTGTAGCATATGTTGATACTACTCAACAATTATGGGCAAATATAAAAAAGAGGTATGATGTGCCAAACATACCCAGGATTCACAAATTAAAAGCTGAGATTGCATCTTGTAAACAAAATAAACAAGATGTAGTCGATTTCTTTTCAAGACTTATGGGATTGTGGAGTGAACTTGACAACTCAATTAAAATTCCACCATACAAGTGTGACACGGTGGCAAGGATGGGACTTGATGATGATTCGTACTCAACACTACATAGCCAAATTATAGCCACCCTCGATAGACAATATTTTCAATATGGTTCAGCAAGAGGAGAACCACAAACGAATGATAAATGACCGAGATCAAAGATCAGAAATTATGGTGGCATATGCAAGTGTCGCATATCACTCGACCAAACAACATGCAAGGTGAAATAGTGACTTGCAAACATTGCGGAAAAATAGGACACGAAGAGGCAAATTGTTATGAACTAGTAGGCTATCCCCAGGGATGCGGTAGTCGAGGAGGACAAGGTGCTAAAGGTCGAGGTCGCAGCACACGGGGAGGAGGATGAACTGGCGTTGGTCATGGCCGTGGACGGGAAATGGTGTAAGCGGCCCAGGCAGCACCCGACGCGGTAACCAGTTCAGGCAAGGAGTGTTGCCAGGCAGCAGCAACCACGGGTTTTACACCTGAGTAGGTACAACGTATCCTAAGTCTTACTGAGACTCCGAAATTCACTCCCGAGAAATTATCTGGTGAGGAAAATTAGCTGCTTGATTTTGGGGCTTTCTGCCACATGACGGGATTTTTAAGTATGATGGATGATATAGATGATGTAGAACCTATACTAGTTGAGCTACGAAATGGGACTATGACTATCACAACAAAAAGAGGCTCAATTATTTTAAATTCCAAACTAGGACTGGATCATGTACTATATGTACCTGGACTAAACTGTAGCTTAATATCTATAGCACAACTAATTGATGAAAATTATTGTGACGTAACATTTACGAAAAAGCTTTGTGTGATTCAGGACCTTACTACGAGGAGCCCGATTGGAGTGGGTGAACCAAGAAGAAGGGCATACTACTTGAGAAAGTCAATCCCGGCAACAATCCAAGTCAATAAGGTGGAGTCATATGATACATGGCATCGTAGATTAGGGCATCCTTTGATTCAGGCACTATCTAAATTTTCTAGTATTAGTAGTAGAAAACATAAAGGTAATTTGTGTGATGTGTGTTTGTGTGCCAAGCAAACTCAAATGTCTTTTCCCATTAGTGACATAAAGTAAGTAACTATTTTGATTTAATCCATTCTGATATATGGGAAGGATATCGAGTTAAGTCTCTTTTAGGTGCTCAATACTTTCTTACTATAGTTGATGATGCTAGCCGGGGAGTTTATGAATGAAAAGAGTGATGCCTCACAATTGATAATGGATTTTTGTGTTATGGCAGATACACAATTTGGAGCTAAGGTGAAAATGATTAGGAGTGATAATGGATATGAGTTCACCTCTAAACTTATAAAGAAATCCTATAGGGAAAAAGGAATCATCCATCAAACAACATGTGTTGACACTCCTCAAGAAAACGGTCGGGTTGAAAGAAAACATCACCACATATTAAATGTTGCAAGAGCTTTAAGATTTCAAGCCCATCTTCCTTTGGAATTTTGGGGGGAATGTGTTTTGACTGCTACTTACTTAATTAATTGAACCCATACAACCATTCTTAACTGAAAGACTTCTTATGAAGTACTATTCAATGACAAGCCATCCTATGAACACTTGCGTAGTTTTGGTTCTTTATGTTATGTTTATAACATCCAACGACCAAAAGATAAGTTTTGTGCTAGGAGTAGAAGGTGTGTTTTTATTGGATATCCCCTTGGAAAGAAAGGATGGACGGTTTATGATTTGGAAATCGGGGATATTTTTATAAGTCGTGATGTCATATTTCATGATGGAATTTATCCATATAAAAAGCAAGCCAAGGAAGACGATGGAACCTTTCAACCTGGGCAGCAAATCGTGTGGGTTGATGGTGATTTTGGAGACATTAAGGGTCCTGTACCTGCACTTATGTGGACCTAGCCCCATTCGCATGAAGCTGAGCATAAGGATAACACTTGGGCCCCCATGATGGGTCTACCGACTTCAGTGGACCAACAAAGGAAGGGGACGCTGTTGTTGGGCATGGAGAAGAACGGACTCCCACTACAAAAGGATCACCCAGCAACACGCTTGGGCCATGGCTTGCTAGCGCGACCAGGCCCAGGCCCTTTTTAGACAGGGGGAGTGAGCTGGGTGAGGACAAGGACTCGGGAAGTCCAATAGCAACATCCCTGGGCGAAGCTCAAGAAACAGGAGGCCTAGCAGAAGCATCTCTAGATCAAGGAGCACGGATAGCAGCCCAAGAACAAGAAAATTCATCAATAGAGGTCCAAGAACGCGAAAAATAGCTATGAAAAATTCCAGGACATTTTCAGCATTATGTTTGCTACTCGGCAAGATCATGAAACCCCTCTTCGATGGTCTCACATCCACCTCCTAAGGCCTCCTCAAGTAAACCATATTCCATTGCTCATTGTGTTACTTGCAATAATTTCTCTAACGCGTATAGATGCTACTTAGCTACCATTGATAAAATTGTGGAGCCTAGATTCTTTCATGAGGTAGTTAAACATCCATAATGGAGATTAGCCATGTCCAAGGAAATTATAGCTCTCGAAGAAAACAACACATGGAGTATCCAGGAGCTATCGCCAGGAAAGAAACCTAAAAACTACAAGTGGGTGTTCCAAGTCAAATACAAGTCCGATGGAAGCATAGAAAGGTACAAAGCCCGTTTGGTGATTCAGGGAGATGAGCAGATAGAGGGCTTCGATTATCATGAGAAGTTCACCTCTGTAACCAAAATGACCAGCATAAGAATATTCCTATCAGTTGCTGCAGCAAAGGGATGGGAACTCCATCAGATGGATGTTAATAATGCCTTTTTGCATGGAGATCTAGATGAAGCGGTCTACATGATGATGTGACCGGGATTTCAGGCCTCTAATCCCAATAAGGATGTCGGTTGCGCAAGTCACTTTATGGCTTAAAACAAGCCCTTTGCCAGTTGGTTTTGGGTTGGAACCTCATTTAAACTTATATGCATGACTCTTTGTTTATAGCCCAATTGATATAAAAATTTAACAAAGTATCAGAGCCTTTCTAACTGAGAGGTTTTGAGTTCGAATCTCAGCAGCCCCATATTGATTTATTGTGCAAGATAGGGGGACGTTTGCAGCAGCCACGCTTCAAGCCCAAAGGGCATTCGCGTGAGCGGGCGTGTTAGAGTATAAACCTATTCATGGGCCTTCAACCATCAGCTTAAGCTTTTGGTTGAGATGGTTCTTAAATAGCAACGCAGGATGTGGTCATAGAGTAGTGAATACAATTTTAGAAAGAAATTGACTAACAAATACAAGACAACTTTTCCTAATTCATAGTAAGCTGGATTTTGTTTAATTTTTAAGACTCAAGAAAGAGTGGGACGTGCTGAGTTAAACATGATACCTTAAATAGCTTAATGTTCTCCAACCCATTGAGCCTTTTTGGGACATTTTGTATACTCCAATTAATGATTATTAATGGTAGTTAATGATTATTAATAGATAATATAGGGTTATGATGTGAATGTAAGGTAAAAGCCTCATTTTTCAATATTTTTTTAATTAACTCACAATAAAGGAATCCTATTTTATTTTCTACCTGTGAGAATAATTAATCATCCAAGTTAAATGTTCACCAATAAAGGAATCCAAACTTTATTTTCTTACCACAGCGATAAGTAATAATTTAATCTAGATATTCAACTATCGTCTATCTTCGTTTTTTTGACAAAAGTTGCTAGAAGCACATGCAATGGTATGAGGGAATTGGGTTTTAATATGATTGGATAACACAGCTAAAGGTTAAGAATAATTAAATTGCATGAATATAGACTTCAAAAATTATAAGCTAAATCATTGCATAGAATCTGGTTTTGTTTTGCTTCCCAAAAAAAAAATGTTTTGTGCTTTCAAAAAATTCTTGCTTCCCAAGAGTCAGTGTTTAAAAGATTCACTAACAGATTAATTCGATAAATTTGATAAATACAGTGAAATTTGTATTGAAACAGTGGTCATATTAATAGCATAATTTTTACAAGTGTTTAATTTCAATCTTTTTCCACTTTAATTAGTATCCATTAAATTGTTAAATCGCTACCCAAACCTCTTTTATTGCTTTTCATAGTTTAATTTTTATAATTAAAACCCACTTTCGACTTTCCTAACCTGGAACATTCAAGATATACTTATACGTCATTTGCCAACTGTTGAAACTGTTTGTGGTATGTTGTAGAAAGAGGAGATGCGAAGGATTTAAAGATTTCAAATGAATCTACTCCACTGAAGGCCAGAGAAATTGAAGGAAAATCCAATGTGGTGGTCTCAAAGGTCATGTACAAGATAAATGCTGACAAATGATTGGTTATCAAGCTTAGTATCCTAAATCTAAAAGGCAAACTCAAAAGAAAGGTTTTAGAAACTAGAAAAACTCCAGGTCTGAGGAAGAAACCAATTAGAGACATTCAACACAAGTTAAGTACTGAAATTTTGGTGGATATTTAGTGGAAGCATATTACCTGATTACTATCTTCCATTTCCCAATGCTACATGGGTAATAGATGTTTCCTTACATCAATAATGAGGAGATTGAATAATCACCTTAATGTGATGTGATTATAAGCTTGACATATCTCTATGAGTTTTGATTTCAAAGAACATTTGTTATGAACTATGAATTGCGTTGACCCAAAGGAACGGTCACCATAATCACCCCATTAAATTGGCAATCACAGAGTGATTGATTGTGTATTAATCAGGCCAATTCATTTCTTTGATTCTATTTCAACTTAGTGTTGCTATAAAAGGGGGGATCAGATCAGGGATGGACATACAGTTTGAGCAAGCAACTCCCTAGATCAAATGTACTCTATGCTCTCTCCCTCACATTAATCTAGCCATCCTCTGGGATTTGGATTTGGGGTGTGTGAACCTTCTGGTGACTCTAGTAGCTACCAATTCATGGGTAGTAGATGATAAATAGATCTGAGCGAATTTCGCATCGAGGTGAGTCCTCACTATCCTGTAGTGGTAGCAGAGCAAGGCATCTATTTGTTGCAAGCTCCAAAAGATTCATGTTAGCCACATCTCGACTATGATTATGTTTTTTTGGATATTATATTGAGGCCATTTTGTATGTTAATATAACATGAATCTATGCTAATATGCTAAGTTTTTTTTATTAAATCGAGACAAATGCCTCAAACTGAGATAATGCCAACCCCTCGACCCAAACAGTGTTTGTTTGATGTAGATTTGGACTCTCACACTCAACCTCATAACTCCTTCCCCTGACTTCACTTTCTAACCTCTAACTATGCCCATCACCACCTAGAATGCCGCCCTCAAATGGCCCTTGAGTGTATGCCACCCCATGTACCCAAATGAAAAACAAAAAGGGTTGAAATGTAGCAAGCTTACCGATCAAAGCCCCCAAAAGGGGTGGCACACGTGTGTCATGTACCCAAATGAAGACAACCTCGGTTGTTTTCTTCATCCAAAATGCCTCAAGGTCACCAATCTACACTTTCCCATTGCAAAAACCATGCAAAAACCTGAAATAGGCCATGCATGAAGTTCACGCACCTCGCAACGAGTGGCGAGTTGAGCTAGTGGACAGTGCCCATTGACTCATAGACGACCAATCTACCCATTTGCATGGTTGTTTCGATGGATTGGTAAGTAATTGAAGCCATGGGCTTCATTTAGGCGGCAGTGAGGGTGGCGGGGTCATCACTTGGGTGGTTTTTGACGGGGTTTTTATAATAGTCGAAAAACTTTTATGAACTAGCAATTGAGATTAATAATTTTATTGGCTAACTATTATTATCTGAGCAATATTAGACGAATATTCACTAGTTCATTAAATGTATTAATTTATGTGAAATAGTTTTTAGAAGTGTCTTGAGTTATTATGTGATTTCGGGAATTTAACACGATAGTCAAAGTTAGGCCAATGATTTAGCATACCATCTATTAAACTTGAATCCTATCTCCATCTTTTAAATGGGTTCAAAAAAAAGAAAAAAGAGAATGGATAAAAAAAGGGGGCTCAAGCCCATTCTTTGTAAAAAAAACAATAAAAAACAACCAGGCACGGGGGGTGTTTGTTTTTTCTTCAAGCCCTACCATCATCTTCGTTTCTACTCCCCCATGAAACCTGAAGAGAGAGAGAGGCAGGAAAGAGCGAAGTAGAGGGGTGCGAGGGCTAGGGTGAGCCAATTGTAGCACCATCATCGCGTGAGGGAGACAAGGGACTAATAAGCAGGCAGCAACGCTCGAAAGCGAGTTGGAGGCATGGGGATTTGAGTTTCTTCCTCGAACCACCCCAAATCCACCTTCACCATCACAACCACCCTCTTAGAGAGAGGAACAAAGTGTAAGGCCAAGAGGCTAAGGGAGAGTAAAAAGGAACGAACAGCAGCAGTACCAACAGAATGAGGCTAAGATGAGGAATTAGGGTTGAGGAGCATTCAAACCAATGACATGGGATGAGTGAGAAGACTCGAGCCCAGCTTCGAAATCTCCCTAACCAACCCTAAATCGGGTCCCTTAGCTTGAATTCGAGGTGGGTGATTCTTGATTTCCTAATTTGTTATTAATTTTGCATCGTTTCATTTACTAGTTGACTTGAATATGGAGATAAATCTGAGTGACTGAGTGATAATCAGAGGTAGTAGGGATATTGTTAACTAGTTGTAATGATTTGGGTTCGAAATTGAGTGGCTTTAAGGGATGGTCCTGAGTGGAGGGAGTTCAGGTTGCATGAAAATCAGTGAGGTTGTGAATTGTATTCATGTGTATAAGGCTATGTTACTGAACTGATAGTATTTCGTAGTAACTTGCTGGCCATTACTGTTAGGCTATTGCATGCATGCTTTGTGACCTTAAAGTGAATCAAAAAGTGCTTTGAATTGGCTTAATAGTTCACGAATCGGTTCAATGCTGAGCCAGATTCGTGAACTAGGTGGTATTTTACTTGTGTTGATATGCCCTAGACGAACCTCACTTGCTTACTGATTGCGTTAAATGGTTTAGTTGTTATAGCACTTGTAGTAGAGACAACTTTAGGTTGTTGAATGTTTCAGCTGAACTATGCAGTTGAATTCTCCTTGAAATTGGAAACTTGAATATGGGAAATGTATTGTTATAAGATTGCGGGTTTATTTTAAATGCTTTATTCGTGTAACTTGGAATGAAATTTACAAAACCCAAAACATGCAATTGATTTATAGTTTCAAATCATTGAATGATTTCTAACGAAACTAAGTGTGATAATGTTGTAGTTGTTGAATGCTGAATTGACTTGAACTTCTTAGTATGAAACTAGAAGTCGCTTTGCGGCTAATTCATTTATAGGTGTGCTTTACCAAAATGAGTGGTTATATGTTTTTTTTTTTTTAAAAACCGACTTGACGTTATTAGGGCAATTTAGCCTTCTTGAGAATGGAAGTGCCCTTTGTTGTGATGTAGTTGAAAAATTGATGCAAAACATGTTTAAGGTGAAATGCATATGAAACGTTTTAGGGGTTAGAGGATAATGCTAGGTAAGTCCTTGGGAGCATATTCAGAAGTGGGAGCCTAGAAGACCCTGACAAGGGTTGAACACAAAGTTTAGGGAGTTGACCCAGTAAGCGGGAGCCCTAATTCCTGGGGAGCATACCCAAAGGTGGGAGCCTTAGAGGATCCTAACGAGGGTAGGATACAAGTTTAGAGACCAGAGCCGGTATGTGGGAACCCTAATTCCTGGGGAGTAGACCCAGAACTGGGAACCCTTGAAGATTATGACGAGGATAAATGTCAACTTAATAAGAAAGGCCCCGAGCATTACTATGAAATGTGAGGGACGATCTTACTTGAATGAGCACAACTATAAGAATTTGATGCCCCACGCCACGAAATGATTTCGTACTTGTTATGTGATGAAAACTTCTCATTCAAGGACTATGCTAGCAAAAACATTTTGAAAAGTACATGTCCTCTTGAAAAGAGCTTTTATTGAATTCCAATTGAACTTCTTTGTGAACAGTGATTGCTTTATAAATGCTTACCTTGATTTAAGTGATGGTCCTTGCCTTTCAGGCATTAATCCCTTTTTCTTTCTAAGAGAACGCCAGTGGGTATGTTTAATTTAACTCCTCAATGCTAAGTGTTTATGTGTGAACTGAAGACAATATTATTCTCAATGCTTGGATTATAGGTTGAGGCAACTTGCTATTATGTCATTTTTGCTTGTTATGTGATGTAAAACAAGTGTAGTATATGTGATTAGTTGTAAGCATCATAGGCTAGGCAAATTGAGAATTCTTGTGTGTGGAATAAAAGAAGGAAAGAGATGCTATTTGAATCCTGGGGATTATAGAAGTATTGATGGATATGGGTGGCCTTATATGCTTATTATATGATATTAAATATCAAATTGTCTATGATTGCTACTTAAAAGTATTATGTGTAACTATTTTGTTTCCTGGGGTTAAGAATCATTCACTGAGCATGTGGTAGCTCATCCGTTCTCTATTTCCTATTTTCCTAGGTTTTTGATGTGATAGGTAGAAGTTGATTCATGTAAGCTGAGTTGAATGCCTTGGAAAGGAGTTATATGTGTAGATTATGAGCCAAATGTTGTAATGTAGTGTAGTCATAATTTCTTGAGCTTATGTAAAATTAAACGCATTGGTCTATGTATCGCATATCAAATAATAGCAGCTCTATATGGCCCTGTGAGCCAACAATTTGATTAATCTATCACCTTTTTAGCTAGAGTTGTTTATTTTTGAGATGTAAATCCCAGTAGTCTAGATGTGTGATCTGTTGAGTTGCACTTTTATTTTATTTCCCATTATTGAACCGTATACTTGGTGCACTCCGGACGGCTGGCCTGTAGGGTTCTAATATTTGGCATGTGTCCGTTGAGCTTGTGAATATGCTTTTTATGGTTTTGTTTATTGCAGGGACCTAAAGTATTGCTTTAAGCCTGGGTTGTGGTCCATTTCTGGGCAGAACTGCGTCTGTTTCGCCCCAGAATTTAAGAAAAGCATTAACGTCCCTAACCCTAGGGGATATGGTGGTTTGAGTTTTTTTCAGGGAGCCATCCATGGTGTCTGATGTCTATGGGAACAGCAAAGCGATGTAGGACCGAGAGGGGTGACAGCAAAGTAGAGTAAGGAGGAGTGAAGCCCATCTCAAAGAATTCTTGGGAAGTCATAAAGACCGAGAGGTCTTAGAGCGGGAGAGAGAGTTTAGTCCAGATTTGTGTGAGAGAGAGAGGGGGGCGAGAGAGGATGAGGCTCGAGAGATACAATAAAAAGGGGGTATGGGGCATTATAAGGTCTTGTATGAATTAGTTTTAAGTGTGTAGTGATTAATTCTGGGTTTTTTTTTGGGTTATATGGAAATACATGAAGCATTTAAATAATTCTTTTGTTGAATTATGATTTTAAATGTATACAAGTTCATATGATATAAAGCATGTCATTAGTTCTTTAGTTGAATTCGAGTTTCGAATTAGCATTGTCATAATAACGGTGATATGTTTAATGTGAAAATGTCAGATATTACATGGAAATTTGTTATATAAATTTGTCTTATATATGAAGAAGCCTAAAATTGTGAGAAGGTTGTACTTTCGTGTTAAATGACTTATAAATATAAGATGCGTTGTAATTATATAAATTTGTTTCATATATAAATTAGTTTTATATATAATTATTTCGTAAATTTGTGTTGCATGAATTAAAAAAATATCTATTTGATATTTAGATTAATGTTAATTTCTTTAACATTCGTTTTGGTCCATATGAATGTGTTTTTATAAAAATGTTTAATTCTATAATTTAAATTCTTAGTTCATATTTATATGAGATGATTATGTACTGAGCGAAATTTTTGATCACATAATATGACTAATGGAATTTTTTAATAATTTGATTATTTTAGAAAATGTGCCTAACGTAACGTCCATATTTCATACTTGTTGATATGGCTTCAAATACTGTAATGCTTGGTGAGAAATCCAAAATTTAGATGGTACTAATTATGACATCTGGCATCAGAAGATTCAATATCCTTCGAATGAAAAGGATTTGCTTAAATACTTGACCATAACTAAGTCTCCGCCATTAGACGAAGGCAAAGATGGCAAGCCTATTGATCTTGATTCTATGCAATATCAAGAAGGCCTTTTAGAATACCAAGACTACTCCAATGGGGAACGTAGAGCGTGCTT
Source organism: Selenicereus undatus (assembly GCA_017589665.1). Lineage (NCBI taxonomy): Eukaryota > Viridiplantae > Streptophyta > Magnoliopsida > Caryophyllales > Cactaceae > Selenicereus > Selenicereus undatus. The sequence goes on from JACYFF010019584.1 coordinate 84,846,871, forward strand.
TACAATGCTATATTGCATGCATGGCAATCTCATTAGGGAGTTCGAGTGTTGTCCCACTGCTAAGGACATGTGGGACGAACTTAAGATCGATTTTGGCCTAACATCCACTACAAGGCTTTGTTCCTTACACCTAAAGTGGATGATCTGCAAGATTGACACCACTCCTACTATGGCTGAACATTTACGATCAAGTCCCGATGTGATTCGGGCCCTTCGTGAAGAGCCTGAGCATTGGAAAAATTTGAAGCTCATTATGGCCGATTTTGAGCACTTGAGGACCTTTGTTGAGATCCAAAATCACCTTGAAATAGAAGAAGAATGCCTAAAAACATTCATTCCCTCCAATGTTACTCTTATTGCTAAGGGAAATAGGCCTAAATGCAACAAGAACCAATGAGGTAGACAATTTAAGAGATTTCTCGGACCCCTCAAAAGGGTTCTCGCCCCCCTGAAAAGGGTAAGCCTATGGGTGGTGTTGCCAAGATGCTAAAGGCTAGAGGCCACTATGCTTAAGATTGTCCTGAGCCTCATAAGGTACCTTTCTCCATTTCTTCTCCAGAATTGTATGTTTGTTCCCATGCATTATTTGCTAATTTTTTTCCTAATTGTATTGTAGAAACAGGAGCAAGCAAACATATAGTTCAGATCGAGCTAGCTTCGTGGACTTTCACCACTACCTAGTGGGTTCATAGACTCTCGTGCTGAGAAATAGCATGGAAGAAGATGTTCTAGGTGATGTGACATAGAAGCTCCGGTTTTGTAGGAAATATGTTGCTTCCCATGATGCTCTCTATGCACCAAGGGTGTGAGCTTGTCTTTTGTCTTTAGATTCTTTGACGAAATTAGGATTCTTTTTCAATTCTCATACTGATGGTTTGGACCTTTTCTATGGTGGCAATGTGTTTAGCCACGCTACTTTGAAAAATGACTTCCTTCTTGATTTAGATGATTCTAATAGTAATTCATCTTCCATCTTTGCCTTACATTTTAATTTTCATTATGATTCAATAAGATGGCATCCTAGACTAGGTCATTGTAACGCCCCCAACCCCTATGGTTAGGAATATTAATGATTTCTTAAATCCTACTTAAATTCTGGGGTGAAACGAACATAATTTCGCCTAAAAATGAGCTAAAACTAGGCTTCTAGCCTTATAATAGGTTTCTGCAATTGATAAACGCATAAACATATATTCATAACTCAACAGCTACATGCCGGAGATCACAACTATACGGGCCACACAACCAGAGTATACCAAAAATAACGTTCAATAAATATAAAGAAAAATAAGAATACAGCTAAGCGGATTACACATCCAGAGTATTGGGGTTTACATCCCACAATAAGTAAAGCTGCTATGCAAATGACAAAGCGGCTATTACTTAATACACGATACATGAACCAACATAATCCACTTTTAGGGCTCGCATACTTAAGAATACATTTCAAAACAATAATACACTCACAAATCCATGTTACATAAGCCCTTCACATCTTTCCACAGTGCAAGTCTCTGGTTTCAACTTGCGTAATATTATACCTGTCATAACCAAATCCTGGGGAAAAAGAAAAAGATAGGGGGATGAGTTACCACACACTCAGTGAATGATTCCTAACCCCTGCAAAACAAAATAGTTGCATATCACACTTTAGTTAGCACACACACACACACACACACAATCTGATATATAAAATCATATAATATGCATGTAGGGTCTTCCACATCTGTCATCACATCAATGACCTCTCTAGTACGATGGTAACCCTATTCTCCTTCTTATTCACGCATAAGGTACTTAAATTGCATGAACTAAGTCTCATCCAGCTTATTAGTGGTAATCCTGTGTTATACTAACATAACATCACATAATATGAGCACAACGTTACATAACACGCAGATAGTATTCATTAATAAGCTATTTCATGCAACAATTCATGTATTGGATGTAATAGAACACCTAGTCCGCATGTAAATACCCATCATGAAGGAGTTTAAACAAAATCACCAAGTGAGACTTCTTTTAACAAGAAAGTAAGATTAATGCATATCGCTTAAACCAATGGAATTTCTTATAAAACCGTCCTTATGCACTTGGCAGATAATTGGAACTCAATAAAAACTCTTTTCAAGAAGATATGCACCTTTTCAAATCTTTACACTAACATCATTCTCGAATGAGGCACTTACATCACATAACATGGACGAAATCTTTCATAAGGTATCGGAATCTCAAATTTGTGCTTGGTACGAGAGAGGTCGTCACTCATGTTCCATCGTACCGGTGAGGTCGTCACTCACATTTCGTATTGTCCCTGGGGAAATCAATGGGCCATTACCCTCGTCAGGGACTTCTAGGGTTACCACTTCTAGGTCTGTCTCCCTAGGCATTAGTGTTCCCACAAACTAGGTCTGCTACCTAATCATTTGTCCAAGCATTTAGTACATTCTCCAACCTAAAACATTTTAGATACATTTCACATCAAATACACTTACATTATAGCTGTCATTTTATCATAAACAATTATATTCTCATTCTTAAAAGGCTATAAGCCTTAATAACTTCACATAGATTTAAAAGAAAGCATAAAACCACTCATTTGGTAAAATATGCTTAAAGAACGAGTTAATGTCTGCATATTCATTAACTCTTCAAGACAAGTAATATGGAAACTCATTTTTAAACGTTAAAAGTTGCCTTCATAAGCATCTTAACTTTTCAATGTTTTAGATGCAAACTACTCATCTCATGACACAAAACTCTATGCACTCAAATGAAACATCGCATGAGCTATAAACATGGCTTGTAATGTTTAGTTTTAACTTACTCTTATCAAACAAATTGTATAACATTCCCAGTTGACCCCAGGATTTATCGTGCTTGCCATACCAAGCAATCACTTGCTCACTTATTGACACATGACTTTAAACATGTTGAAAACATACTTATTCGTGATTCATATTGCTTCCCAACTCAATAGTTCACTTGGGTGATTTTTGAAAGACAATCGGGGCATCATTTTAAAGTTGAATTAAGTTGACATTAAGATTAGATGAATGCCTAGTCACAAGGGACTATTCTATGTACATTTTAAGGTTCAGTCTAATGCAACCACATGTCCATTTAAATAAGCCTGTGTAACATAGTTTAGGGACGACTAAATAACTGATCATTCAACTAAGGCCTGGGAAGACATGTGGAGTGAATCAAGCAATTTTTATTCATGCACAACTTCTTAAGTCACGCATCAATTAGTTACGACACAAACAACCAAGCAACCTGGTGGCTAGAGACACGTTAATTTGGCATGAATATGGCTCATACAGCCACACATAGCACACATGCGAACCCAAGGTTAACAATTAACACCTTCTTTTCAACTTAGCAGAATCCATTTCAGCATAATCTACCTAATATCACATTTCTAACACAATATTACCCTTTGCAATTCACGGAGTTTCACACAACCCGGAGTCCCTTCTTATAGCACCGACTACAATAGTTCCAAAATGGTTTCAGTTGAACCCAAATGATTCGCTCACTACTTAAAATTTCTCAACTCATTACAGTTTCACCTAACTACTAAATCAGCTATCACAAACATTTTAAAAATATTTGCAAATTAGTAGTAGGATTAGGGATCAAGAACCACCCACTTCACTTCAAGTTTAAGGACCCAACGCCTGGGCTGATTGGGCAAATTTTCGAGCTAAATTTGCATCCCATGCATGTAGGTCGTTGTGGTACTGGTGTTGGTCACGGTGGTGCTAGTGTTAGTCATGGTGGTTAGGGCTTGACCCAAGCCTTGGCTTTTCATGCTCCATTAGAGTTGCTTGCCGGCGAAGAACGAGCTATCGCCGTCCTCCCATTCTGCTCGCCCTTACTTAGACTCTCAGTTTGCTCGATCTTGTGATCTTGGGCTTACCAGGGCCGCCGCAGAGGGGAGGAGTTTGTTGACCCATGCCAGCGGCGGCACCACCACCTCCTCCTCTATCTCCTTCTTCCTCTCTCTAATAGCATTGGGTTGTGGGGCTAGGTAGAAAACCCCTCCAAGATTGTCTTGCTTTTCACGGAGAAAGGGGGCCCCCTACTTTGGCTTCACCTTTTTGTTTGTTTGTTTTGGTTGTTTAATCACACTTACTAAATCAGGCTCATTCCTAAATCATCTGGTCTCGCTTAATCTTGACCCCAAATGTCCAAATTCAACCTGCTAATTTCATGTTGTTACGACTTGGTTAATTTCCAATGAGTTTACTAATTTGATGAAATTGCATAATTAACCAAGAAAGATTAATAAAAATTACTCATATAATTATTAGACCCAATTATCACACAGAAATTAGTATAATATAGCTAACTCAATCAAATATGTTAATAAAAATATTAACTTAACCAATTAGGCTAAAGTTGAAAACCCCAACCATTACATTCTTCCTCCACTAAGAGAATTTCATCCTTGAAATTTCAAAGTTCACAGTTCAGTAAAACACAAGATGTGCACACACGTACAATGATCTACATGACTTGCACTAGGATCCAAAAAATTAATTTTGCAATCAACTCTATCTTTTAAATCGAAAAAAAGGCTTATGGTGTCCAGTCTCCTAATTGCTAATCCTTTTCAAACATCTACTTACTCTATTTAGGTGTCGAGGGCAAATTGCGAGGGCAATTGAGTTGGCATGGATACCCTTTTCAAAATCACGTTAGAACAAGGGTTAAACAAGAACTATTTTACACAGAAGCACGTAAGTTGACACCTGAGGACCATTTCTATACATGACAACTAGTGGTACCAATGAGGGTCGAGTCAGGGTGTGTGACTACCTCAAATCCATCATAATACATGAAGGAATCAAATCATTCTAGGATTAAGCCAGTCGATCAAGAATTCTATATCATCATGGAATAGAAAGGGCATTGCGTAGTGCCACATAGCATCACATAGCATTACTTGAACAACGATAGCACACAAGAACAACACATTGGTTTTCAACAACATCGCACTTTGAAATCAAGCATAATCCACGAAGTTAATATATGTTTCAGTATATATGAGGCATGTTACTGGGGTAACGCATGCGATCATCAATCACTAAGCATAGAACAGCTTGGGGAACATGGTTTAACAGTAAGTCAATGATAGGGAAGGTTTTCAGCACTTCTTATACATACATTGTTTAAAAGCGGATGATGAGGTTGGGCCATTGTAAGGTCGCCACTCTCAATGATGCACCTACAGCGTGATTAATAATTCAGTCGCCTGACAAAGTCTTTTTCAACTAGGAATCATCACTGGAGCGGTCACTAGTTCCTATAGGTAATCGAATGGGGTATGGAAGGTAGTATGAGAGTTAGTAAGGCAGTAATTTAGAGCTCCAAACTTATGCCCCTATTATGCATACGAATGCGATCATCCCAATGGAGGATATCTCGCTAACAGGTATAGTTAAACAAGCAATAATGAACACGGTAATTACATTCGATTAATTACAATGGTTTACCTAATGTAAAGCTCTATTCTCAAGTTTCCATATAGAATTGGTTTTTCTCTGAGTCCGGAAGCCATGCAGGTAAATTGACATGCCAGTGTCCCAATGAGGATGGCACAAGTATATGCCATTATATAGTTAAACTGCACCAGAACACTTCAATCTAACACTTTAACTACCATGTCCCATAACTTTTAGGACTATGTGATACAGTAAAGACTCGAATATGACCGCAACTACACCTACACATCGTCGTGTCACATGAAGCACATAGGCAATTTCATGTCCAAATAGAGGTTAGACCCTAAAATGTGAGGTACTAGCATGTTATCCTTAATGGACATAATTTATGTAATGGTGAGCACATGCGAATGTAAATTCTGGTAGTCACTAGGTCGTGTACTAAATATATGCGCATCCGGCCACTCGAGCTATAACGTGAAGCAATAGGAGTCATGTAATGCAGATAACACCTCAACTATCTTATCACATGATAAGCCACACATATTAGATCCTGCATCCAACCCAACTGCATCCTATACAAGCTCAAAATAGGCACCAAGAAGCTCATGCACTTAACAACTCACTCACACAACTAGTCAGTGACCCAATTCCTATAGTGCATCAGCGACCTTGCATAACGAATCTGAGTATCTATATATATGCTGACATGACCTTGGATGCTCTACCATGCTACCTTACTTACATATGAGGTATACCCGTCTATAGATGTGAACACATGCAAATGTGACTCTCTTATCATCAAGTCACGCATTACTAAAGTTGTGTTCTATTGCTCTAGCATGAGAGAACAAAATTCATCGACCGTAAATGATGATGATTTAAGAGTTATGTTGTGTAACTAATTGGATAAATCAAATAGCTCAACTAATACAGTCATATGTTTAATCAAGTTCAAGCCAAGCAACCACCGAAAACTCATTCTCTTAGCATTCGACCACAAACACATCAATGGCCACTCACATCAATCCTAACTATAGGTACTACCATGGCCTCACGCAGCACATGATGCCATAATCATTCCTTAAGACATGTAGACTCGTGGGGTTTTCACATAGGGAAAATGCCTGGACGTGTAGACATGTGCGCAATCCCATTTGCAACCTGTGGTCAACGGTATGCCCTAACGCTCGTCCAAATTTAGGAGAGATTGGCAACCAATGGGCTATGATCGTTTTGAGTATAGTCGACATTAATGGTCTTATAGGTATGCATTGAGTTCTTATGAGACACACCTATCCCATAAGTGATCATAGGAGTCTTGCCAAATTGGTGGCTCAGCTTAGTAGGAGTCATTTACTATGTAAAATTCCAAAGTTTGCTAGGTTCTCTCTTCCTTGCACTTTCTAGCTGTATTAGGGTTCATTCCAGCCAAAACATTGCAACCCCACATCACGAATAACAGTCCATATGATAGGAAGCAAGTAATGCACTGTACAGGAAACAATGATAATGGTGGGAAACTACAGGTACACTTATGCCATGCTCAACAAGATCCTACCGCTAACATTTAATCCTTCAAGCATGCATACAAAAGTATCCCCTAATTTCCTCAGGCAATTCAAAATTCATAGGAGAAAGGTATCATTTAGTAGGATTATTGATCACAACAACTGAGCTCCAATGATTCCTCTCCTAGTCCATCACAAACGATTCCATCTATGTACACATATTAGCACGTACACATTCACGAGCAACATCCCAACACGCATAAGAGTATGTACTTGTGAACCTAAACTCATTCATCATTACTGAACGAAAAAAAATCCTTCAGTGCAAAGTAAAACTTAACTCAACAGCCAAAAGGACATTAACATTTCAAAATCTTGAATTTCAAAGGTGTAAAATAACTTATCTATTTTTAGCCTCTTCTCTGCCGCCTCTTAGTACGTCTGCTCTCTGTATTGTAGGGCCTGAGGAGCAATCCGCATGTAGAGGCAAAGTATGAGGTTGGAAAAAGATTTTAAATCGTTCGAGTTTAAATTAACGTGCTTTATCTCTTGAACATTTTATCAGGGTGCACGAAAAAAACATTTACTATCCAAACCATCACTTAGCTCACGCAAGAATGCGCAAGTTAATCAGGTTCACATTCTCACACATGACACAAATTTTATCCCATTGCCCTAACCGAATCACATAATAGTTAATCATTCAAGTCAATCAGTACGTTAGGAACACATTGCACCAATGAAGCATCCACGATGCTAGCTCAAGGCGTGAGGAGCCACTTAGCTCCTATACTAATGCATAACTCGCCCCTTTGAATCAACCGACCCACAAGGGCCACACATAAGTCACAAATGGCTATTCCATGAGGCACACTTGCACATAGATTACGACATATGTCACATTATCACAAAGTGGTCGTAGGAGACTAAATGAAATACAAGACTTAGGTCGCGACCTATGGTCGCAGGACCTTACTCTGATACCATCTGTAACACCCCCAACCCCTAGGGTTAGGAGTATTAATGATTTCTTAAATTCTACTTAAATTGTGGGTGAAACAGATAGAATTCCACCTAAAAATAGGCTAAAACCAAGCTTCTAGCCTTACAATAGGTTCCTGTATTTGATAAACAAATAAATATATATTCGTAACTCAACAGCTACACGCCGGAGATTACAACTATGCATGCCACACACCAGCAGTATGCAAAGAATAACGTTCAATAAATAGAAAGAAAAATAAGAGCACAGCTCAGGGGATCACACATCTAGAGTACTAGGGTTAACATCCCATAGTGAGTAAAACCGCTAAGCAAATGACTGACGACATGGATGGATGGCCCACACGGCCATTCAAAGCAGCTATTACTTAATATACTATATATGAACCAACATAATTAGCTTACAAGGCTCACATGCTTATGAATACATTTCACACCACTAAAAAACTCACAATTCTATGTTGCATAAGCCCTTCACGTATTTCCAAAGCGCAAGAAGTCTCTTGTTCAACTTGCGTAGTCCAGACTCCACCTGTCATAACCAAATCCTGGTAAAAAGGGAAAATATAGGGGGATGAGCTACCGCACGCTCAGTAAATGATTCCCAATGGACAGAAAACAAAACAGTTGCACATCATACTTTAGGTAGCACACACGCACAATCTTATATATAATATCATATAATAAGCATGTAGGGTCTTCCACATCTGTCATCACATGAATGACATCTCTAGTACGATGGTAACCCTATTCTCCTTCTAATTCACGCACAAGGCTCTTAACTTGCCTAACCTAAGTCTCTTGTAGCTTATTAGGGGCAATCTCATGTTATATTAACATAACATCACATAATATAAGCACAACGTCACATAACACGGACACAAGATTCATTAATAAGCTATTTTATACAACAATTTAGGGATTAGATGCAATAGAACACTTAGTCCACATATAAACACCCATCGCCAATGAGTTTGAACAAAATCACCAAGTGAGACTTCTTTTTATAAGAAAGGAAGATTAATACATATTGCTTAAACCAATGGAATTTCTTATAAAACTGTCGTTATGCACTTGACAGATAATTGGAACTCAACAAAAACTCTTTTCAAAAAGATATGCACCTTTTCAAATCTTTACACAAACATCACCCTCGAATGAGGCACGTACATCACATAACTTGGACGAAATCATTTTCATAAGGTATCGGAATCTCATATTTATGCTCGGTACGTGTGATCCGTCACTCACGTTCCGTCGTACCGATGAGATCGTCGCTCAAATTTTGTATTATCCCCAGGGAAATTAATGGACCATTAACACTGTTAGGGATTTCTAGGGTTCCTACTTCTTGGTCTATCTCCTTAGGCATTAGGGTTCGTGCAAACTGGGTTTGCTCCCTAATCATTTGTCTAAGCATTTAGTGTATTCTCCCAGCCTAAAACATTTTAGATGCGTTTCACATCAAATGCACTTGCATTACAGCTTTCATTGCATCACAACAATGACATTCTCATTCTCATTCTCAAGAGGCTAGAAGCCTTACTGATTTCATATCGATTTTGAAAAAAAAAGCATAAACCCACTCATTTGGTAAAATATGCTTAAAAAACGAGTTAATGTCTATATTTTCATTCACTCCTCAAGATAGGCGATATGAAAACTCGTTTTTAAACGTTAACAGTTGCCTTCATACATAAGGATTTTGACATTTAATGTTTCAAATGCAAACCGTTTATCTCGTGACACAAAACTCTATGCATTCAAATGAAACATTGCATGAGTTATAAATAGGGCTCGTAACATTTAGTTTTAACTTACTCTTATCTAGCGAATGGTCTAAAATTCCCAATTGACCACATGACTTATCATGTTAGCCATACCAAGCAATCACTTACTCACTTGTCGACACACGACTTTAAACATGTTGAAAACATACTTATTCATGATTCATATTACTTCCCAGCTCAATTGTTCACTTGGGTGATTTCGGAAGAAAAACGGGGCATCATTTGATACTTGAATCAACTTGACGTTAAGATTAGATAAATGACTATCAAAAGGGACTATTCTAGGTACATTTTAAGGTTCACTATAACATAACCACATGTCCGTTCAAATAACCCTACGTAACATAGTTTAGGGAAGGTGAAACAATCGGTTGTTCAACTAAGGCCTTGGGAAGACATTTAGAGTGAATCAAGCAATTTTCATTCATGAACAACTTCTTAACTCACGTATTGATTAGTTGAGACACTTAAACAACCAAGCAAGTTGGTGGCTATAGAAATGTTAATTTTACAAGAACATGGTTCATACAAACACACATAGCATACATGCGAACCCAAGGTTGACATTTAACACCTTCTTTTCAACTTAACAGAATTAGTTTCAGCAAAACCTATCTAATATCACATTTATAACACAATATTACACTTCGTAATTCACTGAGTTTCACACAACACCGACCACAACAGTCCTGAAAACCATTTTACTTCAACCCAAATGATTCACCTACTACTTACAGTTTCTCAATACGTTATAGTCTAAGCCTAACTACTAAGTCAACCATCACAAATATTTCAAAAACATTTGCAAATTAATAGTAGGTTTAGGGATCAGGAACCGCCCACCTTACTTTAAGCTTAAGTACCCATCTCCTGAGCTAATTGGGCAAGTTTCCGTGCCAAATTCACATCCCACGCATACAGGTCACGGTGCTACTAGTGTTGGTCATGATGGTGTTGGCGTTGGTCGTGGTGGTTAGGGTTTGACCCAAGCCTTGGTTTTTCACGCTCCCCCTGACCTGCTTCCTCTTTGTTCCTCTTAGCTCGCTGGCGACGAACGGGCTGCTATTGTCCTCTCTTTCAGCTCGCCCTCACTCAGACTCTCAGTTCACTCGATCTCTTTCTTTCTTTCTAATCTCAGGCTTGCTAGGGCTGTCGTGGAAGGGAGGTGGTGGTCAACCTATGCCAGCGGCGGCACCGCTGCCCACCTCCTCTATCTCTCTCTTCCTCTCTTTGGTAGTGTCGGGTCTTGGGGATAGGTAAAAATCCCTTCCCCAACCCGTCTTGCTTTTCATGAAGAAAGAGGGCTTCAGCCTCCCCTTTTTTTGCTTTTCCTTATTTTTTGCTTGTTTTGGTTGTTTAATCGCACTTACTAAACTAGGCTTGATCCTAAATCATCTCGCTTTGTTTAATCTGGACCCCAAATGTCCTAATTCAATTCACTAGTTTCGCATTTTTATGACTTGGTCAATTTCTAACGAGTTAACTAATTTCATGAATCTCGTAATTAACCAAGAAAAATTAATAAAAATTACTCATATAATTATTACACCCAATTACCACGCAAAAATTAGTCTGATATAGCTAATTCAATCAAATAAGTTAGCAAAAATATTAACTCCATTGATTAGCTTAAGATTGAAAACCCCAGCTATTACAGTCATATTGGCTAAAATAGACTGAATAGACTAACAAAAGAGTGTCTGTTCTCACTAGTTAGGTTAAATTATCTAAATGTGAGTTCTGCCTAGCTGGCATACGCGTCCGCAAAGTGTTTTGGTGAGGCTTCTAGGGCTTCGGATCCCCTAGAAATTATCCACTCTAATATTTACAGGCTTATGAATGTTAAAGTGTGTCATGGGGCTATCTATTTCCTCACTTTTAGGGACTTTGAATTACTGACTCTTATGTACCTAAGTTTTATGGTAACTATTTTTAGGGCACTGCCTTTTTGAAATTAATTCTGGGGTACCTTATGTTTTGAGACAATATATTCTTAGGTCCTTTTTATTATTATTTTGGCCCAAACTTTCGGAAATTTTCAACTTTGGCCCAAATTGGGTTCAAAATGCAAATAATTAAACTTATAGGCTTTTTGGAAAATATGTTTGTTTTCAACGATAATTGGTAATATTCATCACAATCAACTACTTATATCATAAATATTATATTTTCTGTGATTAGAGGTCACCATGCATAACAAATGATTAAAGCTTTATTGTAGAGTTTCGACCAGTATCTGAACTTAGTTGGCGTTAGACCCTGACGTTCCTCTAGCTTCCTGTTTATAGAGATTGCTATTCTCAACCTCACCTTCCTTATATCAAGTACATTATAGATCCGTTTCATTTTCCACCTCGGACCATAGTCACTAATCAAGTTTTTTATATTCTAAAGGATAATGGAACTTTATTCAAGAAATTATAATATTTAAGACATAAGGCTCGATTGAATAATGTTCCCTTATGAGAAACTTCTTTTATTGAAAGCTTGAAAGTTGAAATATTACAATGGAAAGATTGAAGAGGGACTTAAGTTATTGGGATCATCAGATATGCTTGCTCATAGGAAAATAGAGAATCCTGACTTATCTTTTGCTCAAGTATGCTGAAATGACCGTGTCCCCTCTCAGCACTTAGCCTCTCCTTTTATAGAGGAGAGGGAATGCATAGGACATCGTAATGCTATAGTACACACTGATATTTTCAAATCGATACAGCTGTATTCACATGGCTACAGTAGATAGGATTATTTACTGCCTTAACACTTGGCAAAATAGTACAATAATGGAGCAACAAATTTTCAGAGCCTTTAATGCTGAGAAGACTAGCCATCCATATTGAGATTTTGGATGCCTTCATCTCCAATAATATCTTCCAGTCCATCATTATCCTGATAATTAAAATCTTCATAAAGCTGAAAATGCTTTGGATCCCATTTTTCAAATAATTCATGAGGACATCTCTTTCCTTTTTCTGAAAAGAATTTTCCAACTCCAACATCAAAGAGGTGATCAAAGATGTCATTCGAAGTATCTCCTTCTACCTTCATGTATTTACTGAGGTGATAATGATAAATGAAAGTAATGATTCCACAATGCATTAGTGTCCTTCTTGTTCAATTAATGCCTGCATTTGATAATACATATTGTAAAAACCAATGGCCCTTGCTAAAGTAGGATCACTAACTACTTCTTGTTGTTCTGGAAACTATTCTTGTCGTTCATCAAAGATAATCAAAGACATCTTCTTAAGTAGCTCCCTCTACCTTCATATATTTGCTAAATCATTATGATAAACGAAAGTAGTGTTCCTGCAATGCATGAGTGTTCTTCCTTGTTTAATTAATGCCCATATTTAATGATAAATGCTATAAAAACCGATGACTCTTATTAAAGCAAGATCACTAACTAATTCTTGTCGTTCTGGAAACTATTCTTACCATTGATCGTAGAGATAGTCTAAATCAACTATTTGAACAAGATGATGGGCTAGTTTGATTTTTCCATTTTCATATTCAATTTTTGCACAATGTTACCTCTACATATAGGCATACATTGTATGAGATTTTTGTTGGATCATTAGGAAATACAAGGGGTCCTTTTGGACATGCATTGTTGAAAGTTAGTTAGTCATGAGAAAAATGGGCACTTCGAATTTGGGGTTTCCATGAGGTAAACTACCATTCCATATTCTCAGGCTTTCATGATGGGGTCATATGGAGCGATTGAATTTGTTGGAAAAATAACACTAGTAACCCCAAGTCTATCAGGAAAGTAGATTCTAGTACTCCATGATTACTAAATATCATAGGAATAATTATGATAGTAGTTGATGCAGCATGCATACAACTTGTTGAACCATTTTTCTTGGACATAAGAACTTATTTTTTCCTGGACATCATAAGGACGTCATAGGTAATTAATTTGTAACTCTAGAAGGTCAAACCTTTACGCTATTAGTTAGACAGAAGGTTTAGGGGCTTGCGTGTTTGATAAATTGTTTTTCACAAAACCAAGTATTCCTTTGTAATTAGTTCGAATAAGAAAAGGTTTTGGGGCTAAAAAGATTAGGATCTTTTCGATCCCCCCTATTACTACAAGGATTTCTATTTTCATTGTGGGATAGTTACATTCTACTTTATTAAAACTTTCACTATAATATTTGCAAAGTTTTTCTTGTTCTTTGATTTTGAGTACTCCACTCCAGTGCTCATTGCTGGCATCTATCTCAAGAATTAAATCATCTCCTTCATTAGGAAAATTAAGAATAGAAAAATTTTTACACATCTTTTTGAAGTTTTGAACAATATTTGAATCGCTAGTGGTCCATGCCCAGCTTACTTCTTTCTTGAGTTTTTGCTGCAATGGTTTTCTCAATTTACCCAGATTTTTAATGAATATGAGGCATGGGTAAGACACCCCAAAAACCTTTCTAATTGCTTTCAATATTTTCATGGAAATTTTCTATTTTTGTAGAATATGCTTTTTTAAGATGATTTGTCCAGCTTTTATCTCTAGACATAAAAACTCAATTTTTTGTTCAACATAAATACACTTGTTCTTACCAAGGTTAATACCATGATCAATGCATCTTTGGGTGACTGTTAGGACATCATCCTTGTGCTATTCTATATTCTTGGAAAACACAAGGATATCATCGATGTAGACTAGGCAACAGTGGTTAAGGTCTTTGAAGATGTTATGCATTCTTCTTTGAAATATTTGGGGTGCATTTTTAAGACCAAATGACATTACTATAAACTCATAATATCCTTGTGGGGCACTAAACGCAATTAAAGGGATGCTTTCCTTATTTATTTTTATCTACCAACATCCACGTTTGCAATCCACTTTTGAGAACCAAGAGGCTCCTTCAATTATGTTGAAAAGGACTGTTTTGTTCAAAGTATAATATCCATTAAAGACAGTATTATGATTAAGCTTTTTATAATTTATTACCATTCTAGCTTTTTCACTTTTTTCTTCAGCATGATTTCTTACCATGAAAGCTGGACTTGTGTGATTACTCTTACTATTCCTAATTAATCTTTTATCCAAAATTTATTTGATTTGCTTGTTAAATTCATGGATATCCTGGTGAGTATGCACCATTTGTTTGACACGGATAATAGCATTGGGATTCAATATAGTAATCTTTGCAAATGTCTTATCTTTATCTGTAATAACCCGACCCTAAATCATATTTATTTATTTAAATCATATTTATTTATTTAATTAATCATGTTTATTCATTTAATTAATTATGTTTATTGATTTAGTCACTCATGGTTATTTGTTTAACCAAATCATGTTTATTAATTCAATTATACTCAATTTATATATTTACCGAATTACCTTATGTGATTTAAATTTTTCGCTTTCATTTATCGTATTTAATCATCCTTATTGGGGGATATTTTATTTCGGTCTCACTTTGCAATTCAAGTTTCATTGATTGTTAATTCAAGTTTCGTTGATTGATTAAATATCGGGTGAATCAATATTAGGCCTCGGTAAATATAATTTAGTGACTAATTATTTTCTTACCTTCGGTAAACTTTAATCCCGAGCAATATAAAATTTTTCCAACACTTCAAACAATTTTTCAAGCCCGAACTTAGCTTGTGGCCTCAAAACAAAAGCCCAAAACCATGCTAACTTTATTATTTCACTAATTGCTCATTTTAGTACCTGATTTTAATTAACGAAAAGCTACTTTTTGGGTTGAAAATTTTCATCCATATGTAGCTAATAATTGAAAATTTTACACACAAAAATTCAGCACAAATAACAAAACCCAACTCTCCTTTTTTCTTTCTCTACCTTGCCCCATTTGCAGAAAACAGGGGCAGTAGCTGCTACCCCTTGTGTCGCCATTTTTGGTGGTTTCTGGTCACTTTTTTAGCCACCTCCCAGCTGCCACGACTTCTCCTTGTTGCCAGCTATCATGCCCAACCACCAAAATCACTTAAAACATTCTAATTCAAGCCTAAAGTAAGGTATACCCAAAACCCTAACTTATTCTATTTTGAGTTTTTAGGGTTGTTTGGTTATGATTGTTGTTTATATCATTAAATTGATAGTTATTATGCAATTTTTTTTTACTTTGGAGATGTTTGGAGTTATGGGTATTTGGTCAAGAACATGATCAAGTGACTTGAAATCAAACAAGTGTGAGTTTGAGCTTGTTTATGTATCTTGTTGTAATTTGTGTTGTAAATTATGAAAAATACGATGTTAGATGATCATTTTGACGCCAATTATTGGTTATTTGGATGCTCACTTGAATGAGCAAGAATTAGGGTTTTCATGATCATGCTTGATGTAAGTGCGTTTTTGTATTAAATATGTTCATTTGGATCACATTAGGTGATTTATGATGTTGGACATGTTGTTGGATTGAAAATAAAGGTTATGTGAATTTGCCTAAATTAGGGTTGAGTATATACGTAGTATTTAATTTAGTTTTTGAATAAAGTGTGGTTATTTGAATTGATTACGTGAGATTAAGATAAATTATAATGATTTAGGTGTAAAAAGAGGTGATGTCCAATTTTTGGCCTAATTACTGAATTATTGAAAATCTCAAAGGAGACCAAATGAGGATATTTGGATTAATGATGTAAGTATTTGCGCTTATGTAAGCATTTTGGGTAATTGTGTAGACAAAGAATATTGATTATTGAGTAAAATTTATCATGGAGTAATTTGATGTACTATGGGCCAAAATAAGATCACTTAAATATTCATAGACTTTCATGGAGCTTTTAGCTTGATTAATGAGAGAGAAGAAGATAAGTATACATTTTGGAGCTTGTTTATGTGTTTTGAATCAATTATAGATTTTACAAAGAAAATACCAAGTTTAGTGAGCTTAATACCTATATCTAATGAACTTATAAATGAAATATGGAAAGTGGGGAGAGTTTTGACTGAAAAACAGTGTTTATCGGATCAAGTTAGTATAATATATGCCATTTTGAACCAAGATACATCTCTCTTCGCCTTAAACTCGTATTATTAGTTCGTTTAAGAGGTATCCAAAAAACCAATCTTTCTTTATAACCATCATGAAGGCCTATTACCAAGAATCATTTACTCTGGTTGTCAATCCATTTATAAACATCAAGGCCTGTTCCTTTTTAATATCATCTATCTTAATGTGGTTTATTTTGCTTTCGTTTAACTTTATATTAGATTAATTACCTTCAATTATCCAGTTTTGGGGTTGTCTTGGCATAACCTATCTTACATTGATTTATTCAAGTTATGGATGCCAATTACTTACTGAATTTCTATCAAAATTACAAGTTATGTGAGTATCATTTACTGATTACACATATCTACAATTACATTTGTGAATCAGAGTCCAGGCCTAATTTATTGTTCCTCGTTACGCCTAGGTTTTATCAAGTCAGAACATATTTATCAAGTCCGAATCCATTTTAAAGAATCAAGGTACGTTCATTGCCTGTATCTTTAAGATTCAACATAATTTTATCAAGTTATAATATCATTTTGGTAAGTATATCATTGAATTAGTTTAATCAGAGATTTACCACATAATTAGTGACCTCGTCAACGGTAAGATGACGGTTCTTCAATCAGTAATACATCGCGATGTCATGCTAGGGTTCTTGATCTACCTGGCAGGTGTGCACCTTTTAATGGATCGTCATATCTATCAAGGGGTTCACTTACTGATAATAATGAGCAATTCAGTTTTACGTCACTTACATTTCCATTGCTATTGCGAACTAAATAAATTGCAATAGAGGGTACCCATCAACAGTGTCTCTATGCTTATTTTATAATATAGGAATGCATGTACTGAGTTTTAGCTTTCATGTTTTTCATTTTAGGTGATGAAGTATCACATGTTTCTCCATTTAGCAAGCCCTTTTGGAAGTCATCAAATGCTCACAGTGGATTCAGCATAGCATGAATGTTGGGATCGACCTCAAGGTCAAGTTGGGTCTATCTTCAACATACTTGTGCAGTGTGGAGTGCTAGTTAGCACATGGTACGATTAAGTCAATTCTATTGAAGTTGAACTATTATGGACTTTGGACTTGGAGTGTTTCAGTTTAGTAGATGTTGTGATTATGAACATGAGTTGCAAGATTGAATGATTTCAGTGAGCCTTGTCCTTATCATGTCGGTGATAGTGCATTCCATCATTAAGTATTCGGTTGCGGTTATGTATGAATCAACTAATTAGTAATTTGGGGACGTTACAGATTTGGTATCAAAGCTAAGGTTTTAAGGGCCATTGTGAGCTATAAAGTGCTTATGAGTTAGCTATCAAGGTGAGTATGAGTTAGGTTAGGCCAGTTAAATGAGTTCTTGACTATAAGTTCATATGTATGGGCATATATGGAGGAACCATTTCCATTTGGGTGACTCAATCATTTGTTTAAATTTTTGCAATTGTGCACTTCGGGTGTGTGACCCGTTGAGTTATGAACTTTGACGTGTGATCTTTGAGCTATTTAAGTGTTTCTATCCATTTCATGTATCTATTCTAAGGCTTTAAGCTGGGTTTTAGTCAGCTTTTAGGCAGAACTCGGTCCGTTTTGCCCCAATATTTGAGAGTTTTATTGAGGTGTGTTAATATACCTGATCTTGGATACAATGATGGTTGAAACCTGTAATAACCCAACTCTAATCCATATTTATTTATTAGAATCATATTTATTTATTTAATTCATCATTTTTATTCATTTAATTAATCATCTTTATTAATTTAATCACTCATGGTTATTTTTTAACCAAATCATGTTTATTAATGCAATTATACTCAATTTATATATTTATCGAATTACCTTATGTCATTTAAATTCTCCGCTTTCATTTATCGTATTTAATCATCCTGGTTGGGGGATATTTCATTTGGGTCTCATTTTGCAATTCAAGTTTCATTGATTGTTAATTCCAGTTTCGTTGATTGACTAAATTTGAGGTGAATCGATAGTAGGCCTCGATAATTATGGTTGAGTGTTAAATTATTTTTCGTAACGTCACAAAATTTTATGTGTTTGCTACACAAAAAATTCGGCCCGAATTCATTTATTTTGGCACAATTCATTGGGCCTAAATTATGGCCCAATTCTATTAGGCTCAAATTTTGGCATTTAATTAGTTGCTATCATTTGTGGCTAATTTTAATTAGCAAAAGTATACTTCTGGAGGCTTAAAAATCAGAAGTAATTTTCCATTCATTCTTAACCAAGTAAGACACTCGCACGCACATTCCTCTTCTCTCTTTTCTCTCTCCACCTCACGTTCTCTGCAGAAAACAGGGGCAGCTGCTGCAGCCCCTTATTCTGCCATTTTTGGTGGTTTGTTTTCCAGCCACATCCTAACTGCCCCAACTTCCCCTTGCTGCCAGCTATCATGTCAACCACCAAAATCACTTAAAACAACCCCCTCATCCCTCTAATTCAAGGCTAAAGTAAGGTATACCCAAAACCCTAACTTGTTCTATTTTGAGCTTTTGGCACTGTTTTAGTTATGATTATTGTTTATATGATCAAATTGATAGTTATTATGTAATTTTTATTGAGTTTGGAGATGTTTGGAGTTATGTGTATTTGATCAAAAACATTATCAAGTGACTTGAAATTAAGCAAGTATGAGTTTGAGCTTGTTTTACTTGCTTGTTGTGATCTTTGATACAAAAAGTAGATTTAATGTTGTGAATGATGTATTTCTAGTTTTATGACTGTTTTAGTTATGATTCATGCTCTTGAGATCAAAATAGTTGTTATCATGCAAATTCTATTGACTTTGGGGATGCTGATCATGGTGGAATTGAGCTTGAAGCATGTTAGGGTTGGGGTTTGTTATGATCAAGTTAGCCTAAGTCAAGTGATAGATTTATATTGTTTTGTATATGATTTTGTAATGTTTAGTCTTATTAATGACGTTTTTGGTGATTTGGAATTATTTCAAGTGAGGATTTATGTGAAAAAAGAGGAGAATTTTTGACTCAGAAACCATATTTATCAGACCAAGTTATTGCAGTTTATGTTATTTTGAACTAAGATATATCTCTTCTTGGCCTCAAACCTTTATTACTTACTCAATTCTAAATTCAGAATGTATCAAATGTATTTATCAAGCCAATCTAGTGCACTTGATGTTATCTTGAACCAAGCGATACCTCAGCGAGCCTTAAACACGTATCACCAACCTATCTCAGAAAAGGCCAAAACCACTCTTCCATTTGTCACCATCAAAGCCTTTCTCTTTTTAATCTTATTTATCTTATTGTTGTTGATTTTACTTCCATTTAACTTTACATTAGATTAATTATTTTCAATTATCCAATTTTGGAGTTATCTTAGCATAACCTCCTTTAGAAGTTATGTGAGTTACTTAATTTCTATCAAAATTACAAGTTATGTGAGTATCATTTACTGACTATACATATCTATAGTGGCATTTATGAAACAGAGTCGAGGCCTAGTTATCGTTCCCTATTATGCATAAGTGTTATCAAGTTAAAACATATTTATCAAGTCAGATGACATTTTTAAAGACTTAAGGTACGTCCATTGTATGTATCATTATAAAGAAGTACATGTTTACCAAGTTACAACTCTTAATGAGTTTATCAATGAATCAGTTTGTACAGTAATTTACCATTTAACTTGTGACCTCATTAGTTATCATCTATAGGGCGTCAGCCCATCATTTACCCGCACAGCTTCAGGCCAAGTTTTGATAGGATTGGCAGGTGTACACCTATGTATAGATCATATCATTGTAACGGGTTTACATCCAGATAATAATGAGCAATTCAATTTTATATTGCTTTCATTTTCATTATTAGTGCGAACTAAATAAATTGCAAAGGCAGGTACCCATCAACTGTGTTTCCACGCTCATTTTACAGTACAAGAATGCACGCACAGAGTTTTAGCTCACATTTTCGAATTTTTTTCATGTTTTCCATTTTAGGTGATAAAGTATGACATGTTTCTCCATTTAGCAAGCCATTTTGGAAGTCATCAGATGCTCATAGTGAATTCAGCATAGCATGAATGTTGGATCGGCCTCAGGGTCAAGTTGGGTCTATATTCAATATACTTGTGTAGTGTGGAGTGCGAGTTAGCACATGGTATGATTAAGTCGATTGTATTGAAGTTGAACTATTATGGACTTTAGACTTGGAGTGTTTCGGTTTAATAGATATTGTGATTTGAACACGAGTTGCAAGATTAAATGGTTTTAGTGAACCTTGTCCTCATCAGCACGACAGTAGCGCCTTCTATCATTAAGTCTTCCAATGCAATTTTCTGTAAATCATGTCATTAGCATTTTGGGGGTGTTACACATTTGGTATCAAAGCTAAGGTTTTAAAGGCCACTATGAGTTATCAAGTGTTTATGAGTTAGCTATCAAGGTGTGTATGAGTTATGTTGGATCAGTTAAATGAGTTGTTGACTATAAGTTCATATGTATGGGCACATAAGGAGGAACCATTTCTATTTGGGTGGCCTAATCATTTGGTAATATCCTGAGATTCAAGCGTTAGAAAGGTGGAGGGTGGAACCATTTGGGTGACTTGTTAGTGAGGCATGCTCTCATTTATCTACGAGTTGTATTATATCTTTCATTTCTCTCATTTGTTTAAATTTTTGCAATCGTGCACTCCGGGTGTGTAACCCATTTAGTTATGAACTCCGGCATGTGGTCGTTGAACTATTAAAGTGGTTCTCTCCATTTCAAGTATCTACTGTAAGGCTTTAAGCCTAGTTTTAGCTAGTTTTAGGTGGAACTCTGTCCGTTTTACCCTAGGATTTGAGAGTTTTATTGAAGTGTGTTAATATACCTTTTCTTGGGTACAGTGATGGTTGAAGCCTGATGTGGGGATGCCGTTTGCAACTTCTTAAGAGATTAGTATTGTGTTAGGTTAGATGTACACCTCTCGATGCGAAAATGCTTTATGGGGCAATATCTTTGAGGTGAACCAGTATGAGATGTACGTTACAGTTAGTGCTTATGTCTTATGATAACAGCTAGTAGCTTATGGTGTGCTACTTGGCATTATATGGGTCGTACGAGCAAGATTAAGCTGCCATTCTTGCCATTAGGACCTTACCTCATCAATGCTCCCATTACTTCCTGTCATTAGCTTATTTATGCCTTAGTTACCTTGAATTGTTCAAAGGCATCATTTCTTTGCCACTAACACTCTCTTGATTTGTAATGGAGTGTTTATGGAAAATCTCATGTGTGGTTTGTTAGGAGTTCTTTAAACACATCTAAGCAACCTTTCTTATAGGCAATTCAAACCCTAACAATCATAATCGTTTAATTCTCTATTTCCATAATGGAGCCTAAAATGACCCCCAGTGTGCGTAAGTGTGTGATTTGCAGTTCTTCCTAAGCATATTTGATCTATTCTACTTACAGTTCAGTCACCACTATGTTCATATTTTTATTTTCACCTACTTTAACTCATTGCTTCTATTTAGGCACTATTCATTTATTGCTTGCAAAACCTTTGGTTGCTTCAAACCCAGTCATTGAGCGCCTTTTCAGCAATTAAATATATCCATATTGTTTGTGTTTCTATAGCACCGTAACGTTATAGTGGTATACTACTCTAGGGTTGTGACTGCATGTCATTACTCAAGTTATTTGGCAATCCTTTCTTTACTAGTACAGTCTATCTTATTAGTGATAAACAATGATTTGTGCTATTTCCATCTACAAGCACTTTCGGAGTTTATATGCCTACCCAAGACTTTCATTTACTGTCGAATGTGTTATTGATGATGGATGTCGTCATGTTCGGTAATAAGACTAACTCCTTCATCTTGATGAATTGGCCTCTCGAACACCAGATGAATAAGATTACCCTTCCGGTGGTGTTGACCCTCATCTTCTTCATTTTACCGTATGACTTTTCAACTGCCTCTTTGGTAATCTGTTAGATTTCTTCACCTCTAGTACTTAGTACTCCCTCTCAACTTCATAACATCGTTCATTTACTTTACTATCATGACCATCACTAATAAACTGCATGTCTTGTATGTGAAGGTGATTTATATGCCTTACCTCTTTTATTACGATTCTTCGTTATTTCATTCATTCAGCTTACATGTCGGTCCTTTATATCCAATAAAGAAATATCTTTGCAAGAGTTCATGGTGTGGTTACATCTCTTTACACTTTAGATTGTTCCTTGTCATTTAAATTTACTGAGACCAGTAGGAGGTTGAATGTGTTATCTTTTATAAATATGCCTCCATTAGTATTGCTTGAGCCATATTCATTGGGCATTCAATCTAGTTTGATTGGCAGACCTTGTTATCATTATGGGAATGAACTGACTATGTACTTATAGAATATGACTTGTAAAGATCTTAAGGTTAGCTTGAGAAATGAGGAAAGACTAGACGTGTGTTTCTATGGACCGAGGGAAGAAAAACCCTATTTTCGCCCTAATTACACTGTGCAAGCAAGTGAGTTATTATGTCAGTAATGAATTGAATACTAGTGATATGCCAATCACACTTGGTATATACGTATCCATAATTACAGTTTGTGAATTTAGAGATGTTTCATCTAAGGATTTTCAACACTGTTTTTCCCCAAGAAACATTGATTTTCATATCAACCTAGTTCTAGGTGCTCAATCCATTTTCGGGGCCCCTATCATGTGAACCCCAACAGGGTTCAAAGAACTAAGGATTTAGTAAGTTGAGTTGTTATAGAAGGGAGTTATTTGACCAAGTGTGTCAGTGTGGGAAACCTAGTTTTATATGTGTGAAGAAGGAAGGCAGAGCCTTATAGTTCTGTACTACGTACATAGAGTTGAACAAGATCACTATAAAAAAAACAAGTGCCCTATACCTTGAATAGGTGATTTATAGGATTAACTGCCAACGACAGATGTCTTTTCCAAGTATGATTTGAGGTCTGGATATCACACCTAAACCATGCAACTACAGTTTATCTTTTGCAAGAATACCCATTTATAGTAATTCTTGTAATTGTTTGCATATCTCATGTTCAAAACATGATACTATCCAACATTATTTAATCTCCCTTGTATTTCAACCCGATACTTTCTATTAGTGTGATCTTCCATGTCTCTGCAAACCCATTGTTAAATGTGCAATACATTTTTGTTCGACTTTATATGGTTGTCAACATTTCAGTGCTCTCGACCTTCACCATCTTCATTTCATGATCATGAGTTATAGTTCATTCCGCTGAGAGCTGATTCACACATCTACCTTACATCTCATGTATTCATAATGATAAGCTCGTATAACTTGTTTTGAATTCATAATGTAATTCAACTCTCATTTGGGTGGGTGATTGTGATTGTCATAATTCCCTTGCTCTCTTTATTTTGAAATTCAACTGCCACGCATATATCTTACATTCTAATAAATAAACTTCCGCATTCTCTATTTAATCACGTTGTTGTACTCGAATTGGCTTCATATGAGCAAAGGCATGTTCCTATTATAGCTTGCTCAATCTATTTATCTATCCATTGGCACTTTGCTTATCCAATCCATTTATCTATCCATTACACCTTGCTTGTCCAATCTATTTATCTATCTATTGTACTTTGCGTATCCAATCTATCTATCAATTTATTGCACATTGCTTGTCCCATCTATCTATTGCACTTATCTTGTTGCTTGTGGCTATAAAGTCACCTAGTTGAAGCTCAGTTGCTTATCATCTTGTTTCCAATTCATTAGTTAAACTCGAGTATAACCGGGCCGTCTTTCTCCTTGGCTGATTATTTATTGAACCCTTTATGATGCATATTTATAAACCGCAATTCTTATGGCATTATATTTCAGAATTCATGATACACTTATGGCTATCTTTATTCTAACCACCCCATGTTAATCCCTCCTTTATAAATCTTTTCTAGTCTCATTGTTTATTTCTTTTGTTCATAATGACTCACTTGGCTACCAATTCCATCATTTTTATCTCTAACTATGTTTATTCCAGCATCTAATTCAGACTTAGAGCAGGTCTAAGACTAGTCATATGACGGAAGATCATATGGTGCATTAAGAACATCATATGAGGACCTTTTGATAGGGGCATAATCTCAAACAATGTCTAGTAGCATTAGAGTAAGCCAGAAGAAGCATCGAGAATAATGAGACAGTTCAAGTACATGCTAACGTGACACAAATGATTATACAAGAATCATATGGTCATTTTGACCAAAGAAGGAGACAATCAAGGTTCAGATGAGATATAAAGTATTCCAAAGGGCTTCTCTAGTAAGGTGTCAAGAGATTGAATATCAGAGATAATTGAGTCCTCGTTACATTGGGTTTTATGAGTCAGTATCAGAGTATTTATTAGGAAATGCAACGGTTTCCATACTTATTAGTGGTCAAGACAGAGAACTGGTAGAGTAGAGTACCTCCTTTGTAGTAACAAGTTTTTCTTTTGAAGAGAATATCAATTTTGAACCAAAGTAATCGAGCCAATGCAGTCATTGAGGATCTAGATACTCGACCGTAGGACTAAGCAGCTATGTAATTTGGGCTAATCATACCTTTTTGGAAGGAACCAGTGAAAGTCAACTATCCATACTTGAGGTGGCATTGCATACATGATCAAAATCATAAGTTTCGATGACAAAACTCTTTAAGGAGGGAATACTGCAATAACCCAACCCTAACCCATATTTATTTATTTAAATCATATTTTTTAATTTATTTAATTATGTTTATTCATTTAATTAATCTTGTTTATTGATTTAATCACTCATGGTTATTTGTTTCACCAAGTCATGTTTATTAATTCAATTACACTCAATTTATATATTTACTGAATTACCTTATGTTTCTTAAATTTTTCACTTTTATTTATCATATTTTATCGTGCCGGTTGGGGGATATTTCATTTGGGTTCCATTTTGCAATTCAAGTTTCATTCAGTGTTAATTCAAGTTTCTTTGATTGATTAAATTTCAGGTGAATCGATAGTAGGCCTCAATAATTATGATTGAGCATTAAATTATTTTTCATAACGTCACAAAATTTTATATAACATCGCAAAATTTTTTGTTTTAGCTGCACAAAAACTTGGGCTCGAATTCATTTATTTTGGCACAATTGATTGGGCCCAAATTATGGCCCAATTCCTTTGGGCTCAAATTTTGGCCCGAAAATTTTGGTGCAATTAAATTGAGTTAATTGCTATAATTTGTGCCTAATTTTAATTAGCAAAAGGATATTTTTGGAGGCTTAAAAATCAGAAGTAATTTTTCATTCATTCTTAACCAAGTAAAACACTCACATGCACATTCCTCGTCTCTCTTTTCTCTCTCTACCTCACGCTCTCTGTAGAAAACAGGTGCAGCAGTTGCTACCCCTTGTTCTGCCATTTTTGGTGGTTTCAGGCTACCTCCCAACTGCCCCGACTTCCCCTTGCTTCCAGCTATCATGTCAACCAGCAAAATCACTCAGAACAACCCCTTCCTCCCTCTAATTCAACCCTAAAGTAAGGTATACCCAAAACCCTAACTTGTCTATTTTGAGTTTTTGGGGTTGTTTTAGTTATGATTATTGTTTATATGATCAAATTGATAGTTATTATGTAATTTTTATTGAGTTTGGAGACTTTTGGAGTTACAGGTATTTGATCAAGAACATTATCAAGTGACTTGAAATTAAGCAAGTATGAGTTTGAGCTTGTTTTACTTGCTTGTTGTGATCTTTGATTTAAAAAGTAGATTTAATGTTGTGAATGATGTATTTTTGGTTTTATGATTATTTTAGTTATGATTCATGCTCTTGAGATCAAAATAGATGTTATCATGCAAATTCTATTGACTTTGGGGATGTTGATCATGGTGGAATTGAGCTTGAAACATGTTGGAGTTGTGGTTTGTCATGATCAAGTTAGCTTAAGTTAAGTGATGGATTTGTAGTCTTATTGATGATTATGATGATGTTTTTGGTGATTTGGAGTGATTTCAAGTGAGGATTTATGTGAAAAAAGAGGAGAAAGCAAAAACAGTTAGGGCTGAAAATGGTAGAAAATAGGGATGAATTTGAGATTAAACTGGTAATGATCCGCCCCCTGAAAAATTGTGATTTTTGGTGGGTAGATAGGTGAGTCAGTTAGCTTTCAAATGCCTCTTGAATTGCCTTAATCTGAGTTCTGTAGACAATGTTATGGTCATTTTACGAGAATTGTGCCGGTTAGACCAAAACGGGCATACTTAATCATGCTTGGTGTTCTGAATGAATGTTTTTTGGGACTTCTTAAGCTTTTGATATTGGGGTATTGGGTCTCAATTAGAGATCGGAAGACTAAGTTACAAGCCATTCTTTCTAAGCCCCTATTATACTTTTACTTTTCCTTTACTAAAATATTAGCCATGAAATAAATATTGAAGGATTTTATTGGGAGTTTCAGCTCGATTTGTGAGAGAAAAGAAGAGAAACAAGCCTTTTAGGAGCTTAGTTATGAGTTTTGAATCACTTAAAGATATTACAAAGAAAGTACCAAGTTTGGGGAGTTTAATAACTTTCATTGGGATCAATAATCTATTTGGGGTGAAAAACTGTATTTAATGGACTCGGGAATGAAATATGGGAAGTGGGGAGAATTTTTAACTCGGAAACCATATTTATTAGTCCAAGTTATTGCAGTTTATGCTATTTTGAACTAAAATATATCTCTCTTGTCCTCAAACCTTTATTACTTACTCAATTGTCAATTCAGAATATATCAAATGTATTTATCAAGACAATCTAGTACACTCACTATTATCTTGAACCAAGCGATACTCAATAAGCGTTAAACCTTATCAGCAACCTATCTCAGAAAAGGCCAAAACCACTCTTCCATTTGTTACCATCAAGGCCTTTTCCTTTTAATCTCATCTATCTTATTGTGGTTTATTTTACTTTCATTTAACTTTACATTAGAGTAATTATTTTCAATTATCTAGTTTTGTGGTTATCTTAGCATAACCTATCTTACAAGTTATGTGAGTTACTTACTGAATTTCTATCAAAATTATAGGTTATGTGAGTATCATTTACTGACTACACATCTACAGTGACATTTATGAAATAGAGTCGAGGCCTAGTTATCGTTCCCTATTGTGCATAAGTGTTATTAAGTCAGAACATACTTATAAAGTCAGATGACATTTTTAAATACTCAAGGTACGTCCATTGCCTGTATCTTCAGAAAGTAGAACATGTTTACCAAGTTTCAACTCTTAATCAGTTTATCAATGAATCGATTTATAAAGTGATTTGCCATTTAACTTGTAACCCTATTACTTATCATCTATAGGGCGTTAGCCTATCATTTACCCGCGTGGCTTCAGGCCAACTCTTGATCGGATTGGCAAGTGTACACCTATGTATAGATCATATCATTGCAACGGGTTCACTTCCAAATAGTAATGAGCAATTCAATTTTATATTACTTTTATTTTCATTGTTATTGCAAACTAAATGATTCACAAAGACGGGTACCCATCAATAGTGTTTCTACGTTCATTTTACAATACAGGAATACATGTACTATGTTTGAGCTCACATTTTCAAATGATTTTCATGTTTTCCATTTTAGGTGATGAAGTATCACATGTTTCTCCATTTAGCAAGCCCTTTCGGAAGTCATCAAATGCACACAGTGGATTCAGTATAGCATGAATGTTGGGGTCGACCTTAGGGTCAAGTTGGGTCTATATTCAATATACCTAGGTAGTGTGGAGTGCGAGTTAGCATATAGTATGATTAAGTCAATTGTATTGAAGTTGAACCATTATGGACTTTAGTCTTGGAGTGTTTCAGTTTAATAGATATTGTGATTTGAACATGCGTTGCAAGATTAAATGGTTTCAGTGAGCCTTGTTCTCATCAGGACGACGGTAGCGCCTTCTATCATTAAATCTTCTGCTATAGTTTTCCATAAATCATGTCATTACCATTTTGGCGGCGTTTTAAAACCCGATGTGGGGATGCAATTTGCAACTTCTCAAGGAATTAATACAGTATCAAGTTAGATGTGAACCTTTAGATGAGGAAATGCCTTGTGGGACAATATCTTTGAGGTGAACCAGTATGAGATGAACATCTCAATGAGTGCTTATGTCTGGTGATAATAGTTAGTAGCTTATGGTGTGCTGTTTGGCATTATATAGGTGGTACGAGTAAGATTAAGCTACCATGTATAGGAATTATCTGGTCTTGACACTAAGACCTTACATCAACAATGCTCCAATTACTTCCTGTCATTGACTTATTTCTGCCCTAGTTATCTTGAATTGCTCCGGGCATCATTTCTTTGCCACTAACATTCTCTTGATTTGTAATGGAGTGTTTATGAAAAATCTCATATGTGGTATGTGGGGAGTCCTTTAAACACATATGAGCATACTTAACATTGGGATATTGCATTGAGAAAGGGACGACTCAAGATAGCCTTTTGCAAATTCTGTTGTGACTGTTCCATCGTTGGATTATGATTGTCTTCCTAGGCATTGGCAGAGGAAAGGTTAGATGTGGTGATATCATAATAGGGAGTTAATGTAAACTAGACTCTGCAATAGTTCTTATGAATGAGCATTTGGGCTTTGGCCACTAAGCTAACAGGAGTAGAAGACTCCATGTTATTATGTTTTAGCAAGCATAGTAATGTTACATGGAACTAATGTAGAGAGCATAGCAATGTTACAGGGAAACAAGTAGGAGGTAAGTGAGGTACTGAGGTGGTGTAACTATTCCAGTGTCAGGAGCAATGAAAGTTAGATATGCAGGATTAAAGGAAAATGACCCAAAGAAGTGATATAATATTTATTTTATCAGTACCAAGTGCATTCATTTCATCAGTATTGAGAGTATTCATTTCACTAGTATCAGGTAGATTTATTTCACTAGTATCAAGTGATATGTATGTACACATAATTAGTAGACTCTGCTTGTACGCACATCGTACTCTTAAGGAATTTTTGAAAATGGGGTGTGTAATTAGGTTATGAGTTATTCAGTGATCCAGTAGTGGGTGATGAAGAGGATCAGAGAAGTATCACATGCCACATCTTTTATTACCTGAATCTCTTATAGTTAGCTATATCTATCGACCAGCTTCCGCTACAGCATTCTCACTAAGAGTCAGCGATGTAGAGACCGCTCCGAGTAATATCAAGTAGATACTTGAGACTAGATTACTTTACTCAGAAGGGCATTAGTTTTGCTTAACTCATGACATGGTAGTACGTTTACAAAATAAGTTGGATACATGAGGTTCCAGTTTAGTTCAACACCTTAGCAACCTTTCTTACAGGTGATTCAAACCCTGACAATCATAATCGTTTAATTCTTTGTTTCCATAATGGAGCCTATAATGACCCTCGTTGTGTATTACTGTGTGATTTGCAGTTCTTCCTAAGCATATTTGATCCATTCTACTTATAGTTTAGTCATCACTATGTTTATATTTTTACTGTCACCTACTTTAACTCCTTGATTCTATTTGGACACTATTCATTTATTGCTTGCAAAGCCCTTGGTTGCTTCAGACCCAATCATTGAGCGCCCTATCAGCAATTAAATGGATCCATATTGTTCGTGTTTCTATAGCATCGTAACATCATGTTGGCATGCTACTCTATGGTTGTGATTGCATTGTCATTACTGAAGTATTTTGTCAATCCTTTCTTTACAAGTGCAACCTATCTTATTAATGATAAACAACTATTCGTGCTATTTACATCTACCAATAGTTTCGGAGTTTATATGCCTACCCAAGATTTCCATTTATTGCAAAATGCATTATTGATGGATGCCATCATGTTCAGTCATAGGACTGACTCCTTCATCTTGAGTATTGGCCTTTCAAACATTCTTGTAATTTAACTTACATGTCGGTCCTTTATAACCATTACAAAAACATCCTCGCAAGAGTCCATGGAGTGGTTACATCTCCTTACACGTTAGATCGTCCCCCTGTCATTTAAATTTACTAAGACCAGTAGGCAGTTGAATGTGCTACCTTTTATAAATATGCCTCCATTAGTATTGCTTTAACCATATTCATTGGGCATTCAATCTAGTTTGATTAGCGAAACCATTATTAAATGTGCAATACATTTTTGTTTGACCTTATATGGTTGTCAACATTCCAGCGCTCTCGACCTTCTTCACCATCTTAATTTCATGATCATGAGTTATAGTTCATTCCGCTGAGAGCCGATTCACACCACTGCCTTACATCTCATTTATTTGTAATGATAAGCTCGTATAACTTGTTCTGAATTCATAATGTAATTCAACTCTCATTGGTGTGGGTGATTGCAATTGTTATAATCCTCGTACTCTGTTTATTTTGAACTTCAACTCCACATATATGTCTTATATTCTGATAAATAAACTTTCACATTCTCTATTCAATCTCATTGTTGTACTTGAATTGGCTTCATATGAGCAAAGGCATGTTCCTATTGTAGCTTGCTCAATCTATTTATCTATCCATTACACTTTGCTTGTCCAATCTATTTGTCTATCTATTACATTTTGTTTATCCAATCTATCCATACATTGCTTGTCCCATCTATCTATTGCACTTATCTTGTTGCTTGTGGCTATAAGGTCACTTATTTGAAGCTCCGTTGCTTGTCTTCTTGTTTCCAATTCATCGGTTAAACCTGAGTATAACCAGGTCACCTTTCTCCTTGGTTGATTATTTTTTAGACCCTTTATGATCCATATTTATGAACAGCAATTCTTGTGGCATTATATTTTAGAATTTATGGTACACTTACGGTTATCTTTATTCTAACCTCCTTATGTTAATTCCTCCTTTATAAATCTTTTCTAGTCTATTATTTATTTGTTTTGTTCCTAATGACTCACTTGACTACCAATTCCATCATTCTCATCTCTGTCCATGTTTATTCTAGTGTTTAATTCGGACTTAGAGCAGATCTTAAACTAGTATGATGAGGGAAGATCATGTGATGCATTAAGAACATCATATGAGGACATTTTGATAAGGGCATAATCTCAATCAATGTCTAGTGGTATTAGAGTAAGCTAGAAGAAGCATCGAGAATAATGGGCCAGTTCAAGTACATGCTAAGGTGACACAAGGACTAAATAAGAGTCATATGGTCATATTAACCAAAGAAAGAGACAATCAAAGTTCAGATGAGATATAAAGTATTCCAGAAAGCTTCTCTAGTCAAGGGTGTCAAGAGATTGGATATCAGAGATAATTGAGTCCTTGTTATATTGGGCTTTATGAATTAGTATCAGAGTTCTTATTAGGAAATGCAATGGTTTTCATACTTATTAGTGGTCAAGACAAAGAACCAGTAGAATAGAGTACCTCTTTTGCAGTAAAAAATTTTTCTTTTGAAGAGAACATCAATTTTAAACCAAAGTAATCGAGTCAGTGAAGTCACTGAGAATCTAGATACTCAATTGCAGGATTAAGCAGCTGTGTACTTTGGGCTAATCATACCTTTTTGGAGGGAAGTAATGAAAACCAACTATCCATATTTGAGGTGGCATTGTATACATGATCAAAAATCATAAGTTTCGAGGACGAAACTCTTTAAGAAGGGAAGACTGTGATTACCTGACCCTAACGCATATTTATTTGTTTAAATCATATGTGTTTATTTAATTAATCTTGTTTATTCATTTAATTAATTACGTTATTGATTTAGTCACTCATGGTTATTTGTTTAACCAAATCATGTTTATTAATTCAATTACACTCAATTTATATATTTACCGAATTACATTATGTCATTTAAATTTTCCGCTTTATTTATCATATTTAATCATCCCGGTTGGGGAATATTTCATTTGGGTCCCACTTTGCAATTCAAGTTTCAGTGATTGTTAATTCAAGTTTTGTTGATTGATTAAATATTAGGTGAATTGATGTTAGGCCTCGATAAATATAATTTAGTGACTAATTATTTTCTTACGTTTGGTAAACTTTAATCCCGAGTAATATAAAATTTTTCCAACACTTCCAATAATTTTTCAACTCTAACTTAGCTTGTGGGCCCAAAACAAAAGCCCAAAACCTTGTTAACTTTGTTATTTCACTAATTGCTCATTTTAGCACTTGATTTAGTTTAGCAAAAGCTACTTTTTGGGTTGACGATTTGCAACCATATATAGCTAATAATTGACAATTTTTACAGAAAAAAATTCAACAAAAATAACAAAATCCAACTCCCCATTTTTCTCTCTTTACCTCACGCCATTTGCAGAAAACAGGGGCAACTGCGACTGCCCCTTGTGCCACCATTTTTGCTGGTTTCTGGCCACTTTTCCAGCCACCTCCTGGCTGCCCCAACTTCCCTTTGCTGCCGGCTATCATGCCAACCACCAAAATCACTCAAAATAGCCCTCTCATCCCTCTAATTCAAGCCTAAAGTAAGGTATACCCAAAACCCTAATTTGTTTTATTTTGAGTTTTCGGGGTTGTTTTAGTGATGATTATTGTTTATATGATCAAATTGATAGTTATTATGCAATTTTTATTGAGTTTAGAGATGTTTTGAGCTATGGGTATTTGATCAAGAACATGATCAAGTGACTTGAAATTAAGCAAGTGTGAGTTTGAGCTTGTTTATGTATCTTGTTGTAATTTGTGTTATACATCATGAAAAATATGGCGTTAGATGATCATTTTGAAGCCAATTATGGTTATTTGGATGCTCACTTGAACGAGCAAGAATTAGGGTTTTCATGATCATGCTTGATTTAAATGAGTTTTTGTATTAAATATGTTCATTTGGATCACATTAGGTGATTTATGATGTTAGATATGTTATTGGATTGAAAATGAAGGTTATTGCAATTTGCCTAAATTAGGGTTGAGTATATATGTATGATTTAATTTAATTTTTGAATTAAGTGTGCTTATTTGGATTTATTACGTGAGATTATCATAAATTATAAAGATTTTGTTGTAAAAAGCGGTGATGTCCAATTTTTGGACTAATTAGTGAATTATGGAAAATCTCAAAGGAGACAAAATGAGGCTGTTTGGATTAATGATGTAAGTATTTGAGCTTATGGAAGCATTATGAGTAATTGTGTAAAGAAAGAATATTGATTATTGAGTAAAATTTATCATGGAGTAATTTAAGGTACTATGGGCCAAAATAAGATCATTTAAGGGAGAAATGAATATTCATGGACTTTCACGGAGCTTTTAGCTTGATTAATGAGAGAGAAGAAGACAAGTAACATTTTAGGAGCTTGCTTATGAGTTTTGAATCAATTATGGATTTTACAAAGAAAATACCAAGTTTAGTGAGCTTAATAGCTTCTATTGAGTACAATGACTCATTTAGGGTGGAATTCTACATCTAATGGACTTATGAATGAAATATGAAAAGTGGGGAGAGTATTGACACAAAAATAGTGTTTATTAGATCAAGTTAGCGGAATATATGCCACTTTGAACCAAGATACATCTCTCTTGGCCTTAAACCCGTGTTATCGGTTCGTTTCAAATGTAGCAAAAAAATCAATCTTTCTTTATATCCACCACGAAGGCCTATTACCAAGAATCATTTACTCTTATTGTCAATCCGTTTATAACCATCAAGGTCTTTTTCTTTTTAATCTCATCTATCTTATTGTGGTTTATTTTACTTTCATTTAATTTTATATTAGATGAATTACCTTCAATTATCCAGTTTTGGGGTTATCTTAGCATAACCTATCTTACATTGATTTATTCAGGTTATGGATGCCAATTACTTACTGAATTTCTATCAAAGTTACAAGTTATGTGAGTATCATTTACTGACTACACATATTTACAATTATATTTATGAATCAAAGTTGAGGCCTAATTTATCGTTCCTGTTATACCTAGGTTTTATCAAGTCGGAACATATTTCCCAAGTTCGAATCCATTTTAAAGACTTTCGGTACGTTCATTGCCTGTATCTTTAAGATTCAGCACCATTTTATCAAGTTATAATATCATTTTGGTAAGTATAGAAATTTACCACATAATTAGTGACCCCGTCGGTGGTAGGGTGACAGCCCTTCAATCAGTGATACGTCGTGATGTCAGGCAGGGTTCTTGATCGACCTCGCAGGTATGCATGTATTAATGGATTGTCATATATATATATCAAGCGGTTCACCTAGAGATAATAATAAACAATTCAATTTTATGTTACTTCCATTTCCATTGCTATTGCGAACTAAATGAATTGCGAAAGCGAGTACCCATCAATGGTGTTTCTACGCTCATTTTACAATACAGGAATGCATGTACTGAGTTTTAGCTCATATTTTCGAATTGTTTTCATGTTTTTCATTTTAGGTAATGAAGTATCACATGCTTCTCCATTTAGCAAGGCCGTTTAGAAGTCATCAGATGCTCACGGTGGATTAAGCATAGCATGAATGTTGGGATCGACCTCAAGATCAAGTTAGGTTTATCTTCAATATACTTGTGTAGTGTAGAGTTCTAGTTGGCACATGGTACAATTAAGTCAATTGTATTGAAATTGAACTATTATGGACTTTGGACTTAGAGAGTTTCAATTTAGTAGATGTTGTGATTGTGAACATGAGTTACAAGATTGAATGGTTTCAGTGTGCCTCGTCCTTATTAGGACGGCGGTAGCGCCTTCCATCTTTAAGTATTTGGTTGCGGTTATCTATGAATCAAGTAATTAGCAATTTGGGAGCGTTACATCATCTAAACATTTTAGAGGATTATCAAAGTATAGTTCTTCGTATAATGGTTCTTGTTGTTCAACAATATGCTCTTTAATAGATAACTCAAGTAGTGAGATTGTTAGTGCTATCTCACATTCTGCAGGCATTACCTTCTCATCACACTGGCTGCTTGTGATCTCAATCTTTAGATAAGTGTAAGCCTTTCTTCATTTTTCAATAGGAATTGAATGGCCATTAATTGCAAATATTATCTAGTTTATGGTCTGTGTGCATGGAGAATATAACATCTGAAAATTACTTCCAATAATCATATCATTAGATGGTTGATCAGTAGCCCAAAGCACTAGTATATTGCATTGTACTCCTCCTAATTCTATGGATAACGCTTCTATGGCTTCTTTGTGGCCCATAATGCTATTATCAGCTATCCTTGTAAAGGATTCTTGCCACACATATTCTGGAAACAAAGATCTTTTTCCATAGTATACGGAACAACCACTATCTTTGTAGGCACAATTCATATTTGTTATATCCCTTTAAACGTAGGTTTATTGGGATATAAATGCTATTGGAATTTGTGTTGGTGACTTCATAGCTTATCTCCACAATCATATTTTTAACTAATTCATCTTGATGAATTGGCTCACTAGTAGTTCTTGTTTTGTACCCAATGACTTTTCTATCTAGACTCATACTTCGGTCTACACTATGCCTTACGAGTTCAAGACTCATTCTACTCATTTCACTTGTCATACTAATTCTGTCATCTTTTTTAAGCTCTTCTTCAGCTGATGAATATTCCTGATTCTGATATTGCACTCATGCTTCTTAATAATTGGTATTTAATGGTAATTTGCCATTCTTATTAATTTTTATCACATTTTTCTCATTGATTTTTATAGGATTGACAAAGCTAGATATCCATGACCTATCAATCTTTATCTCTTGTGGTTGGACTTTGTCCTTTGAATTTTCTGCTTTGGAGTAGGACTATCAAATTTTTCTGCCTCTATCATTGTTACATACGTCTTTGGATCTATAGTATTATCTAATTTATATATTATTTATCAAAATATCCTCACTTGATAACCTCATCTTTTCATATCCATCCCAAATGTTATTTTATCTTAAGAGATAGGAAGTTTTTAGCAAACTCATCTTTCAGACTCACGTAATATCTAGGTCGGCAATTGAATCCTAATGATCTATTACATAAATTAGTCTTAATTCCTGTGATAATTTGATTATTAAACTTGGTGTACTTGATATCACATAGTAGAGTATAAAGATCAATATCTTTATCATAATATTGTAATGGCGTAATTTGACATTGGACACTTCCAACGTGGATATATCTATACTTTCTATCTTTGTTATGCTTAAGAACATTTTCCCAATTGATGGGATTAACTTCTCCCACATCATATTCATAGTCTTTTATTTCTATATCTACTTCCATCATTTCACATATGTACTTACTATTTAACTGAAAGATGGATTTTTTATAGATCATAACCTCTCTATGGGTAGGAATACCGATAGAGGTAAGGTTGCCTATAGCTGGATCTCCCCAGACCCCGCAAAAGCGGGACCCACACTAGGAGTTTGATGTTGTTTGTTGTTGTTGTTGTATATCTTTTTGAATTATGGGAAGAACCCAATCTCTTTTGACTTTTTCGTTCTTCTTATCCACAACAAATTCTTGTCCTTGAAGGTCACCAAGAATAATGGAACTACTTTCCACCATATCACTAGTCTCTTCATAATCACTTTCCTCAATTCATTTTCTAGCACAGTCTCAACAATTCCCTTCTTGTTTTTTAGAGTTAGCTCTAGTGCTTCTTCTTCGTTAAACTCAAAATAATATGCACCAACCAAGGTTTTTGTAAGCTTGTTACTCTTGCTATTTTTGCATCTGTTTGCATAATGACCTGCTTCTCTACATGCCCAGCACTTGCAGTTATGTTTCTCAACAGGAGAATAAGTAGCTTTCCTAAAAAATCTTTGTTTTTTAGGGCTTGGTTTGTTATAGTATTTTCTTTTATATTTCTCCCCCCTTTGCTTGTTAAAGCTCTTTTTCTTATAAACCTTTCTTTTTCTTCTCCTTTCAGGTTCCTTTGCCCATTGGTGAGGAGAATCCAAATAGGCTAAAAACTATTTCTTCATTTTCTTTAGCTTTTGGAGATCAAGGCATTGATCATTGAGCCATTTTTTTAAATAAGAGATTCTTGAACCAAAGGTATTAATGACATCTACTTTTTCAAGCGATGCAATTTGCTTTTCATTAATTCTAGAATTTATCTAGTATGGTAATTTGTCATAAAACATACCAAGATTAGCTTTGTTATGCCAAATTTATAATAATATTGATAAATTTCAGCAATATAATTTTTTAGATATCTCATATCCCACAACTCTATGTCATTAATCTTTCTTCAACATTCTCCAGCTTTTTGTTCCGAATCAAGTTTAGTTCTGATAAATTTAGTTTCAATTTATTACATAAATTTTTGAACATTGCAGTTGGTGTTTTCATCATTCTTAATGCATTTGTACCACCCTCATTTAACGAATCATACCAGTAAGCTACCGTGCTAGAAAAACTATATTCGATATAGTTTAGGAAATTTGTAGCAGTCCATGTAGTATTCAGACTTAGGAAACTGTTCATGCCTCTTTTCCAATGCTCAAATGTTTCTTCTCTATTACGAGCTCCATAAATATTTAAGATCTATCTTATTTGACTAATCGAGGTAAGACCAATTTCTTCAAATGTCCTAGTTTTCGTTGGGGTAAACGCAAAGGAAAAATTCGTCATACGCCTTGCTGGAACGTACCTAGGCCTCATAAAATGGGTATTTCTTCTAGAAGGT
Source organism: Selenicereus undatus (assembly GCA_017589665.1). Classification (NCBI taxonomy): domain Eukaryota; kingdom Viridiplantae; phylum Streptophyta; class Magnoliopsida; order Caryophyllales; family Cactaceae; genus Selenicereus; species Selenicereus undatus. The sequence continues at coordinate 84,885,204 of JACYFF010019584.1, forward strand.
TTCCTAAATTCCTCAGTTTTAGGAACTAAGTTATTAGCTAGATTGGACTCAATTTCATACGTGTCAAGCTCTTCTCCAATCTTGTTAATCTCATCGTTAAATACCATTTTGCCATATTTTCATCCAGTTTTCTTCTAATTTCTTCTAAAGGTATAACATTAAGATTCTCTAGTTTAATTAGGCTCATTTATTGATATATTTCATCTTCCAACTAGACATTATTTGTCTCTTTATTTCCATCAAATATTACATGTTGTTTATCAACTATTGTGCCCATGTTGTTTAATTCTTTTGCATCTTATTCTTTATCAAACATATTATGTAATTCTTCAAGATTAAACTGCTTATACTATATCCTCTTCTTCTTTCTCGGCCTTTTCAGATGATTTTTCAATTGATTTTTGTCCTACTTTTTGGATTTTTATATCATGCAAAGGAAATGGGTTGTTATTTTTTAGGTTTTGGTAATGATATTTACGATGAAATGAAGTACTAATACTTAAAGTAGATTTTTCACTATGTCTAATCTCGTTAACTAAATAAAGATGAAAACTGAATTTCGGTCGTAATTTTAGCCAGTTCGGCTTTTAATTCTACAACTATATCCGTGATATAGTTTTAGAGGTGCTACTGAAGTGATTCTTTAGGGTGAATGAACAATATGTGAATAATTAGGAGCAAAGCAAGTAGGTGATGACTCAAGCATTACATAAGATTACTTCAAGCATTAAACACAATTAATTAACCTAATTAATCATTAATTAATCTAATTATCTTAATTATTTTTTTTCACATGGTGCTGATAATAATTGAAACAAGGCCAAAAATATTGCTTACAAGAGAAATTATACATGCACAAAGTAAAAAATTTCGAAAGTAAGTTTTTAAGTTTTGGGTAAAACATACAAATATGGAAAATTATGGGCAATTTTTATAAACTAACATAGTAGTTTGGTCTTGAAAAAAGTTCCCATAAAATTTTGAGGGTCCTTTTTGCTAGTTACCTCATAAGACAAGTTACCTTATAATTAGTTTTAAAAATCGAGGGCTCTTAAAATAGTTTACACTAAACCGAAGATACCTTTGTGTAATTTATTCGATGACTATTCAAAATATGAGTATGTGTACCTGTTATCTCATTGTTATGAGCTGCTAGATGTGATTAAATTTTTTGTAGCCAAGGTAGAGACCTAGTTAGAACTGAGGGTTAAGACTCTTCAAACTGATCGTGGTCGTGAATAACTCTCACATATGTTTAAAGGGTTTTATGAGGACAAGGGTATGCTTAGACCACTTACGATTCTTAGTACTCCACAACAAAAGGGTGTGATAGAGCGTAGGAGCTAATCATCGCTTGACATGGTCAGATCAATGATGGCACACACCAACTTTCCAATTAGTTTTTGGAAGGACGCATTGCTCACAGCAGCTTATGTACTTAACTGTGTGCGAAGTAAGAGTGTAGCCACTATATATGAGTTATGGCATGATAAAAAGTCCTCTTTAGATCATTTACGCATGTGGGGTTCGGCTGGTTATGTACATAACCCAAACCATAAACATGGGAAACTAGGTCCAAGGGCCACCAAAACGGTATTCATGAGGTGTCCTGAACATTCTAAGGGATATGTTATGTTTGGTGAACACTCAAATGGTGGTATGACAGAAACAGATTCCCACAACGTTGAGTTCCTTGAGGATGAATTTCCCAGTGTTGGTAAAATAAAAAAGAACTTAAAGTTGGATGAGCCATAGGAAGATGATCCACTATCTCTCAGTGAGGGGAAGAATTTACACGCTCACCAAGTTACCGAGGACAGTACTCTTCTAGTTTCTGGAAGAGATGATGAGAATTTGGTTGCACAAGGGAATCAGCATGAGAATGAAGCTCATCCTCAGTCTCTAATTCTTGAAAATGAGGGTAGTTCACTTATTAAGGATCCCACATCTCCGAGGAATATTGGGAGCGATTCTCTACCTATTGAGGATTACATTCCTCTTACAGATAGGGGGAGGAATTCCTCTATGAGTCAAACAAACGAAGGTCCAAGGCTCTGGAGAAGTGACCATGGAAGAATTGCTCGACTATATTCTCAAATGAAAGAGAAAATATTCATGTGCACTCCTTCGGAAATAGATGAACCTACCTCTATTCAAGAGGCCATTGATTCACCAAACCACAAAGAGTTGATAGATGCCATAATGGATGAAATGGACTCTATGGCAAGAAATAAGGTTTGGGAATTAGTTGATCCTCTTCCCCGATGTAAATTGATTGGGGACAAGTGAGTAGTTTACCCAAATTGAGGGGGTAGACTAGGGGTGAGCGCAACCAAGAACCTAGTTGGAATTTTAGGAACTAGAATCGGACTCGGACCCGATTGGAACCGGGTCCTAGAATTTAGATCCGGTCGGGGCCAGGTCTGGTTTCAGGTACCCGATTCCTAAATAGTGTTTCTTTTTGTTTTCATTTTCCCTCTAATAAAATAAGGAGAGTGAGGGATTGAAAGAAGTTGAGAATTCACATCTGAAGCCAAATTCCTAAAAACCAAATTATAAGGCTAACTTAAATACAAAATGAGTAGTAAAGAAGATTCACATACTTTATAATAACCTCAGGGAATTAGAGACAATATTAATCAAAAATCCACAAATCAAGATTACAAAACGAACAAGAGACCTAAATATTATTTTAATTCAGTTGAAACAGAGAGAGGAAAGTGGGAAACTATCAAATTAATATAAAAACAAACATCTAGTAAGCAATAAGATTCATGAGGACAAGAGTTAAAGCTTGAAGGAAGAAATTCATGGTCATAAAAAAAAAGGAAATGGTTAAATTGGGGTAGTTCGAAGTTGGGTCTTTGTATAAAAGATACATCACTTGGAGAATAAGCGTTTATTTTTTATACTTTCTTCATCAAAATTCTTTAAATTTTGACTGGGTACCAGGTACCAGGTCTTGTTCAAATATTTTAAGCACCCGAATAACCGGGTCCAATTGTTTAGGACCCGGATAACCAGGTCCTAAATTTTGGACCTGGTCTAGCTGGGTCTAGGTCGGTACCCACGTCCAAACTTATTGCCTCAACTAGCCTAATTCTTACCCATTTGGACTTAGAGTTGTTTCAAATGAACGTAAAGACTATTTCCCTTAATGGAAGTCTTGAAGAAGAGATCTACATGGATCAACCTGTTGGCTTTGTATTAAAAGATCAAGAGGACAAAGTTTGTCGTTTTAAAAGGTCTCTTTATGGTCTCAAGTTGTCTTCCAGAGTGTAGTATTTCAGATTCTAAGTTATTTAGAAGACCACTGTGTTTTAATTTAGAAATCTACGGAGGAGATGATTTTCCTTACTTTGTATGTTGACAACATACTACTGGCTAGAAACAACATGGAGATTATCAAAATTACTAAGCAACGGTTATCCTTCATCTTTGAGATGAAGGACACGGGGTGAGGTTAGGTGTGTCCTAAGCGTGGAAATAATTCGAAACCGTTCCAAAAAAATTTCTTGGTCTATGCAAAGAAGCATACATTAATAAAATCTTGGAACATTGTTAGATGCGTTCTTCTAAGACCATGGGCACTCCAGTTGAAAAGGGTATAACTTTAAGTCTTGGTCAATGCCCTAAAACAGATAGAGAAAATGAGAGAATGAGCAATGTCCCCTATGTAAGTGCAGTAGGAAGCTCAATGTATGTCATGTTGTATACACGACCAGACATTTTTTTGCAGTTGGTTTAGTAGGTTGTTACCAAAGTAACCCGGGACATGCTCATGGGTAAGTTGTCAAGAGAATCTTTCGTGACCTACGTGGTACTACTGACTTGATACTTTGCTATCAGAATAGGGACCATGAGTTGAAGAGATACTCGAATGTTGATTGGGGTGGTCATCTAGATGAGTCTAGGTCAACCTCAGGATATTTATTCAACCTAGGGAAGGGAACAATATCTTGGTGTAGTAAGAAACAAGATGGTATAGCACTTTCAACTATGGAAGCAAAATATGTTGTTTGTTGTCGTGTCGCTTAGGGGGCTATATAGTTGAGGAGTTTTCTCCAGGATCTTAATCTCACTCCTAGAGTTGATGATCCTACAAAAATGATGTCCGACAATACTGCGGCCGTTTAGTTTACGAGAGATCCAAAATTCCACAGGAAAACAAAACATATAAAGAGGCGTTATCACTTTATTCAAGACACCATAAAAAGGAAAAAAGTTACCATTAAGTATATATCTACAAGTAAAATGATAGTAGACCCTTTAGCTAAGCCTATTCTTAGAGACGCTTTGTAACACCCCTACCTCAGAGGCTAGTGATGTTGATAATTTCTTAAATTTTAGAATGAAACACATAGAGTTTCACCTAAAAATTGACTATATCCCAGGCTTAAAGTCGTACATTAGATTCCTGCAATAAATAAAAGTATAAAGTACATATCTGCAAGCTCAATAACTACAAGCCAAAGACCACAACTCTACGGGCCACATGACTAGAGTAAACCAAGTATAAGGTATAGTAATAAAGAAAGAATTAAGAGATACAGATCAACGGATCACACATCTGGAGCATTGTGGTTTTCATCCCAAAAATAACTAACTTTCACTAAAAAGACAACTGACTAATTAGATGGTTGACTCACACAGCCATTTAGAACAACTTCTAGCCAATATGGATTACACGAAGTTTACCAATTAACTTCCACATGCATAATGGCCTACAAATACATTACATTACACTGTTCTACTCACGATTCTGCACGTATAAGCACTTAACTTCTTTTTCCACAGCGAAAGGAGCTTCCAACTTAGTTTACATGAGCCGTCTTCTACCTGTCATATCAGAAACCTGGAGAAAAGGGGGAATAGAGAGTGAATGAGCTACCACACGCTCAGTGAATCTTTATCAACTCCATAAAGCAAAACAGTTACAAGCAATACCGATAAGTAGTAAGTGCATCATAGTTACACTATTATTATCGGATTAGACAATTAAGGCTTGAAAAGAAAACTTCATCCTCCAATATAAATAAATCCACTGAGACTAATGGCCACACTTTAGCACCTACACCCCACTAAGTAACGTCGTTTGAAATTATAGCAAAGTAAGGTGACGTAACACATGTTAAAGAAGGAAAAGAAATCCTCATTGACGTTTTTAAAGCACAATTAAACCGTTTGGCCTTAAAACGAGTGATTTCATTCAAATTTTCCCGCTTAAGGATTTATGCTCTTTTCTAAATTCCCGAAATAATAAAAGTAAGAACCCAAATAATTTGCTTAAATAACGGGAAAATAAGATCATTTCTTTTGGCATAAGATTACATAACATGCTAATTAAGGGATATCTACACTCACCCTGTGTGAGATCTACACTCACAATTCGCATCATCCCCGGGGCATAACATAACATTGTACCTTACCTACATCAGGGTCTTCTAGGGTTCCCACTTCTGAGTCTACTTTCTAGACATTAGGGTTTCTGCAAATTGGGTATGTTCCCTAACCATGGCCACTTAATAAGCACTTATTTTGGCCACTTTTAATTAAACCAAATTGTTTTGGCTATTTAAACCCTTGTCACCAGCAATAAAAGCTTTTCTCACCTTCAAGTAAGTCACAAGCCTTTTTTTTTCAATAATTTGCTCGCAAGACCATAATTATGCTTGTTAGGCCAAAATAATTTCCATAACCGTATTATCGATTTATAGTTCTTCACTTTCAAAAAGAGAAAGTCACTTAAGTTCATTTCGAGTTTAGTAGCTCAAGATCTTACTCTTTACATAACTTGCTGATATATATACATCGTAACTTAGTTTGCAACTAAACATTTTAGTCGTTCCTAAATTCGTTTCAATCCTTTGTATTTAAAAGATGAGGTTCAAAACAAGCTCATGTTCTTAGAGTATTACCTTACTCAATTCAAGTTCACGTTTCAATTATTTAATCCGTCGAACCATTCAGCAGAACCATTCAGCTGAATCGTACTGCAATTTAAAAATCATTCACGCTACAAGTAGTTTCAGCAATTGAAGTAGCGAATGAATTTGTGGTGAATGGGAGTTACCTAAAGCACTTTGCGCTAATTAGGAAGAACCTTTCTACGTTATTTTGGTTCCAGACAATTAGCACGAAATAGCTTCATGCATTCAAGATTTAATGACCACAATTAACATAACTATTTTTAGTTTTCGTAATTCAGCAGAATCAGCCTATAACTATTTTTAGTTTATGGAATTCAGCAGAATCAGCCTATAACCATGTTCAGTTTCAGTAATTCAGCAGAGTCAGCCTATAACCATTTTTAGTTTCAGTAATTCAGTAGAATCAACCTATGACTGTTACATTTTTGGACTCAGTTCACAATTCTGTAAATAATCCAACACCCAGCGCTCCCTCCTCACAGCGCCTCCAACATAGTCCTCAATTTCACTCACACCCCAAATTCACCAATTGCTCAATTTAGTTTTGATCAACATCAAAATCACCCAATTCTCGTAATCGAATAATTCAAGAATCACCAGACTGACATACAACAATAATTATAATGCATGATTAAAATCAAAATATAATCAAGGTATGAACTGACACAAATTCTGCAACATGACACCTTCTAAACCAACAAATAGATTCGATTCAACATTATTATCACCAATTCTCATAATCCAACAACTTGAGATTCACCAAACTTATATGCAACCATAATTACAACGCATAATTAAAAGCAGAATATTATCAAGGCATATCTGACTCAAATTCTGCAATATATCACCTTCTAAACCCACAAACAGATTCATGCAATTTGCTGAAACGCATCCTACTTAATATCTCAACAAAAGGGGTCATAAAGTTTGGAAAACTACTAATAGTTTGAGGAGATTAAGAACACTCACCTCACCTCCGGGCTTAGGACCTGATTTCTGGGTTGATTGGGCAATTTAGGGGGGCTGGGTTTCACGTATCCTCTTCTCTGGGTTGCTTGGTTTGAACCTCTTACAGTAGTCTCCTACCTCTTCTAGTTGTTGCTCGATTCTGCTCATTTTCCTCCTCCTTTCGCTCTCCTTCGGCCCATCGCCTTCCTATCTGTGCTACATCAATAGCCTAGTGAACCTGAGGCCTTCACCATTCTGCCATCATGATTGAAGTAGACCAGCGATTGAGCAACGCTGTTGCCAATGTCACCACCTTCGCAATTGCATGCCCTGCCGCTTCTGATACAGGAACATCAATTACATATTTTTTTCAATTTTCTCATTGTTTTTTTTATGCAAAGTTAGTTATGGTTGTTAGGGGAGCTGATGAGCTGGCATGAGCTGGCCATTTGTTACCGGGAAATCAGGGAAGCTAAGTCATATAACAATGGAAATGAGGAATAAAACGGGTATCCAAAATTCTGATTCAATACTCTCCCTCTCAATCTCTCTCTAATCTCAGCTCATTTGCTCAGTACAGGCATTATCGAAGCTCCCATTCTTGTTAATTCGGGCAGCTTCCTTGACCCTGTATCAGTGGTATCAGAGCCTCTCTCGATCAAGGGTCTGAGAATAGCAATCTGGCACCCACCAGGAATCAAACGGCCATGGAAGAAACCTTAAGAACTCTTATGGAGGATCATAAGAAATGGATGCAAGAATAGATTGATGCCCAGAATTTACGATTCAATGAACAGCAAAAACAGATGCTTGAACAACAGCAACAACACCAGCTACTAATGGGTCAGATTATGGAACAGCTTCAGAATGGTGATGGAAGGAGTTACCAACGAATGGGCAATGGTGATCAAGGGGTAAGGAATTCTGTTTTGTTCAATCCAAAAGTAGAGTTTCCTTGTTTCGATGGAAATGACCCGAAGGGGTGGATAAAAAAATGTACTCGATACTTTACTTTGTGCAAAATTGTTGAGGATCAGAAGGTCGACTTAGCAGCACTACATTTAAAGGGGCAGGCTGAAATCTGGTTTAATAGCTACATATTGGGTAGAAGGAATCTCACTTGGGAAGAATTTATATATGATATCAGTGCTAGATTCAAGGATAATCTGGGTAGCAAGGTTGTGGAGGAGTTCAATAGGCTGAATCAGTCAGGATCATTGGATGATTACATTGCTAAATTTGAGGAGCTTAAGGCTCTTCTACTTCTGCGGAATCCCACCATGCCTGAGCCATATTTTTTGGAAAGTTTTATTGGAGGCTTGACAGCTGCAGTCAAACCCATTGTGAGATCATTTAAACCCACTACAGTCAGTGAAGCCATTGAATATGCTAGACAGCAAGAAGAATCCATTCAAGCCCTAAAAATACCCCCAGACAGATCACAACGAGCTTACATACCTCCATCAAAACCCATCTTGACTCATGCCCAAACATCCAAACCACTTCTACCTACCCCTGTAGCACAGGCCAGAGCATCCCACAACCCAAATACTACTACTCTAATACCTCAAAAACCCATGAGATTTATACCTGCAGCTGAAAGAGCTGAGAAGATAGCTAAGGGATTGTGCTATTTTTGTGATCAACCATTTGAGAGGGGACATAAGTGTGCAACCAAAGGAAAACAATTGTTCTTGGTGGAAGTTTCTGATGAGGTTGGAGAAGTAATGGAAGAGGTGGGGGATGAACAGGAGCCTTTCATGGAGGAGATGGAGCCTCAAATTTCCATGAATGCCATGTGTGGGAACACAGGTTTCCAAACAATGAGAATCAATGGACACGTGGGAAAGAAAACCATCCACATTCTCATAGACTCGGGAAGTACACACAATTTTCTGGATGTGAATTCAGCCAAGAAACTAGGCTGCAAACTTGAGCCTCTGCCAGAGCAACCAGTCACTATAGCCAGAGGTAACAAACTGCCATGCCATTATGTTTGCAAGGGCTTCAGATGGTGGCTGCATGGCACTGAATTTAAGTCAGATGTTTATCTCTTACCCTTGGGAAGTTGTGACTTGGTGTTAGGGGTCCAATGGCTGTCCACTTTGGGCATTATTAAATGGGACTTCAAGAAACTTAAGATGGAATTTATGCAAGGCAGCAGGCAATTCACATTGAGAGGAATTAGAAGTGGCAAAGTGCAATTAATGTCTCAGGAAACATTACCAAAAGCCCTCAGACATGCAGCACAGCTTTTCATGATACAATGGTTACCTGCAGTGGAAGAGTCATGTTTAGCCCAGGAATCAAGTCTCCCTATCAAGGTTCCAGCTCCCCTACAGTACATATTGGAAGAATATTGAGATGTGTTTCAGGATTCACCATCATTTCCTCCAGCTAGGGGTGACTTTGATCATAAAATCCCTCTTAAGGAAGGTACTTCACCCATTAGTTTAAGACCTTACAGATATCCCCTTAAACAAAAGGATATTATTGAACAGTTGATACAGGAGATGTTCAGCAAAGGAATTATACAACTCAGTTCCAGCCCCTTTGCCTCACCTGTGCTATTGGTAGGAAAGAAGAATGGTTCATGGAGATTATGCGTGGATTATAGGGAGCTGAATAGACACACGGTAAAGGATAAATTTCCTATCCCTGTCATTGAAGAGCTCTTAGATGAATTTGTTGGATCCACTGTCTATTCTAAGCTAGATCTAAAGTCAGGCTATCATCAGGTCAGAATGAGTGAGGAGGACATTGCAAAAACTGCATTTAAGACTCATTTTGGGCATTTTAAGTTCTTAGTTATGCCCTTTGGGCTAACTAATGCACCAGCCACATTTCAAAGCCTTATGAATCATGTGTTTAGGAGATTCCTCAGAAAATTTGTTCTAGTTTTTTTGATGATATACTGGTTTACAGTAAGGATTTGCAGCAGCATACTGAGCATGTGAAATTAGTCCTTCAAGTTATGAGGGAAAATGAGTTGTTTGCAAAGCTTAGTAAGTGTCAGTTTGGTATTGATAGGGTGGAATATTTGGGACATTACATTTCAGGGAATGGGGTTGAAACTGATCACAAGAAGATAGCTGTAATTATGAATTGGCCACTACCTACCAACCAGAAGGAGTTGCGAAGCTTTCTAGGTCTAACCGGCTACTATAGGAGATTTATCAGAGGGTATGCCATGATTTGCAAGCCTCTTACTGACCTCCTTAAGAAGGATGGGTTCTAATGGGACACTGCAGCAACTAATGCTTTTGAAAAGCTTAAAGAGAAGATGTCCTCAACTCCAGTGCTAGCCCTTCCTAATTTTGATCAACCATTTTAGATTGAAACTGATGCAGCTAGCTGTGGCATTGGGCAGTATTACAGCAGAATAGGCATCCTATTGCCTTTATCAGTAAGAAGTTAGGTCCAAGATGGCAGAAGTTATCTGTATATGAAAAGGAGCTGCTGGCTATCGTTTTTGCTGTGCAAAAATGGGAGCAATATTTGATGGGAAGATCTTTTGTCATCAAGACAGATCAAAAGAGCCTTAAACACTTGCTGGAACAGAAAGTATCAACACCCTTCCAACAATTTTGGCTATCAAAATTAATGGGATATGACTATACCATTCAGTACAGGAGTGGTACTGACAATGTGGTCGTTGATGCACTCTCCAGGGTTCAGGGTTCAGATCTTCTCCTAATGGCATTATCCACTGTTGGTTCTGACTTGCTTGCTCTAATTGAACAAGGGTGGACCAGTGATCCTATCTTGGCTAATATCATTCGGCATAAACACCATGATCTGAATGCTTTTCCTAAATATCAGTGGGTTAGGGGACAACTGAGGAGGAAAGGTAAGCTAGTTATTGGCAATGACCCTGTTTTAAGAAAGAAAATTTTGCAGTGGGTACATGCTTCACCTACTGGGGGCCATTCTGGGAGAGACACTACCCTGAAAAGATTGAAACAATTATTCTTTTGGAAGGGCATGAACAAGGAAGTTCAGAAATATATCCGGGAGTGTATAGTGTGCCAAACTTGCAAATATAACACCAATGCTCCTTATGGACTTCTACAGCCTCTGCCCATACCCAGTGGAGTTTGGGAGGATATCTCTATGGATTTTATTGAAGGTTTACCCAAATCCTTAGGAAAAGAGGTTATCTGGGTGGTAGTTGACAGACTCAGTAAATATGCCCACTTTGTGGCACTATCTCACCCCTATTCTGCTGAGACTGTAGCCCAAGCATAGCATACCTGGATAATATATTCCGGTTGCATGGTGTTCCTAAAAGCATAGTAAGTGACAGAGACCCTGTCTTTCTAAGCACGTTCTGGCAATCTTTGTTCAGGACATTAGGAGTGGACCTACACCTCTCTTCTGCATACCATCCTCAGACTGATGGTCAGACCGAAGTGGTTAGCAGATGTTTGGAGCAATATTTAAGATGTATGTGCTTGCAAAATCCTAAGGAGTGGCTCAAATGGCTTCCTCTTGCAGAATATTGGTACAACACCACCTTCCAATCAGCCATTCAAATTACCCCCTTTGAAGTGTTGTACTGCCAGCCCCCTCCATATCATCTTCCTTATCTCCCTGGTGAGTCAGACCATGCTATGGTTGATCGGTCAATGCAGACTAGAGAGGCCATGATTAAACAACTTCAGCACAATTTGCTCCGAGCCCAGCACAGGATGAAGATGTCAGCGGATCAGCACAGAACTGAGAAAACATTGCAGATTGGTGATTGGGTCTGGCTTAAATTGCAGCCCTACAGGCAGTCTAGTATGTCCAGCAGTAGTAACATGAAGTTGGGTCCCAAGTATTCTGGTCCCTTTATGATCCTTGATAAGGTGGGACAGGTAGCTTACAAACTGGCTCTCCCAGCTGAGGCTATGATTCACCCTACTGTACATATCTCTCAGTTAAAACCCTTTCATGGACCACTACCTCCTCAACCTTACATTCCTGTATGGATGAGAGGAACACAGGCTGGGCCAGCTTTAACTCCATACAAAATCTTAGCACGCCGAATGGTGAAGCGGCAGAACAAGGCAGCAATTCAGTATCTGATCCAGTGGTCACCCCATGATGAAGACCAGGCTACTTGGATGTTTGCTGATGAATTTGAGTCCAAATACCCATCCTTTCAGCTTACTGCTCAGCCTTGAGGACAAGGCTCTCGGGAGAGGGAGCTGTGATACAGGAACATTAATTACATATTTTTTTTCAATTTTCTCATTGTTTTTTTTATGCAAAGTTAGTTATGGTTGTTAGGGGAGCTGATGAGCTGGCATGAGCTGGCCATTTGTTACCGGGAAATCAGGGAAGCTAAGTCATATAACAATGGAAATGAGGAATAAAACGGGTATCCAAAATTCTGATTCAATACTCTCCCTCTCAATCTCTCTCTAATGTCAGCTCATTTGCTCAGTACAGGCATTATCGAAGCTCCCATTCTTGTTAATTCGGGCAGCTTCCTTGATCCTGTATCAGCTTCGCCACACCTCCGCTTACTTGCTCGCTCACTCCATTTTCTCTCTTTCACCTCTTGGGCTTGAAGGGTCGCAAGGAAGGGGAAGCAGCACCCCTTCCGCTTCCGTTCGAGCCCGAGAAAGCCTCCATCCCCCCTCCCCCTTTTTTTGTTCTTTTCCTTTTATTTTATTTTTGTTTTTATTTGGTTGTTTAATCCCACCTATTACGAATTTGGCCCTAAATAATCTGATCTAGCTTAATCTCGACCCAAATATCCTCATTACTCAGTAATTTCACGTAATTGCATAACAAATCAGAAAAAAAAATAAAATTACTCTCTATAAATATTACAACTAATTAGTACATAAATAAATGGTCTAACATGGCCAATTAAATAGAGCAGAGTTAAGGAAAATATTATTCTAAATAGTTAGCCCCGGATTAAGAACCCCCCGGCTATTACACACTTTCAAAGCTCACGTGATGAGTTTATATTTGTGTAGGACTTAGTTTTTGGATGTATCTAAGTGTATGATGGACATGTCTTTCCTATGTTAAGCATTTATGAAATAAAGATTGATGTTTTGTTTAAGACGTTCACAAATATACAATTATGTTATAAGGCATATTGAAATGTCACCAGGCTTCTGATTGGCCTGGTTACACAGGCAATCGCCCTTTCACTTGAGTACTGGGCAGGATGAGACTTTACCTTATTAACACTAGGTGTGTGCAATGTTGAAATACAATGATTCCGTATCAAAGCCTTATAGCCGAATCTTGAGTGACAAGATTACATTAGGTATGTTGATCTAGCGGCTCAGATTACTTTTTTAGGTAAAACTTAGACTTACGATGCGCATGACATAGAAGAGTGACATGCCTCGCTTAGTGGGAGCTATGCCATGGTACACTTTCATGTTGTGTGCGCTAAATGTCAACCTATTTGATGACTGACTTTGAATTCCTCTTCCTTGTCACTGTATGACACCTATTGGCAATACTCTTTGACTTAGAGTTATGATATGAACTCAAAGTATGATGTTACTACCTTAATGTGTTTTCTAATGGCTAAGATATATACAGTCTAGCGGAACACATTCGGAAAACAGTTATGCTAAGATAGATTATTTTTTATTCTCTAGTGGAATAATCATTTCCCGGTTACCATATCAAGCCCATGCACTTACATCAGTATATGATCTTTTGATATATCAATACGTATAAAGGGTCAGTGTATGCCACTGGTGATGTTTTAAATGATTCATGGTATTGTTATTTTATGAAAGCATTATGTCAGTTAAAATGGAAGTTGATATAACACTACTAGTTTGTTTTTGGTCACATACTCCATTCCCAATATAAAGTGTAAGGAGATTTATTGGCAAACAAATATAGAATTTGTAGTTTATAAGACAAGTAGGAGCTGCTAACTAAAAGTAACGGTCACCATAATCACCCCATCAAATTGGCAATGACAGAGTGATTGATTATGTATTAATCAAGTTAATTTAATTTTTTTGATTCTATTTTAGCTTAGTGCTGCTATAAAAGGGGGAAGGGATCAAATTAGGGATGGGCACATAGCTTGAGCAAGCAACTCTCCAGATCAAATCTACTCTTTGCTCTCTCCCTCAGACTAATCTAGCCATCCTCTAGGATTTGTGTTTAGGGTGTCAACCTTCTGGTGACCCCGTCACCCTAGTAGCCATTTGTTTGTCAGTAGTAGACGATTGATAGATCCGGGCAAATTTTTGAATCGAGGTGAGTCCTCACTATCCTACAAACTGCTTAATCATGAATAGAGAGTTGCTTGCATTCTATTTATGTGTTGTCGATCTCAAAAACATTATCGACAAGCTCCTTAAGTCATTGAGAGCCTAAAGCATAAACGCTAAAGTTCAACCACATTGAACTCTTGTTCTCAAGGACATTAACATGCATCTCAGGAACACACCCTTTCAGAATCATAAAATTCCTATGATATGAAAAGCACTTGAATCAGAGGAAAATTAATTTTATGATATTCTGATCAAATGAGTTAAATCTGGAATTTTCAGGTTCAATTACATTAGAGATTGTATTGATGTATGCAATTCCATGTTGAGAAATCATATCGCAAATCATTGAACAAATTTGGTCATCAATTGATGAATATTTGACTATGAATTTTTCCCTAAATAGAACTGAATCAACATAGTCGCTTAAACTGGATCAATTAATATTTTTTAATTTAATCAATTGATAATCTTGCTAATCGTTCATGATTAATCCGCAAAAAGGAATTTTTTGACGTTTTTTCTTTTTATATATAGTAGTTGGTTAATGTCAGGAAACATATAAAGTGGATTCAATGTATTCCAAAACTAGGAAGGGCCAAAAGTGCTTTATGCAAAGACATAGCTACAGTTAACCTCTCTAGAAATGGAACGTATCAACATCATGATTCAAAAAGAAGCTCATCTGTCTTATCAAAAGAAGAATTAAAGAACTATCACATTAAATAAAGGCTTAGCAAGCTCCTTTCCAAGCCAAAAGAAGCCAAGAAAAAACTAATCAGCTGTTAACTTAATGGAGTTCACTCAAGGCCCTTGAACTAACCTATTCTGAAGCACCTAAAAGGCTACCTCCTTTAGCATCCTCCAAAGGTTGAAATCTCATTGTTTATAAATAGAGATCTTGCAAAAGAAGGAGAGTATGAAACACATGAATACAAAGAGCTCAACTCTACTACTAAGTGCTAGTTTACTCTTAAGTGAAAAATTCAAAATCATTGTAATCTTCATATGCACATTTGAAAATCCTTGTGATGCTAGATGGTTCAGAGAATCCTGCCTGTAAATAAGAGGATTGACTAGGAGAGTCATCCTTCCTAATAGAAGCCAGGAGAAATCATTTCAAGATGTTTTTGAAAATGTGTTGTTGTCAAGGTCCTTTAATGGATGCTTGATTGTGTAATTCTAAGAGTAGATTAATACAAGATGATTGAATTGTAAGGAAGGGTCCTAAGCTAGGATATAGCCCAATTAGATAGGCAAACCTCGTTAAAAAATATTGAATGCTTTATATTTCATTTTGCTTTTACTCTGCATAACTCCCTTGATTTGTCTGCTCAACGTCCTTGAAATTATTGTTCAACATACTTAAGTTTTATATTATGATATAATCTATGCTTAAATCTTAACTTGTAATTGTTTAATGTCACCCACCCTCCTCTGTGGTGACTCAATTAACTAGGGATCAAAAAGAGTTTCAAAGAAGCCTAGTTGGGTGAATGATTGTGTCACCGTCGACGAAACAAGGCAAGATTCAGGAGATGTTCCAAGACATTTAATTTCTAATTGCATCACCTATGAGAATCTTAAACCTCTCTATAAAACCTAATGAACTCTTGTTTTTGTGCATACTACTCTTGTTTTTTCTATAAGGCTACACAAGAAGAAAAATGGTGAGAAACCATGTATCAAGAGTTGAGAACTCTAAAATAAAGAAGTACTTAGACTATCACTACTCCCCCAAAGGAAAGCATGCAATTGGTTGCCAATGGATATTTAAAATAGATCTGAGTCATATGTGACATGTAGAAAAAAAAAGGCAAGTTTGGTGGCGCTTAGCTATGAACAACAACTGGTATAGATTATAATTAACGAGACATTTACTTCAGTGACTAAAATGACTATAGTGAGGACTCTTTTGGTAGTTGCATCCATAAAGAATGGATTATAACGTAAATGGATGTGTCAAGTGCATGTTTACATGATTGCTTGAAAGAAGAGGCTTATATGGCCTTCCTCAAAGATATATAAGAGATAGATGTGAAATTACATCAACAACCCTAAGATAGAGGGAGCTTCAATGGTGGAGTCAGAGTAACAAATGTGCAAACTAGTGAAATCTTCATATAGTCTAAAACAAATGCCAAGCTAGTGGTTTGCAAAACTGTCCACTACCCTGTTGTCTTACGGTTTCCACCAATTCAAGGCAAATGATTCGTTGTTCACCAAGCATCAAGATGACAACTATGTGGCGCAGATAATGTGATCTTGATGGATGATGTGGTCAAATCATGTCTCTAGCCAGACCATTTTCCACATTAATAGAAGCCAATGAGGTAATGCACCATTGATCAAAGCTCATCAAACATATGAGTTAGGCAAGCCCAAATCCCCTCAAACTATGGCAATCATGGTAAAATTACTATTATGCCCTCTATCTACTATGTCTACAAATAGCCAACAACTTTGGCACAAATTCCAATGTAAGATTGCTACATCTGAATAATAACTTGCATACATTGCAAGGAACCCTATTATTTCCTCTTCAAAGATCGCACCTTTATTTCCTAAAGGTTGCATTTTCAAAGTTACCATCTTTGTCATTCATTACATCTAATCCCTAAGTTTAGTGTCGGAGGGGCGTTCCTTGGGATCCAACTCTTGTGGTTTGCATCTGGTCCATGTTATGCTAGAGCACTCAAGGCATTCGGGTCATTCGCAAGAGTTTACGACATAAGCCTGCTCTTCTAGATCATCACGCTTTAGGTTTCTCCAAAAACAATGGGAAATGACCGTGTTGAAATTAGCAAGGTCAAACAATTCTTCCATGGCCAGTTTCACATAAAAGTTTTAGTTAACTTGAAGTCCTCTATGGGAGTAGAAGTCACAAGATCAACTAAAGGAATTTATATTTAGTAGAGGAAATACATATTAGATCTTTTCATAGGAAATGGGAATGGAAAATGCAAAGCCACAACAATTACCTATGAATTTGCACTTCAAGTAGAACTCAAATCAACGGACTCAGCTGTCCAACCCATATTTATATAGAAAATTAGTTGTCAACCTAGTCTACCCAATAATCACAAGACCTAATATCATGTCTGTAGCTTAGCTGATGAGCCAAGTCATGATTACACCTACTAAAGATCACCTAGTAGCGACAAAACATGTCATGAGATATCTCAAGGTTCCACCTAGCTTAGGATCGTGTGTTATAGCGACTCAAGTTCTACTTCGATAGCTTGTTGCGACTTAAAGACACCAGCTGCTCACATTCTAATAAGTTAACTACCTGTATTGTGTTCTGTTGAGGAATTTACCTATTTTTTACAAAGAAAAGACAAAAACTTTCACTACAAGATCAACGATAGAAGTTGAATATAGAGATATAGTTAATAGTTGTTGTGAAAATGTTTGGTTGTTAGCTATTTCCAAATATCTTAGGCTAAATTCTTGAGCGTTGTTTACCCTTTGTCATGATGAAGTAGCTCTAAATTGTCTTTCATTATGTTAGAGATAAACTCTGGTCAAGAAAGTGCAAATGACTTATGTCCAAAGCTAGAACCAGATTGCAGATGTTCTCACCATGATAGGCAAATTGGGTGTTCGACCTCATCGAACACCCAACTTGAGGGGAGCATAAAGAGGAGATCCAAGAAGGTTGTTACCAACAATAGACGGGACATCAACTTGGTTAGAAAAGCTAATTAAGTGGCATGTTAGTTGGTCGATTTCTTACTGATATTTCCATTTGCTTGTAACCTAGAACGTATAAGATGAATGTCTTCTATTAATCCATCATTCCATAATAATGAGAGATTCATTTCTTCACTCCATTTGAGAACTACTCTCTCTAAAAATCTTCATTTGTCATACTTGGAAACACAACTGCCTATGGACATAACCACTACTTACTAGTATTCAGTGGCGGAGCTATGGTGGGGTCACATGGGGTCAACCGACCCCGCTTAAAAAAAAATTTCTGCTAGTTAAGTTAAAATAAATAAATAAACAACATATATATGTAATTTGTGAGGGGCTAATTGCATCAAAATAAGACTGCTCCAGTGGTAGAGAGGGCATGGAATTTGGCCAGAGGTATCCTCACGCGTCCGAGGTTCGAATCTTCCTGCTGTCTATTCTTTTTTTTTGGGCCCAAGTTTTGGAGTAAATTCGACCCTTTCCCTAATTCGACTCGCCCACTGCTCAGTCATAGAGACACAAACGCAGCAACGAGTCCAGCCAGTCAGCCACCACGCCTAGCCACCCAGTGACCCATACCCACCTCCTAGCCGTCCACCACCCTGACCACCGGTACCAGAGACACAAACGCAGCAGGCAGCAACGGTGCCAACGGAGCAACGGCCATTCCAGGCTCACTGTCCAGCAAAGCAACCACCCTGACGCCCAGCCGCGGCCCAGACCCACCTAGCCGTGAGCCTTCCACCACCGGTACCGCCACCGGAGACGTTCGCCGGCAGGGCGGCAGCCCGCAGCCACGGTCACAGACTCACATTGAAGGTTTCTACAATTCTACTCAGTACTCCCCCCTCCCTTATGTTTTCCCTTTGTTGTTTGAAATAAAATGGAATTTGATGTTTGATTGTGAGCGTGATTTGGGTTCGTTGTCATATGCCCATCAGCCCATGAGTAATGAGTTCATTCTAGTATTCTACTATGAGTCTATGAACTATCAATGGTTAATTAAGCAATTGATAGTTTGATTATTGATACTCTTTATTATGACTTTTTAGAATGTGAATTTTGTGATATTAAGTATGACAGTATGTTAAGTTGCTCTAGATAGTTTTTAAATTTTCATTTTCTTTGTCAAATTTTTGATTGTTTACACTTTAATTATTTACATTGTTAGATTAGTTTCAATTATTGAAATCATTTGATGAAATTAGCTATAAATCATTTGTCAATTGTAATCATTTGTCAATTGTAATTATATGTGTTTGTTTACTCCTTCGATTCTCTTCTGATTAGTTATAAATACCTATAATTATTGAATATTTGAATATCCTTCACTTGCCTAATTAAATATTTTTTTGTTTAGTTGAAAATGCATAAATATTTCAAAAGGTTGGCTACCGAATCGTTTCCTTCAACTTCTACACCTGAAAATTCTCCTTTGAATCAAGAAACCAGCGAACATAACACTCAAACACAAACCTCAAATTTTGATGCAAACACTAATCCCTCGTCTTGTGGGAGAAGACGAGTTGATTCAAGTGCTATTCAGTCAGATCCAGCGGAAAGAAAACCAATTTCACATTATCATCCAAACGAGCATGATGAGGTAAGAAGAGCTTATATTCAAAAAGGCCCTTGTCAACCCCGAAATCATGCTTTTCCTCAAAGATTGATGTCTGGAAATTATCGTCGTTTCAATGAGTCTTGGTTTGATACGTATGGCAATTGGTTAGAATATAGCATAAAAGAAGATACGAATTTTTGCTTGTGTTGTTATTTGTTCAAGAATGAGCATGAAAGTTCAAGTCATTTTGGAGGTGAAACATTCACTTCTAAAGGATTTAGAAGTTGGAATAAGACAGAAAGATTTAAGATGCACATGGGTGGGTCAAATAGTGTCCACAATCAATGCGTGAAAAGATGTGAAGACTTGATGATGCAAAAGCAATCCATACAGACTGCATTGGTTAAACAATCAGAGCAAACTAAGTCTGAGTACTACACTCACCTGAATGCTTCAGTTGATATTGTGAGATTACTTTTGTTTTCTGCATTGCCATTTCGAGGCCATGATGAAAGTGAATTGTCAATAAGGAAAGGACTTTTTAAGACTTTCTTACAGTTTCATGCGGAAAAGAATGACAATGTGGGAAAGGTTATTTTAAAAAATGCTCCAGGCAATCATATAATGACTTCCCTTAACATCCAGAAAGAAATTGCAAATGCTTGTTCAAAGGAAACTGTGAAGGCTATTCTTGAAGAACTTGACAATGGATATTTTTCTATATTAGTTGATGAATCTCGTGATGTATCATGTAAACAACAAATGGCTCTCGTTTTAAGGTTTGTTGATAAAAGGGGATTCGTTATGGAGCGTTTGGCTGGCCTTGTTCATGTGACCGATACTAGGTCTTTGGCATTGAAGGAGTCTATTTATTCATTACTTTCTGGATTATCATTGAGTCCATCTCGAATAAGGGGACAAGGGTATGATGGGGCTAGTAACATGCGAGGTCACATTAATGGGCTTAGAAGCTTGATTATGCAAGATTGTTCATCATCCCATTATATTCATTGCTTTGCTCATCAACTTCAATTAACTTTGGTCGCGGTTGCAAGAAATCATAATGATATTGGATGGCTTCTTGACTTGGTTGGTGTCATGTTGAATGTGATTGGAGGTTCCTATAGACGTAGAGATGAATTTTGAGAAAAACAAGCAGAAAAGGTTGAAGAAGCATTACGTATGGGTGAGCTTCAAACTGGGCGAGGTTTAAATCAAGAACTTGGGCTACAAAAACCTGCAGGCACTCGTTGGGGCTCTCATTTTAAAACATTCGCCAATATTATTATCATGTTTGATCCAATTCTTGATGTGCTTGATGTGATTGGAGATTATGCTAATCATCCAGAAGACAGGGTCAAAGCCAAAAGTGCTTTAGATGGCATGCAAAAATTTGAGTTTGCTTTCTTGTTGCATTTGATGAAATTGATTTTAGGAATTACAAATGCTCTCAGTCAAGCTTTACAAAGAAGAGATCAAGACATTGTCAACGCTATATCATTGCTTGGTTCAGCTAAGCGACATCTACAAATGACAAGGGATCAAGGATGGGATTCTTTGATTGAAAATGTCTATGCATTTTGTCACAAGTACGATATTGAGATTCCTGTCATGAATGATTTCCATGTTATTCGGGGACAAAGAGTAAACCGCAGAGTTTTTAAAGTGACAAATGAACATTACTATCATGTTGATGTGTTCTCCACAATTCTTAATATGTAGATGCAGGAGCTTAATAGTCGCTTTCCTGAAGCGAGCACTGAGTTGCTTCTCAGTGTAGCTTGTTTGAACCCAGTAGATTCATTCTCCAGTTTTGATAAGGAAAAAATACCTCGAATGGCTCAATTGTATCAAGATAATTTTGATGAGTTAGGCATTGAGGCACTTGGTTGTGAACTTGATACCTTTATTATCAATGTACATGATGATGAGAGGTTCTCCGACTTGAGGGGAATTGGTGAGCTTTCAAGGAAATTGCTTCAAACGAAGAAGTATCTGAGCTTTCCTCGCCTACATCTACTTGTGAAGTTGGCATTACTTTTACCAGTTTCCACTTCAACTGTTGAAAGGGTATTCTCAGCGATGAAGATCATCAAGACCAATTTGCGCAACAGAATATCAGATGAGTTTTTAAATGATACTGTTATTACTTATTTTGAGGATGATCTTTTTGAAACGGTATCAAATGATGATATCATGTATCGCTTTCAAAACATGAAGGTTCGCCCAGGACAATTGCCGTAATTGTATTAGCTTTGTAATTTCTATTTTATGACTATTGTTAAATTTCAAATTTCAAATCATATATATGTTTGAGTCCCGACCCCGCTTGAATTAATTTCTGGATTCGCCACTGCTAGTATTACACCGTGCACCTGTGGTATTACAAATTGTATGAGTTCTTCCCATCTATCAGCACAGAAGTGCTACCAGAAAGTTAAGGGAGGTGCAGAAGCACAAAAATAGTGGAATAAGATTTAAAATAGCATCAACAACGGAAATTACACTATGTATATTTGTAGATGATTGCATACTTTTTGCAGAACCAATGTTCAATTATGCCAATATATTTGTAAGCGAGTTTCAAATAAGTTCTATGAACACTTAGGTCAAAAATTTAATTTTCACAGCTTTTATCACTGTCCCATGCAATTGTGGATGATAAATAGTTTTCTCTTTTGTTTTTAACAGCACTCAGTAAGATACATTAGGAAACTATTTAAGATGCTCCATTTTATAGGGAGACTATCAGAAGAAGTATTCTTAAATATGTCGCATACGTTACACTAAGCTGCGGACTTGGAAAACAAAAGTAATTTCTAAGTTACAAGGGCATATTGTTACCTGCACATATTGTGTAATGCTGTCAGCTCCCAAATAAGACACCTACATCAATTGATAAAAATCACATAGAAATCTTCCAGAAAAATAGAAATATAACTAAATGTGTACCCCTGGTATAATGGATTTCGATACCTAAACAAACTAAAGGACTTGGACTTTGAAAAACAAGCCTAGTAATTCATAGCGCATTTCTTGGCAGACTTTAAATGGAAGCCATTTAATGGAACAGGTTACGGATTGAACAAAAGAAAATTAAGTATCCAGTTAATGATCATTTCTTTCATTGTTTGCCTAATTCGTGGACCTGAAAGGAATCCTAAGCAATGAAGAAGAATTTAAAAAATGGGTCCGCCCTTTGGTCCTTGAGTTAGAGATATCATTAACATAAATTTTTGGCCCAAAGTGCAAATGAGTCCGTTTTTACCCGCGAAGAGCTTGTTCTTTTGGGTGGGATCTCTAAAAATTGCACTCCATCTAACTCTTTCCAACTCCTTTCAACTCTTTCCAACTTCTTCTAATTTTTCTTGACTATTACTAGACCCAGCCAACCTCCTCCAACAACAATTCCAAAAGTTCCACCCAAAAGTACATGTCTTAGAAAGTCGAAAGTGATCAACTTGACATATGAGTTAGAGTATCCCAAGTTATTACTTTTGACAAAAGTTGGGATAATAACCAACCGCATTCAAGGGCTGATGAGGAATGTCTAAATATAATTGCAGCTAACCATCCTTCAAATTATGCAGTGAACTCCTTACGTTGGGACCTTACATTTAATGGATCTCAAAATGAAATGAAGTAGATATTGTCATTTTATATCGTCATAAGCATAGGTTGATATGAAATATTGGTATCACACTAAACTCAAATTTTTCATTTGGTATCTATGTTATAACTGCTTACCGACAAGTGGAACATTATCAAAAATAGTCTGATGAACATGAACCCATATGCCGACTCTACAATATTGAGAATAGGATCCTACTCACCTATTTTTGCAATGGTATTTCACAACCACAAAAAAAGTTTGGAACCATACATTCTACCTAGACTTGAACAAATCGAGGGTCGGGTTGCATTGAGAGTCAGATTATGAGGCAAGTAGATAAGATTTTCTCAACCCTAACCCTACCTGACCCTCATGTGGGCCAGCATACCCTTGACCTTGACCTTGCGGGTACCCTGGGGTCATCAGGCCAGACTCGGTACTCAAATCTTCCATATATAGAAAATAAGATTTTTTACTAAATTTGAGGGTTAAAAGGTTACGAACCAGTGTACCACAATTACAAACACACTAATGCATAACTAGTGGTTAAAACGATAAGTTCACTAAAACAATTACATCAAACATCCAAGAGGGAGCATTAGAAGGTTACGAGCCAGTGAGATTTGGAGAGATGAATTAGAGGAGATAAGAGGAGACGAGAAAAAGATTTTAAAACAAATAAAATCCAAAGTATCTTGGTTCAATTTTAAATTAGAATTTTTTTTTTAAAAGTGAGGGTCGGTAGGTCAGGTCAAAGGGTCAAAACCTCTACCCGAGCCCGATCATCATCATAGACGGGCACCCTCAATTTGAGGGTCGGGGCAGGTTCAAGACAAAAAAAAAAACAAAAAAAA
This sequence comes from Selenicereus undatus, assembly GCA_017589665.1. NCBI lineage: Eukaryota > Viridiplantae > Streptophyta > Magnoliopsida > Caryophyllales > Cactaceae > Selenicereus > Selenicereus undatus. The sequence goes on from JACYFF010019584.1 coordinate 84,909,062, forward strand.
ACACCCAACCCTCACCCTAATTTTAAGTGTAAAAGTTGTCTCAAACATTTCAAGTTAGATCGAATAAAGGATGATAGATGGCAAAACTAACCTAGAGAAATAAACAAAAAAAGGACTTTGATTGTGATTAATCTTAAAATAAATCCACCAATCAAGTCAAACCCTAACCTTCCCAAGTTATGCTAACATTTAGAGATGATCGGTCGCTCTATCAAAGGTCATCCTAGTCCTCTTTTAAGGGTCAAAGGCTAGTTTGATTATTTGAACGGCCTATTTTTAATTCATGAAGTTACCTCAATTAAACTATAAGAGTAGCAACCAGGAACCTGTGCTAGACAATTAACGTCATCTTTCAATATAAGCCAATTGCTCCAAAACACATATAAAGCTCTTTCACGTATTTTATCGAACAAGTGGAAAATATGAGATAAAAATCAAGCTTAAAACATAAAGGTAGGCCGAGGCCGGTCTTAAGGGCTAATTACAACCAAAGATTACAAATTGAAGTACTATTAAGCATCAAAACACAACCAAAACAAAGAGTTAATAAACTAGCAAACAAACCAAGAAGTATGAACCTACGGAGAGAGAGAAAGAGAAAGAGAAGAAGCTTAGGCTTGAATTCAGTGAAATCTTCAACATTCTGCAAAATAGATGTAAATCTAATTTAAAAATTTTCTTCTCCTAAAGGGATGTTTGAGCTTAACCCTAAAACCCATAACTAAGCCTTCAAGGCGCCCACAAAACACTCCCTTCAAAGAAATGCAAAATCCTGCTTAAATAATCCCGGAAGGTTGGTTATCGAAGTGGCATGGGTATTCGTGTCACCTCCTGAACGGTACTAGAGTCTTGTAGGAA
>JACYFF010019584.1:84924919-84970914 GCA_017589665.1 Selenicereus undatus
TAAAAAATAAAAAATAAAAAATAATAATAAAAAATTACAAATAAAAAATAAAAATAAAAAATAAAAAATGAAAAAAAATAAAAAGTAAAAAAATAAAAAAAAGAAAAAATAAAAAAAATAAAAAAAATAAAAAAATAAAAAAATAAAATAAAATAAAATAAAATAAAATAAAATAAAATAAAAAAAATAAATAATAAAAAAGTAAAACAAAAAAAAATCAAAAATGAAAAATGAAAAATAAAAAACTAAAAATAAAAAATAAAAAAATAAAAAATAAAAAATAACAAACCAAAATTTCACGAAATTTGGATAACTTCATAAATTATCACACATTAATTATATTCTCATTATTTTAATCCATTTCAACCCACCACATAAAAAATATACCAACTTTAACCAATATCAACTCACTTCAACCTACTTCAACTTATTTCAACTCACTTTAAAAAAAAAAATACCAACTTCAACCTACCTTAACCCACCTCAACCTACTTCAACCTACTTCAACCTACTTCAACCTTTTACCCACCCAATTTACCCACGAAAACAAAAGGCCCTAAATCTCACATAATACTTTACAAATTATTAAAATTATGAAGGGGGTGGGTTGAAGTCGGTTGAAGTGGGTTCAAGTAGGTTGAGATAGGTTAAAGTTGGTTGAAGTTGGTATTTTTTTTTTCAAGTGGGTTGAAGTAGGTTGAAATGAGTTGAAGCAGGTTGAAGTGGGTAATTGTGAATTGACCCACGAAAAGAACAGGCCCTTAGTCCTGTTTCTTGACAAAACATTTGAGAAACTGCTTTGGATCACACAATGAAATATTTTTTGTGATCTAAATTTTTTTTCCCTTTTATGAAGTTTTGCGCCATATATATAGCATTAACAACTACATTAACTAAGATTTGTTAATCATAATAATACAATATCGGTGTCATTTAGTAGTGTCCAAAACCCTTAATACCAACATAAGCTCTTAAAATATCAACAAAAAGCACTAAGCTTATATATTTCATTTTGGAGGCTAACGCATTATTTCGTAAAGTTTTTGTTAAGGGAAAAAAAAAACATATTCATGCCTCACAAGTACAAGGCACTAAGTTATTATTTTCATAATTTTTGGGATCACTTTATTTAGCGACCATACTGCCCGCCTCATTCACCTCTCCAAATCTCACTGGCTCGTAACCTTATAGCAGTCCCTATCTAATGTTTGGAGTAGTCATTTTAGTGAACTATACGTTTTAATCACTAAATTACGCATTTGAGTATTTGTAATTACGATACACTTAATTGGAACACTAAATTATCCTATGATCTTTCATTTTATAGGATGTTTAATGTTGAACTTCACAATAAAAAAGAAACTTAATGAAAAATCTCATTTTCTATGTAGGAAATGTTTTAGGATCGAGTTTGACTTGGTGACCCAAGGGTACCCACAAGATCAGGGTCAGGGTCAGGGTTAGGGTTAGGGTGGTATGCCGACCCGCATGGGGGCCGGGTAGGGTTAGGGCCAAGAAAATCCTGTCCGCTAGTTCTCATGACCCAACCTGAGCCTCAATTTGATCAGCTCTAGTTGTCAACCACTTGCTTAGTGGTTTGTTGTTTAGCTAGTGATAGAATAATTTAAGGAATGTATCACAAGGGAGTACTAAGCAATCCTTCATTGCTTCTCCCTATGGTTACTTTTGGATCACCATTTGTGTTTTGTGGAGGGTATAAAATCCTAGAAAAATTGGGAGTGAATGAAAACCAGGTATGTAGCGTTATTATGGATACTGATATTCTTCCAAGGGCATTCTCATGCAAGTATCCTAGGCAAGCAGCATAAGTGCTTAAGCATCTAAATGGATCCTTCTGATCACACCCATGTGTAAACACACTTGTAAATATATTTTCTAACTACTATAGTTTATTCTCTCCTTTTTATCCCCTTCAATTTTCCTCTTCGCAATTCACAACGTATGCCTTTTTCAAAGCACACTAAACACATGAAAAGAATTCTCTTAGTTGCATGGTTCTAGATTCCTAGAAGGAATTCATAGAGAGCTTAATGGCAAGCATCATGGTAGACCCAGCCAACCAAGTTAGCCAATAACTAAGTACCTGACTTGACTAAGACGAAAATCAAGGCCATCCTTTAATCGACTTGAACTCGCTTATGCTCCTTTTTTTTGGGACTAGTCTCTAAACAATGTTGCAAAACATACCTGAATATGTTATAGTTCAAGATGATGCCATCCAGGGATAGTACTGGTTTGATATGTTATGACTCCTGAATTATCCTGATGGTTTGTTGCCACTACTTCAATGTCTCCATTAATCATTGGCATCTTAGTGATGATGTGGTACATTTACATTAATCTTAATTGGAAGAACCATGTTATATTGCTATAACTGAGATACATACCTTTATGTCTAGAATGACATATGCCTTGTTACATAGGGAAAGCTAGCTTAGAGAATCTCTTGGCATCTGACCAAGGCACTTGAACCAGGAATCTCCAGAATGATTCCACATTTAAGCTTATCCTCTCTTATTCCTCTTCTTTTGCACAATTGTCCACCAAGCAAGTATCTTCAGCATCACCACCATCATTTTCTTTCACATCACCACATCCCTCGATTTCCTATCTACATTTCCATTGCATTCTTAGCTCCAAGAGTCTCTGAACCCAGTTCTCTCTTTTCACTTTCGGCCCCTCCTCTATTTCCTCTTCTATCTCCCCCTTATCCGAGCTCTCAGTAACTGACTTCTTCTCATTCCCCGAATACTAATCTTATAGGGTTCGGAAGGAAGTAACTTGAGAATTGCAAGGGAAAAATCCAATAAAAGTGGCTACGGTTAAGCTTGCTAGATCCAATAGACCAGTCACTAACACGACCTGAGGAATGAATGAGTCAGAGTATGGTCTTCTCATAGTGGCTTACTTGTATAGCTCTTCGATGGAGGATGACCACTGAAGACTTGAATTCTTTCCTAAGAAGCCCCTTAGAGACATGGCCATTTAGGAGGTAGTTATATTCTTAGAACAGCAAGCCAATGTATGCTGGTTATTACTGATTGTTAAGGGTAAAGATGTTAGACAATTTCATATGAAAGAATGATCATCTTCATATTAGAGTATTAACTGAACCACTATGGCCCTTTTTATTAGAATCTCCAAGAGCACTTCTATTACATGTGTTGGCTATACTTGTGGAGATACCTCCCATACAATGGCTTGGTCTTCTATAAGTGAAGAATGCTGCAAAGGAGTTGCTGACTTGGGTTATACTTATAATTATGGAAGAGCAACCCTCTAATTATTTAAGTTACTGATTTATGGAAAATTTTCCTTAACTCCTACGAGCCCAAAAGACCTTATCTTCCATTTATTGACCCTTCAAAACTTCAATGGAAGCAATCCTCTCCAGAGAGGTAGTTTACAAAATCATCCACCTCCAAAGCCTTCCTTAGTCCCTATACCTGTCAACTATATAAGCTTGCTTCGGTAAAGGTGCTAGAGTTATATATCACCAAATTAATAAGAGGTCTCTCCATTGCCCACCTTTGCATCCTTAGATTGTTAACAAACTCTTAACTTTTTTCTAAACTAATAGGCATTAACTGCTTCTTAATTTAGTCAAAACAAAGGTCTAATGGAAATTGTCTCTATGAAATTGAAAGGTGAAGCCATGTACATCTTATCCCTTGAAAAGAGGTAAAAAGGTACCCTTTTTAATGGGACTACAGGGTACTTGTCTGGTTAGTTGCTAGTTCAGAATGCAGAGGAAAGAAGGGATGGAGAATAGATGTTACTAGGCATGTACAAGCACATGAATTAGTAGCATGCATATTATCTTTTCATCAGTATTAGTGCATGAATTTAAGATAAACACGTACATCATAGCCTTCTTTCCTACTACATTTATGAGTAACTTGGAAACTCCCATCACTACTGCAAGCAATGACTCATTTATTTGTCGCAACCTGAGTAGATTCCAAAGTAGCACCTACAAATCAACCTATTGAAACATATTGGATTTGAAATTCAATCGTGAAAATTGAACACGAATTGATTGATTAGTTAGCAAAAAAAAAACTTTTGAGGGTAAGACTTAACTGTTGAACCATGAGTCTCTAGTTTTTGCAACAACTGCAGCATTTCCATTAGGCATATCTTGTTTCATCACCTTACTAATGTCAACTATATAAAGCACATTCACTCAATAATTTTCATAGTGAAACCATACTTTAAATCTAGCTAGTTAGCTTTTTTTATCACACTTGATGCACCATTGACATATGGTAGTACTCACAATAAAAGAAACTTCACATAGTTTTTTTGTACTTGAAGGTCATAGTAACATGTTGATGAGTGAACAGACCTTAACAAGAAAGTCACTAATTTGGTTTTGAGATCAATAAATTAGGGTCTTCATTAGTAATTAGCTTGCTAGACTATTGACGTCAATTGGTTTTAAATTTGTGTGTGTGTGTGTGTGTGTGTGTGTGTGTGTGTGTGTGCGCACGTGCGTGTGTGTGTTTGAACTTGCAGTGGCTTGGATGACTTCTAGACAAAAGTGGAAAAGTTCTTGCACAAAAAGGACTTGATGGATTTAGCAACAATCAACAAAGACTTTTACCAAACTCTCATTGATGATGACGTGTTGAAGTTTGTGTTTATACGCGACTTTGGACTTCCTACCTCCTACAGTGGAGATGATGTTGCCTGTAATTGGAAGAGGTTGTATGAATATGTATTGGGTAATTGAAAAAACCAAAAAGTTGATTTTAGCTATTGTTATTGTGATACTTTATCTATGCTTAGCAGCAGTAGTAGAAATAAAAGTTTTGCTTCTTCAATTTTTTCAATTTTTTTTGTGGTTGTTATGCATGTCACAACACTCTTATTCATTCAATGAGGAAGAGAGCGAGAAATTCAGAAGTAATGTTTTCATTCTATGCTTTTCACTGTTAATTTTTTGTTTGTTTTAAAACATGAAAGTAAAGTGATTTCATTGCATCCAAAAGGTGGCAAAATAGTACAAGACAAGGCGTTCCTCTCCTCCAACTCTATGCTCATTTCTTACAAGGTATATGCTAAAAGGTAACAAGAGTATAGAGAAAAAAATGTTTTTGTAAAAAAAAAATTTAGTAAGCTTCTATAAAACTTATCATTTTAAGCTAATACACAATATATTAGACAGTAATTTATAAATTAAATAAGAAATTTTTACATACTTTAATTATTTTTCTCTCTATTGATCAAATTTGATAAGATGTTATTTATTGCACATATTTTTGATTAGTTATGTCATATTTTATTTTTATTTTAAAATCATTTCTTTTAGAGAAAAACAGTTTAATACATCATTTTACATGACCATATGAAACATAAGAATTGAAAGTTTTGATATATATGAACAAGGGTCATGATGCAACTTAAGATTCAACACTATAACTTGTTTTTCAGCACAAACTATTCGATAAGTATGCAGCACTACAAAACTATTTAATCTTGAGGTTGAGGCAAACAATCATACAAGGTAGGGGACCATTTTGATGTTGAACACCTTGAGCCATCTTTGACCAATGGTTAAAAAATTCTAAATAAGTTTTTTTAATAGAAAGAATTTTTTAAAAAATTGCTTAATTTGTATGTTAGCCGGAGTTAGTTGGACCTATATATGTGAGCATGTATGATAATTTTGCATGAAAGAATGATCATCTTTATATTAGAGTATTACCTAAACCACTAGGGCCTTTTTCGTTGGAATCTCAAATAACACTTCTCTCACATGTGTTGGCTATATCCGTTGATAAGTGTTGAGAATGTGCATCATTTTAGAGTCATTTGATAGTACTTGTTAGGGGATTTTATGTTTAAGTGTGTGATTTGAGTCCTTTTTTCTATTTTACGCTGGGGTATGCGTCATTGGTGCATTTTGCAGGTTCTAGGCTTTTTTTGGAATTGGCCCTCACTTGCACACATTTTTTAGCCACTATGGTAGTATCCCCATCCCAATTGCCCATGGGATGAAGAAAGAATGATGACCTCAGGGCCATAGCTCACCACGGTCATACCATGGTGGTTACCACGGTTCAGGGTAGGCTGATAACTGTGAGCCTCTTCACTTTCCTTCGATTGGGGGGTAGGGAAGGCTTGAGTTCGTGTATTTGAGGATGCTTCCAGCTGAGGGCATTGTAATTCTCCACTGACACTAACACTTATCTCTCTCATTAGTTTAGAATTTTTCTAGTTTTCTTGGAGCAAAAGAACATTTGAAGGAAGAAGTTGGCAATTGTGTGTTTGAAGATTGAGAGGTCATTCAAGATCCTACACAATTGCTAAGATTTCTCTTCCTTTTATCTCTTCTTGAACTGTAGTTTGTTTGATTTGGAATGCTGTTTTGTTTGAATATGAGTGACTAGTTCAATATAATTGAGGGATTGGTTTGCCAAAATATTAATGTTGAATCCTTAAACTCTATTTCTTGTTCTCATTCTACCTTGGAATGATTTTATCCTATCTTGTGACTAAATTGATGTGAGTAAGTTTGACTGTATTTGCTTGCATATGTTAGATAGTTGAGTGAAGTACCGAAAAGGGAACCTCACTATTAGACCAACAAGATTGCACTTGACTTAGTAATCCTTGAAAGAGAATTGCAAGTTGAGAGGAGAATTTAGCAATCAAAATCTATAACCTAGACCAAAATGAGGACATTTGAAAAAATGATAATCGAATTAGTGTAGGAAATTCAGTTTATTACGAAAGAAAAGATTGAGTTAAGTTGGATTGTAATTCCTTTGAATCACCCGAACTACAAAAGAGCGCAACCTAATTTTAAGATTCAACTCTTTAATTAGATAAAACAAATCCCTAGATGCTTTACTTCGATTGAATTCCTGAATAGCCAATTACCATTGTTGAAACAACCCATTAAAAACTTATTCGCTTAGCATTTTTTGGTAGGACAAAACTCAATAGATAGCATTGGTCCCTGAGGATGATATTCAATCGAGACTATAATACCCGTGCACTTGTGGCCTGTGTCACCTGTGGAGACGCCTCTCAAGTTATAAGGATGGGTTGGACAATTAGATCCCTTAATCGAGGTAGTTATGGAAAACTTTTCCAAGAATGGAGTCCTGGTTTCTCTCAAAGACATTATCCGCACTCTATCTCTCCCCCCATTTTCTCTGGGATAGAACGATTATGTGTTTAGTCGTCTCTTCTATCTTTAAGGCTTTATTCCCCTTTTTGATCAAGTAGCTTTAAGGCTTTTAAAGTTTTTGTTTGCATTACAATGCAGAATAATTCATAAGGTGGTTTTGACATCCCAAGCAGTTACATAATAACAGTTGAAATCCAGAAACATTATAGGAAGGATTACACAATAGTGGATTAATTTGGGGTATCATCGAATTTAATTTATAATTAGCTCATCGGCTAATTAGTCACTTGAAGTTGGTTATGATATTGATGCTTGATTTTAGCTTGACTCACCTTTTTGCTTGGTTATTTGACAAGAAGAGAAAAAATGGTAAATGGTTAGATTTTAGGTTAATTAAAATAGTAACCATAATAATATTTTGTCGAACCTCACCATGTATAAGTCTCTAAGTTGGATTCTAAATTTGCTGAGTCTTCTAAGTGGTTAGAGTGCTTATTCATTTTCTCTTTCAGTGCAACAGCCTCAGCTTTCTTTTCTAAGGAGGATGTCATAAAATTCAGGCCGTAGTTTATGAACCTCTATTTTACACTATTTTTAGCCCCTATTTGACCCATTTCCTCCCCTGTTTTCACGTTTAATTGTGTTAAGGAATGGTCAAATTGGCCTCCATTTGCATACTTTTAACTCATATAACATCTTTCGATATTTTCAGGAACTTCATTAAAGAAACGGAAAGATGAACAATATTTGGCAAAGGAGTGCCAGGAAGACGAGAAAAGCTGCGGAAAAACGTCGCACGAAAGTCCCACGGAACCGGACCCACGCATCACGGCCGAACCACCCGAGACCGACACAATTGGCCGGGCAACCAGGTGGCACGGTGGGGCCATGCCATGTGGCACCCCCGTGCCACTTGTGCGATGCTCGGGTGATTTGGGCAGACTTTTGGCACGGTCACCCCGTGCCTCTGGGCACGACCGTGCCACCCCCGTTCTGCGTCCCGACTTAAAAGTTCTCTCGGGGGTGTTTCAGTTTCATTTAGTTTTTCATTCAGCTTTTCCCTTCAAAAACGCTCTTAGGCGATTTTTAGGTTTTATATTCGAGCTTTGAATTTCTATCGCTTGTATTGAATTTATCAACATTGAAGTTCGATCTACCTTTCAGCAGAATCAATTCAAGTTTGTTTTCCCAATTCCTTCTCTTCTCTTTATTGTTATTTTAGGTTTTTGCGAATTGAATGTTGTTTAGTAGAATTGAGATTTTGGTTGTTGACTGTGAAGTGATGTGTGGCTAAATCCTTCAACTTAGGTTGGGATTGACGCCGAACATGTTTAGTTGAATCCTGTACTGGCCCAATCCATGTTCTCCCTTTGTTTTGCGATTACGAATTCTGCCATGCACGCCACATGCTCGATGAAATGCTCGAAAGAACATTCATCGTTTTTATCGGGGTTTAGGGAAGCGTTGAGAGACGAAACCTTTACCTAGTGCGTTTTAGTAGACAATTAGGATTTTAACATGAAAATAGTTAAGTCCTAATTAGGATTAGAGATTGTGAATCTTGTAATCCTTCAACCTTTAGTCCCATGAAAATAGGCGACTATGGTTGTAGGATTAGTCTTCGACCCTTGAGAGAGGGAGGAGATGGGCTTAATTGACAATCTATCCAATTGTGATGCATGCTTGGGAATGTGTGATTGGGTTAGCAACTGATTCACTAGCATATTCGTGCTGTTAATTCCAACCTAGGTGCCTTCCATTCTGCTGTTTACTTCACTTTTTAGTTGCTATCGTTTAACTTAGTTTAGACCTCTACCCACAACTGTAATTGCCTAGCTTGAGTTGTTTAATTAATTCTGGTAGTTGAAGCCAAGTTCCCTGTGGATTCGACCCATACTTGCCGGTTGCTAGCTACAGCTACGCCGTGCACTTGCGGTAAATTAAAACCCCTAACAAGTTTTTGGCTCCGTTGCCGGGGAACTTGCGCCCTTCAATATTAGAATAAGTTAGCGAACTCTAGACTAGGCCTTTTCTTTTTCTTTTTGTTTTTTTTTATCTCCTCGTTTCCCCCTCCCCCATTTGTGCTTGAAACTGTTTACGCCCTGGTAGTGTTGGTTTTGTATGCGCAGGCGTAGTCAAAGGGGCCAACCACTTGCTCCTCTTGACCCAGAAATCGAAGCCACTGCCCGAAGGCAAAGCGGTGCAAGAAAGAGGCACCAAGCACAAGTCGTAATGGCTGAGCAGGATCATCGCATGTTGCGAGATTATGCCCTCCCCCAAGCATCGGGCATAACCTCCTCTGTTGTTAGCCCTGCCATCGAGGCTAACAATTTCGAGCTCAGCCCCGCACTAATCACCTTTGTGGAGAGGGAGCAATTCAGCGGGCACCCCTCGAAAAACCCCAACGTTCACCTTCGCAGATTCTTTGCGAAGTGTGACACCATCAAGCTGAACGGGGTGTCCACTGATGCCATCCGCCTGCGACTCTTTCCCTTCTCACTGCAGGATCGGGCCAGCGATTGGCTATAGAACGAGGAGCCAAACTCGTTCAACACTTGGGAAGTACTCTCCAAGGCGTTCCTCAGCAAGTACTTCCCACCTGGCAAGACTGCCAAGCTGAGGACGGACATCACCTCCTTTGTCCAGCAGGATGGTGAGTCCCTTTACGAAGCATGGGAGAGGTTCAAGGACCTCCAGCGACAGTGCCCCCACCACGGAGTTCCTGACTGGCTCCTAATCCAAACCTTCTACAATGTGTTAGAGCGGTCAGTGAAGATCACGGTTGATGCCGCAACAGGGGGTGCTCTCATGGGCAAATCTATCGAGGCGGCAAGGGCGTTGTTGGAAGAGATGGCTTCCAACAACTACCACTGGGCAAGTGAAATTGTCACTCCTAAGAAAGGTGGTGACAAGCACGCAGTTGACACTGTAACGCTCCTAGCGAGCAGGGTAGACGCCCTCGCACAGCGACTAGAGAAAGTGGCTACCTCATCAGCCATTTCTGCAGGGCCGTCCATGGGGATCTATGCCATTTGCGAGGCATGTGGTGTACAGGGCCACACTTCCGTTGAGTGTTACAATGCTCCCTCCAGCATTGAACACGTCAACGCCTACCATACCTACCCCACACCTCCTCAAAATAACCCCCATCCCACCACCTTCAACCAGGGTTGGAAAGGCCACATGAACCCTCTCTACAAAAATCCCAACCCTCACCCTCAGAATCACATCCAGCCACCTAGTTTCCACAACCGAACTCCCTACACTCCACCCCCTCCACCTCCTGAACCTACATATCACCTGGAGAGTCTCATGGAGCGCTTCATAGTGACCCAGACCACGACTAATGAGACTCTTAAGGAGTCGATCCATCAGCTAACCTCTAGGGTCGATGCCATGGCCACCCATCAGAAGACGATGGACACCCAGATAGCCCAGATTGCCCAGCAAGTGAGCCTCCTGTCCCGACCTCAAGGGCAACTTCCAGGCCAGCTAGACGTCAACCCCTGGCACCATGTCAATGCCATCTCTACGATGGAAGAGGGGTTAGTGGAGAGCCCGGTGATGGTTCTCCAGGAGGTAGTCACAGTTCCTGATTCTGCAGGAACTGAGGGGAAGATGAGGGAAGAGAATTTGAGCATCACTGGGGAGCCTAGACCGCCACCTCCTGCCCGCCCATACCAGCCCCCCGTGCCTTACCCTCAACGACTGGCATGGTCCAAGCTACGTCAGCTTGAACCAAGATTCGCGCAGTTCTTGGAAATCCTACACCGAATCTATGCCAGTCGCCCCTTTTTGGAAGCTCTCAAGAATGCACCTGCACACTTCAAGTTTTTACGAGAGCTCCTGTCCAAGAAGGGAGAGCCGGGGTTACTCTAGTGACCCCCACTCTCGGATCCTGCCGCACCCTTCTACCGAGGCAATTACCATCAAAGCTGCAGGATCCTGGCAGCTTCTCTATCCCATGCTGCATAGGGGACATGCAGATTGAGAGAGCCCTTTGTGATCTGGGTACCAGTGTGATCCTCATGCCGCTCTCTCTCTGCCAGAGGCTGCAACTACGGGACCTCACACCCACCAGCATGACCATTCAGCTAGCAGACTGCTCCATCAGGCAGCCTGTCGGCATTCTGGAGGATGTCCCGATCCAGGTGGGCAAGTTCCTCATCCCCTGCGATTTCGTTGTTCTTGACATGGATGAGGACTTTCCCGCCCCACTCATCTTCGGTCGCCATTCCTTGCGACTGCCGGGGCGGTGATCGATGTTCAGGCCGGCACACTGTCATTCCAAGTGTGTGGGGAGAAGGTAGACTTCAGTTTTTCTCCCCCTGCACTGCCTTTAGCGCCTGTCTTTCCCCCACCCTCAGAGGCGCCTATCCCACACTCCCCATTTGCTGCTGCTCCTGAGGTTGACATATGTGATGGACATGGGGGATCTCCCATGCTGTCTGCCAGCTCTCCCACTTGTTATGTGGCCGTCCCCACTCGTTCCGCAGCCACTGCTACTTGTCCTGGGGAGGCAGAGGATTCTCCTTTATATTTCTACACTTCCCCCAGGCCACCTCCCGCATCATTATCGTCTACCATTTGGAGGTAAGGGTCAAGCTAAGGACCTTAAACAAGCGCTTCTCGGGAGGCAACCCAAGGCATTTACTGTTTTCCCAAAAGAAAAAAAAAACCAAAACAAGAAAAAAAAAGTGTGTGTGTGTGTGTCCCTCCTGCCCTTCCCCTCTCCTGTTTCCCCCTTCCCTTGCCCTTTTTCTGCGTCCTTTTCATTGAGGACCATGAAAACCTCAAGCATGGGGGGGGGGTGAGCTTATTGCTCTCTGGGTGAAATGGTGGATTTTGGGGTGTTGCATTTACATCATTTAGTTAGGACTTCATATAATTATACTAGGTTGTTTCTATCTTTTTATTATTAGAGCATGTAGTTTAGAGCATATAGGGTTAGATTTTGCATCGCAAAAGGAGAAATGATCAAGTTGGGTCTCCTTAAGATTTTCAGGTACTACTTCTTGCCTTTCTCTTCGTTTCCCTTTATATCCTTTACCGCTTCCTTAGTTAGATTTGTCGCTTTCTAATAAATGTGTGAGAAAACCCCTCTTGTGATGAGATTGAAAGGGGTGATGATTGATTGATCATGTTGGGTTGTGTGTTGAGGCGTGACTTGTCTTGGTGTGAGATTTTGTGCAAATTGTGTTTGTCTTTGTCATCCGTAGTTTCTTTGCCCTGTGTTGCATGCTAACTACCCCTGAGTTTCATGTGGTTTGACTTGGTTGACCTTGATGAATGGAACACACTTTGGAGTAAGTCACTTGACTGTGGTAGGGTTACCTGTGAGATTCTTGAGCCTAATGACTATTCATTACATATAGTCTCTACTTCCTTTCATGTGTGACTCCCCCATGAAGCATCTCTAGAACTTGGTCTCGTTCTCCTTGAAACTGCATTTAGCAATTGCATGTGTTGACATGATTGAGGCGATTTTTCTTCACGTAGCCACATTAGCCAGAAAGCCACCCGTTGTTGCATGATTACCCCTTGGAAGCCCTTTGTGCCTTTCCTCCTGATTGTTGTTGTTGCACCACATCAATTACGCACTTGACCTATGCATATTTCCTTCACCCTTGTCAAGGTCTAGTGGGGCGACACTTCCACAATCTAGTTGGGTATCTCTCGGGCATTTGATTTTTTCACTACGGGTATAATACTAGTGGCTCATTTTGGGGAAAGTACGAATCGATTTTTTGGTTACTTCCGGCGCTATCCAAGAGCATCCTTATGGCTTCTCAAAAAAAAAAGAGAGAAAAAAAAAGGAAGAAAAGAAAGAAAGAGAAGTTGCAAATAAAATGGGTAGCGTGGAAGCTTTCTGCAATAAGCTTGTTTGGTTCCTCTTTAGAGGTTTTTGCGAGATTTGTTGTTCGATTTCGCTAGTTGTGTAAGGTTGTAATCTTAGTGTTGATTGTGGAAGTGTTCTTGCTCCCTAGTCTTTGACTAATAGCTCCACTTTTCCCAAATTATTCTGCTTCGCACCCTTGACCTTAGCCCCATTACATCCTTATCGCAAGTCCTCTTGATTGACACATTGCATATTGTATTCCTGCGGTGGATAGTGGAGAACATTACCAAGCATATGGTAGTTTGCCTAATTGGTTGGAGTATTGAGCGTGCCCTTGTTACATATTTCAAACACGTTGAGGGGAGTGTTCCACTTTGCCCTAAAGTGAGGTCCTACCAGTCTTGCTTACTCACCATTTGTTGAGGAAGATTATGTCCTACTATGTGTTTCAACATTGGGGTGTGTGGTGTGTTTCATTTAGGCAGGGTGATTCATAGATGACATTGCATGTGCTTTTATTGAGATTATCTGGCACACCTTGACTCGACCACCTTCGATGCATGATTTGCGTGATTCATTGATCCTCCATCCTTTCCCTTGAAGAGGGTGTGTTTAGAGGTCCACCATCCTCCCTGATCTTTCATAGCCTAATCTTGCTTGAGGGCAAGCAAGAGATAAGCATGGGGGCGTGATGAACCTCTATTTTACACTATTTTTAGCCCCTATTTGACCCATTTCCTCCCCTGTTTTCACGTTTAATTGTGTTAAGGAATGGTCAAATCGGCCTCCTTTTGCATACTTTTAACTCATATAACATCTTTCGATATTTTCAGGAACTTCATTAAAGAAACGGAAAGATGAACAATATTTGGCAAAGGAGTGCCAGGAAGACGAGAAAAGCTGCGGAAAAATATCGCACGAAAGTCCCACGGAACCGGACCCACGCATCACGGCCGAACCACCCGAGACCGGCACAACTGGCCGGGCAACCAGGTGGCACGACCGTGCCATGTGGCACGGTGGGGCCGTGCCATGTGGCACCCTCTTGCCACTTGTGCGATGCTCGGGTGATTTGGGCAGACTTTTGGCACGGTCACCCCGTGCCTCTGGGCACGACCGTGCCACCCCCGTTCCGCGTCCCGACTTAAAAGTTCTCTCGGGGCTGTTTCAGTTTCATTCAGTTTTTCATTCAGCTTTTCCCTTCAAAAACGCTCTTAGGCGATTTTTAGGTTTTATATTCGCGCTTTGAATTTCTATCGCTTGTATTGAATTTATCAACATTGAAGTTCGATATACCTTTCAGCAGAATCAATTCAAGTTTGTTTTCCCAATTCCTTCTCTTCTCTTTATTGTTATTTTAGGTTTTTGTGAATTGAATGTTGTTTAATAGAATTGAGATTTTGGTTGTTGATTGTGAAGTGATGTGTGGCTAAATCCTTCAACTTAGGTTGGGATTGACGCCGAACATGTTTAGTTGAATCCTGTACTGGCCCAATCCATGTTCCCCCTTTGTTTTGCGATTACGAATTCTGCCATGCATGCCACATGCTCGATGAAATGCTCGAAAGAACATTCATCGTTTTTATCGGGGTTTAGGGGAGCGTTGAGAGACGAAACCTTTACCTAGTGCGTTTTAGTAGACAATTAGGATTTTAACATGAAAATAGTTAAGTCCTAATTGGGATTAGAGATTGTGAATCTTGTAATCCTTCAACCTTTAGTCCCATGAAAATAGGCGACTATGGTTGTAGGATTAGTCTTCGACCCTTGAGAGAGGGAGGAGATGGGCTTAATTGACAATCTATCCAATTGTGATGCATGCTTGGGAATGTGTGATTGGGTTAGCAACTGATTCACTAGCATATTCGTGCTGTTAATTCCAACCTAGGTGCCTTCCATTCTGCTGTTTACTTCACTTTTTAGTTGCTATTGTTTCACTTAGTTTAGACCTCTACCCACAACTGTAATTGCCTAACTTGAGTTGTTTAATTAATTCTGGTAGTTGAAGCCAAGTTCCCTATGGATTCGACCCGTACTTGCCGGTTGCTAGCTACAGCTACGCCGTGCACTTGCGGTAAATTAAAACCTCTAACAGTAGTATCGCTGTAACTGGAAATCATCAGCCTACACGTGAAAAGAATTCTCTTAGTTGCGTTCTTCTAGAGTCTTGAAAGAATTTGCGGAGAGTTGAATGGCAAGCATTATAGTAGATCCAATCACCCAAGTTAGCCAACAACTAAGCACTTGACTGGACCGAGACCAAAACCGAGGCCGTGCACCTTTTTTTTACTAGTTTCTAGACAAAGTTGCAAAACATACTTGAATATTTTATAGTTCAAGATGATGCCATCCAAGCATAGTACTGGTTTGATATGTTGTAACTCCTAAATTATCCTAATGGTTTGCTAAGACTATTTTAGTGTTTTCATTAATCATTGCCTCTTGGTGATGATGTGGTACATTTACGTTAATCTTAATTAGAAGAAACATGCTATATTATTATAACTAAGATGCACACCTTGATTTCTGGAATGACATATGCCTTATGACACAGGAAGCTAGTGCTTAGAGAACCTTTTGGCGTCTGACCAAGGCACTTGAACCAGGAACCTTGAGAATTATTCCACATTGAAGCTTACCCTCTCTTATTCCTCTTGTTTGGCACCATTGTCCACCAAACACCTATCTTCACCATCACCCAGCCCACCTTTAGCATAAAATACCTAGGTATCACCATGCAATGTAAAGGAGTCTATATGTCTCGTCCTCAATGAATGAGAAACTAAGAAAATTTCAGATGCAAATACCCAGGTAGTAAAAAGAGGAAGGGGAAAAAGTAGAAAAAAACATCTACAATCTCGATTTATGCAGCTTGCCATACTGAAGATTTTTTTCAATCTCTAGCACTCATCTGAAAGAGTTGCACATTTTATGGGCCGGTGTAAGATGTATCATTTCTAAAACAACATATCATCCATACGTCCCAATGGAATTTGACAATTGGAATTTATCTACCATTGAAATACATTAGATTTAGATAGTAGACAAAAAATACCAACAGCCATATAAATGCATACCTTATATCTGGATCTTCCCATATCATTATTTCGCTGAAACCACACCTGGTGGTGATGTAACTATGGAGAACACTAGGTAATGTGTTATCATAAAGAACACTATTGTTCTCTGATGAATTTATCTAATGAAGTAGCACGATGAGATGTTCACCTTAAATCTCAACAGAGCGAAATCATTATGACATGCATAACAACCACAGAATTTCAGATACTTTTGAATGGCCAACCCAGTTTCACATTTTATCGTACTAGAGGGATTCAACAAGGAGATCCACTATTTCCTCACATATTTCTCTTGGGTATGAAAAGAATATATGGGGAAATCAACAAAGCAGCCCTAGATGACAATTGGAAACCTATTAAAGTCAACGACCTTAAGATTTCCCACTTATTCTATGTGGGAGATGTCTTACTGTTCGGAGAGGCATCCCTTAGTAATCTTGAGAAAATTATGGATGTTCTTAACAAATCTACAAATGAATCAGGCCTCTAAATTAATAAGAACAAATCTCGCATCATATTCCCTAAAAATATGCATCACAGACTTAGGAAAATTAGGACTAACTTAATCCATATAATTTCTTTGACTCAATTTGGGTGGTACTTGGGAGCGTAAAAACTTATGTGGATTTTTTGTTCTGTTTTAAAAACCCTTTTTACTTGTAAGTACATAATATCACTTTTAGACTGGCAAGTATAGGGTGTCGATCTCACAAGGAACAATAGTAATTTCAATTTTCCTGGCACTCTTGAGGAGTTTGTTTCACTAGAAATTGAAGAAAGGGGAAAAACTAGGGAAAAACGAATTAAAATCTCCTTCAGAGTGACTGGATGGTTGAGACATATTCTAGTTCATGGTTTCAAGGTTTTTTCAACGTAGAAGTTATTAGGAAACTTGGAAGATGCACTTGGATGGTAAATCCGATAAAAATCAAGAAGGATGGTTCTTAGATATTGGTTTTGAAGTCAAGAATTCTTTTAACTCTATCTTTTTCCCTAGTGGACTTATACCTTGTCCAAGGAAAAGTTCTATTGATGGATTTTTGGAGGTTTGTTCCGAAAGTTGGTTTTGGCTCTAGATCAAAGAGGCTACAGTAGAAGTAGAATGCTAGATATAAGTGACACTAAGCGCACTGTGGTATATTTAGATGCTTAATAAATAAAAAGAAATATGCGGAGGGGAATTTATGAAGCAATGAAAGAAATATATGAGAAATTCTTGCCAGAAATCTACATCACATAAAAGATCACATAACCAAAGCCAAATTTCAATCCACAGGGCATTCACTAGGAGGCAGTCTATCTCAATTAGTTCATATGATGGTCATAGCAAGAGGAGTCATCAATCCCTCAATGCTTCTTCCTATGTTTACTCGTGGATCACCATTATTGTTGCCTGGAGGGCATAAAATCCTGAAAAACTTGGGAGCGAATGAAAACCAGCTGCATAACATTATTTTGTAGAGGTATTATTGCTTAAATTATTCTAAATCGCTAGTTGAACAACTAACTCACTAGCTCGTAACCTTCTAATGCTCCATGCATTACTACATAATGGGTGTAATATAATACTAAGCATGCAACACTCTTAAAAATTATTGCATATTAGGTCAACTTAATATCTAGTACAACAATAGGTATAAGTGTTGCATTTAGATATCTAATGCAACATTTATAAATGTTACAGTATTTTGAATAAAAATGCACTTGTTGGAAAATATTGCAATCCAAAATAAAAATGCAATATATTTCTAAAAGTGGTGCAATTTGGAGTAGAAATGCAATGTTGTTTTATAAATGTTGCATTTATAACTACAATGTCACAGGTGTTGCATTTATTAGACTGTTAAAGCAACTTTAAAGACAATTATTCTCTAAGAAATTATCGCTAAACATCACCAATAATAAATTATCTTTAAGATATTTTTAATAACACATGGCCCTAGATGTTCACAAGGTGCTCAATTTAGTTGAACTGTTAAACAAGTAGGTTCTTCTCTAATTATTATTAATAAATCTTAGATCAAAGATAAATACAAAGAAATAAAAGAAAAAAAAACATGCATTGAAAGGACAAATTTAAATATTTATCAACCTATTATAAATTTTTCTAAAGTGCATAACAAAACATGTTGAAATAAAACCTTATCATATTTAGAGATTTTTGGTTGACCAAAGAGAATTGTAGGTAATAATACTCCAAGACAAAATGATGGATCAAAGTTATAGAGGAGGTCACAAGAATCACATTGGGTCGAATAGACTCTACTGCATAATTCAGAAATAGAACAACATGTTCAATCATTTAACTACCAAACAAATTCTAAGAAGATCAGTTCAATCAAAGGGTTATTTGTTAGAGAACTACCCAGTATTGATTAGTACAATTACCAATATTTACTATTGTACATGAAAGATAAACACTTTGAATATGATAATCAAAATAATTCATTATCAAATCTTTAAACTTTTTCCAGTGAATGCAACCAAATAAGGTTTTTTTTTTGGGTTGAAAAATTCTATCCTTCACCATATATTTATATGACTTAGACAAAGTACAAAATGCATGCTTTATCCTTCCCATTTTTATGTGCCGACCAACAGATAATTACTATGGTATAAAAGTAGTGCATTTAATGAGTATTATGGAAGATAATTTTCGAACAACAAGAAAGCTTTGATTAGCAAAATCAAAATGGGATTAATAGAGTACTTGGTTTGCCATTTTAGATGTAGAAACAAAATAGATATGATAAGAAAATAGGAAAATGAAGGTTGCAAACATATAATCAAAGAAATATTGTTAGGTGAAAAACAAATCTTTGTCATATATAAGAAAAATGGAGGAAGAGAGAAAATAAAAAAGATGAAAATAGATTAATCTTAATCATAAATAGTCACTTTTTACTGTATTTAGCCTTGTAGTAAGTCTATGGTACATACCTATGTACCATAGAATTATACACACTTATATATAAAAGGATCTTATTAAATTGGGCCAAGATAAACATATTGCATTTGGGCGGCCCACAATACTAACATTTGAAGAGAAACACACGTGAAAGCTGAAGCAAGAAAATTCAGAGCAAGAAACACACGGCCAAATCTGCAAAAAACAATCACTGCATATTTGAATTTTGATCAAGATAATTTTGAGCAATATACATAATCCATCCTGAAAATTAGCAATACGAATCAGCAAAATCAATGGATTTTGATGAACAAGTGGTAGCTGAAGCAGAGGAATGGCTTATTGAAGAGTTACATATGCTAGGATTTCAAGGTATGTTCATAAAATTGCTCAAACCAACAATAATCTATCAATCTTCAATACAAAGAATAGCTATCTGGTGCAACTTTTAAAGTCAAGCATGGTTGCATATAAGGTGTTTGAGAAAATTCCCCAAAGGTAGGATTGCAATAACAAAATCATTGCACATAAGCTGACAAAGAACGTATACTAATTTAGGTAAAAGGTTCACTGCAGTGTACAAAAGTATCACTGCAGTGTAGAAAGGTTTCACTGCATTTTTGGAAAGATACACAAAATAAATAAGAACGATTAACAACATCAAATTCTGCTATTCATAGGATAACTGTAATTAAATGAACGTAAAGATTACTGACATTATTCTTATATTGTAGGCCGCCATAATCAAGATCCCAATGATCAAGAATATGGTTCCCAAGCGATAGGTATGTATGATTTATATTTTCAAAATTCAGTGTAATATCATGTAGCCAGTGCATTGTGAAAGTAATGTTTGTAGAGCTCATGTAGCGATAGGTAGGTATGATTTATACTTCTAAGAATATGGTGTTGTACACATTGTAACTCATGGTTGAAAGGAAGGTAGTCATGGAGCTCATATATAATTATAGTAACAATCATTTTGTCAGTTAGTATACCTTTAACCTGTTGCAGTGAATCTTTTGTTGATTTAAGTGAATCTTTTGTTGATGCAATGCATTGTTGCATTAATTATGTTTTTCCTGATTCAGCTACTATCTATCCTCCAAACACATTGATAAGCATAATAGCTTCTGACACTATTGACTACTTAAATTGCAATTCCTCAGCATCAAGAACCCATCGGACAAGAATATGTTGAGAATGATGCATTTGTGTTGATTGGACAAAGTGTCAAATCTGAGCAAGAAGCGTATGATTTGTATAACACTTATGGTCTAAGAGTGGGGTTCAACATTCGTAGGGATTCACAACGGACGAAAGCTGATTGAAGTGGTATAACAACAAAGAGATATTGTTGTTCTAAATAAGGTACAAAGAGAAATGTCGCCCAAAAAAATGAAGAACATATCGATAGAAGGTCATACAGCAAACGAGTAACCCGAGTCGGTTGCAAAGCAATGATTCAGTTTTCAGTAGATGGAAATGGTGTCTGGACAGTTACGAGGCACGATAAGGGGCACAACCATCCTTTTTGTGATCTCACCAAACGACACCTTTTGAAATCACAACGAACAGTTACAGAAGAACATCATCATTTATTTTAACACAATTTAATATTTTATGGATATTAGAGCTGTTTGCTGATTGTAAATGTGCATGCTACTATTGATTCTTATTTGGTGCCGGTGGATTGTAATGATATATCCTAATTTTGATCCCATGAATCTTTAATGCAATGAAGTGAATCTTTTCACAACTGCAGGGAACCTTTCCCCAAATGCAGTGAATCTTTTGTGCCAACAAGCAAAAAAGTAAATTTCAACATATATTTATTAATGAAATTTGATAAGATCATTAAAAGAAGTTCAAAATAAATAACAGCCTAACAAAAGAATTAGAGGATTGGAAGGTTAAAGGAGAGAAATAGGGGGAAACAAATGAAAAGATTGTGGGAAAAAGCTCTCCTAAGATTCGAACCTCACACCTATAGTTTAAAAGCCACATATTACACCAATCAGCCATCACAGCTCTTTGTAATTTTGGGTGAAAATATTATTATAAATGTGTTACCTGATAGATGATAGTTGACGCTATGTACGATGCAATGTACATGCGGGTGTAAGGTAAATATTTCCGAGGTGAGCGAAAATGGAGACAGTGCTACAGTCACATGAGCGGCACATGGGTTGAAAAGCAGCTGGATTGGGTTATGTAAGTGGGCTGCACTGAGCCAATGCAAGTGGCTTGTCAATTTGAGCCCTTTTTCTTGATTTTTTTTCCTTTCAAAATATGCAATTAAAAAACCCAAATGTAGTAATTATTACAAGAAAAAATTAGGTAAATAAGAGAATAAAAATGTTTCTATGTTTGGTTGAATATTTGGTATCAATGAAACTGCAATAAGAACATAAATGGAGACCAAAATTGCATATACAGCTCGTGGTTCTTGGCGAGATGCAAATGGCATACTATATCATAAACCTATCACTGTTCTACAATTTAGTAAGTGAAGAAAAATGTAATTCTGCGGAAATAGAAGAAGGGCAGTAGGAACAGAGAGAGATGGTCTCGTGAATTATAGGGACTGGGAGATTAGAAAGCGAACTAAGTGAGCATGTTTTTTCCAAGAATTAGGAGGAGATAGAAATAGAGGGAGATGGTGCATGAATTACAGAAAATTCAAGTAAGCAGTTGTTGTCATGAGAGTCTTATAGAGTGGGAAGCTGTATAACCAAAATTGTAAAACTCAAGAGTCCCTTTTTTTTTGGGATCTAGATAAGCCACAAAGGGTATCACAATTACAAATTACAATATAATATAAAGGGGGAAGTGACGAGAATTTGAACATGAGACATATGGACCTAGGACCTCCATCTCAACTACTAGGCTGAGACCTCATTGGTATTCAACAGTTAATTTCTTTAGAAAGAATGATTTCTTTCATAAATTTAATCAACGTTAATAATGTGAAGTTTTTTTGAAGTGGATAATGTGAAGTCATGTTAATTTGAAGGTAACAATTTTTTTTTTTTGGGGAAAAAGTCATGAAATGATTCATTATTATAACTTTCCTATTACTATAGCATAGATATAGATAGATTATTAAGAAGGGTTGTTTCTCTTCAGTGCGATTTTTGCTAAGGACAATATTCAATATACAGGAGAATTTGACATCGCCCCGTTCAACTCATAAGTGTTTCTAGCTATTGAGGCATCCTAGTGCACTACAACCTTTTGTGTTTCTCTCTGTCGCCTGCTCTGTCTCTCGTCCATTGGTGTTGGATTTAGAAGACTCAACTCAATGTGGAAATTTGCTCAGATCTAGAGTGTTGATTGCTACCACAAACTCGATGGCTACTAGAGTCACCAGTGAGATTCACGCCATAAACCCAAATCTCGAAGATGGCTAGATTAACGTCAAGGAAAGGACAGAGAGTGGATTTGATCTAGGGAATGTTTGCTTATCATTTGTGTATCCTTCCTGATCTGCTTATACCCCTTTTATAATAGCACATAACTTGTAACAAAATCAGGGAATTAATTTGACTGATCAATACCGAATTAATCACCTAGCAACGGCTGTATCAATGGAAGATGATGGTTCTATAATGTGACCGTTATTCTTTAGTCAACAACTCATCCATCACATAAACCACAAATCTCACATCTTCCAACCAACAAATCTTCTCACACTTCATAATAGGAATGGAAAGTGCAACTAATTAGACAGTAGCGTTATATTAAGTAACCATCTAACTGACATAATACGTTCACCAAATATCAATATCCTAAATAATTCAAACATCACCAATGGCATACACTGTCCCTTTATGCCAAATATATCAATTGATTATATACTAAATAAATTCACCGGGGCTTGATATGGTGATAAGGAAATGATTCTTCCTTAGACAATTATAAATAATCCATCTTAGCACAATTGCTTCCCTTATGTGTTCTGATAGACCGTAGACATCTTAACCCTTGGATAACACATTATGATAGTAACATCAAACTTTGACTTCATATCATAATTCTAAGTCAAAGAGTATTGGCAATAGAGGTCACACAGTGACAATGCAAGAGAATTCACTTGTCACTCACCAAACAGGCCGACATTTAGCACACACAGTATGAAAGTGTGTCATGACATAACTCCCACTAAGCTGGGCGCGTGACTCTTCTAAGCCATGTGAACAATAAGTAAGGCTTTTATCAAAAAATCAACCCGAGCCATTAGATCAACATACCTAATGTTAATCTTTGCACTCAAGATTTGGCTATAAGGCATCAATATGAAATCCTATTTCATATTGGACTCCTATTTCATATTCGACTCCCTCGAGTCTCATCTTATACTTACTAAGGCGACTACAAAATTTTATAGCCTATGATTCGCAAAACATGAGTATAATGATAATTCAATATTACACACACCTAGTGTTAATATTATAAAGCCTTATCCTATCCATTACTTAAGCGGCAGGGCGATTGCCTGTGTGACTAGGACAATGTTAAACCCCAATTTTTATTAATCCCATATCCGCTTTTTTTGTTGCATTTCCCCTAGTTCTCCTTTGATTTAGAGGGATTTGACCATGTTTTGTCTTTTCTAAGGTTGTTGCATTATTTTAATCCCTTTCTGACTTTTTACAGGTGTTATTCGAGTTATTCAAGGAAGAGAAGCAGCTAATACATGGCAAAAAGGTGATGCAAGAGAGAAGATGGGCACGCAAAGGCCCGAGTGGAGTAAAAAAGCAAGAAAAAGTGAAGATTCAAAGGCATAGGATAGTGATGGCAGTCGCACAGTCGACAGCTTGCCGCCGCCCACCTGCAGGAGCAGCTCCAGTTTTGGGGGTGACGATGACTGGCTGCCACCAAGGTCCAAGATGTTCTAAGCAGGCGATGGCCAACTCGTCGCCAATGTGACCCTCATTATGTTTTCCTAGATTTTTATGCCTATAAATGCCTCATTTTTTCTAATTTTGGGATTACACTTATTTCCTCTTGTAAAAAGCATGCAAAACATTTTCTGGATTTGATTTACGACTAAGTTAAGATAAGGGTTCTTGGGTTATTCTTGATTGAAGATTGTGAAGATTTTCATTCTCCATTCCCTTATTCTAAGTTTGTTCTTCTTTCTCTCTTTTCCTGTTTACTTAGTTTTGCTTAGCTTGTGTGATCATGCTTGTTTGTGATTGTTGGATTGTTATAATGTTGATTAGTGAGTAGTTTTCCTCAACTTGGGTTAGGGATGAGGAGCTAGGATGGCATAATAAGCTTGGTGTGATGTTTTTTTAGTTTAATTTCCATGTTATTCAGGGGTTTCATCCTCCACCAACCAAGTGTTTGGCGAAATGCCCAAACAACATTTCATACAATACTTAGGGTGATTAACCATAATGAGAGGTTGGTATTCAGCCTATGTGAATAGAAGAAGAGAGAACAAGCCTTGGTTATGAAAAAACCCCAAGGCCTTGTTAGGTACAAGTTGGCTATCTTCAACCTTAATCTTTAAGCGCCCACGAAAATAGGTGAGCTTGTGGATTAAGGTTACTTTTACTCTCTGAATGGAGGTTTGGGTGATCCTCAACAAGCCAATCACCGCCTTACGATCACTCGTAGATTAATCCAAGTTCGAGAAGCCATGCCTAGCATGAATAAGTAGCCACTAGTGACTAATCCCTCGACGTAAGTCCTTCGCCCATTGAATTTTATACTAATATTTTAATTCTTTACTTCCTTCTCTCTCAAACTTACTCCTCACCTCTCTCGATTCAACCTAATCACTAAGTTATTTATCCTAAAGTCTTGTTCTCAGGGGACGACACCCCCATGTACTTGGCGATAAACCATTCCCTTGTAGTATAAATTTAAGGCTTATTTCCAAACAGACAAGTTGTTGGCAATGTTGTCAGGGAACAAGATTCTTTACGTATCATAATTGGAAGTGTGGCTGCAAGCTAGAGTTTTGTTTTTATTTTGTTCAATTGTTACTGTTCTTTCTTGAGTCAGCTTACGTCCTTTGATAGTACTTGTTATTGCATGCACAGGAGAAGCCAAGGTTTGGGTGACCTGACCCCCTTCAATCTTGAGATTAAAGCAACATTTTAGAGTCGCTAACAATCTGTAAGAAGCCAAAGTATGGAAGGAAGGCAAGCTCAAGTGGTCAACATGGATCCTGCCACAACCCCGTTGAGGGATTTTGTGATGCTGGATCCAAGCACTATTCCATGCAGCATCGCGAGACATTCCATTAAGGCCAATAATTTTCAGTTCAACCTGGCATTCATCACCTTATTTCAACAAGGTCGATTTGGAGGGTACCCAATGGAGAACCCTAATCACCACATTACTTCTTTCTTGAAAAAGTGTGACACGATCAAGATGAATGGGGCCTCCAACTATGCCATCTAGTTGAGGCTATTTCCTTTCTCCTTGAAGGATGCCAAGTCTTAGCTTCTGAGCTCGAATGCCAATTTGTTTACTACTTGGGATGGTTACTCCAAGGAGATATTGTGCAAGTATTTCCCTCCTACCAAACTCCAGAATGATATCACCTCTTTCTCCTAAATGGAGGATGAGTCTATTTATAAAGCGTAAAAGCAGTTCAAAGAACTCCAAAGGTAGTGTGCCCATCATGGCATCCTGAATTGGTTGTTGGTGCAAACGTTCTACAATGGTCTTCAACAACCGATGAAGAACTCAATTGATGTGTCTGCCGCATCCACTCTTATAGCTAAACCCATCAATGAAGCCAAGTAACTACTTAAAAATATGGCATCCAACAACTATCATTAGGCAAGTGAATGGGGCCATCTTAAAAGAAGAGGATGACATAGGATTGGAGCCTTTACTATACTTGCAAGCAAGGTTGATGCACTTTTCCCAAAGGTAGATCGACTTCAACCTACTCCTACTCATGGTGGCACCCCTAGTGGGTTATTTAGGTAAGAAAATCTTTATAAGTGTGCAGAATTCACGGGCATATTGGGACTGAGTTCTATCTTGGCTATTCATTTTAAGATCTCACCTTTGAACAAGTCAATGCCCTCCACAACTTTAATAGTAGACCGCAAAATAACCCCTACTCCAATACCTTTAATCTGAGATAGGGACACCACCTAAATTTCTCCTACAAAAATCCAAATCCCCCTCTTCACCTTCCCTCACAAAATCATCCTAATTCTCCTGGTTTTCAATACTGTGCTACTCAAATTCAACCTCCACAACCTCCATCTCAAAAGTCCAACTTGGAGAGTTTGATGGAGCAGTTCATTCAAACTCAAACTAATACAAATAAGGCTCTTAGTGAGTCCTTGAGCCAACTCAATACCCAGTTTGAGAGCACGTTCACACACCAAAGGATGATGGAGACTCAATTGGCTCAAATTACCCAACAAGTGAATGACCTATCTCGACCTCAAGGGCACCTTTTGGGCCAACCGGAGGCAAACCTCGAGGGGCACATGAATGCCATTATCTTAAGGAGTGGAAAGTAACTTACAGAACCAAAAGGGCTTCACGGGGAGGAAGATGAAGGTTTGGTCAAAGACAAGGGCAAAAAAATATTGGAAGATAAGGGTGATTTGGTCCCGGATAGTAGAGAGCAAGACAAGCATGAGGAGACCACAAAGCCTAGGCCGGTTGAGCACTACAGGCCACCGATTCCTTTCCTTTAAAGGCTTCATGAGGCCAAACTTGAGGCCAAGTTTAGGAAATTTCTAAAGGTACTCAAGAAATTACAAATCAATATCCCATTCTTGGATGCCATCTCCAAGATGGCTTCTTATGCCAGGTTTCTAAAAGAAATGCTTTCCAACAAAAGGAAACTTCAACAAAATGCCATGGTTTCCCTTACAGAGGAGTGTAGTGTAATCCTCCAAAACAAGCTGCCTTCCAAACTTAGAGACTCGGGGATTTTCTCCATTCCTTGTGTCATTGGGGATATCATAATTAGCCGAGCCTTATGTGATCCTTAGGCAAATATAAGACTTATGCCCCACTTAATATGTAAGAGGCTCCAAGTGGGGAAACTCAAGCCCACCACAACATCGATACAACTTGTAGATCGTTCCGTTGAGTACCCCATTGGAGTTCTAGAGGATGTACCCCTTCAAGTTAGGAAATTCATCATCCCTTGTGACTTCGTTGTTATGGAGATGAAGGAGGACACCCAGATATCTATCATCCTAGGGCGCCATTTTCTAACCATGGCCGGTGTCAAAAAATGGGAGGTTATCCCTCAAGTTGGTGAGAAGAAGCTTGAATTCAATCTTTCACAAGCTATAGCTTCCCCCTCTCTAGAGGATGTATGCTACCAAGTTAATGTGCTTGAAAAGGTAATACTTGAGGAGATGGGAACTCTTAGCCCTCTTTTTGACCCTCTTGGTGTGTGCTTCATTGGCAGTTGTAATAACGGGGTTGACCCTCATCCGTATGAAGAAAAGGCAGTCTATGCAACCATCCTCAACTCGGTCCAACCATACCTCCCTAGACACCAACCAAGGGAGGTTCTTAATGTGGAGGTTGGATCCTCCAATGAATAAAAGAAGGGGGCTCTTGAGGTGGAATTAAAGCCCCCACTTTCTCATCTAATTTATGAATTTCTTGGCCCAAATTGTACTTTTCCCGTCATCATTAGTGCTAAGCTTATTGGCGCTTAAATTGAGATATTGATGTGTGTGCTTCAAAACCATAGGGGCACCATTGGTGATAGTACTTATGATATCAATGGGATTAGCCCCTTATTTTGCATGCATTGAATTCTCCTTAATGATGAGCATAAACACGCTAAATAGCGTCAACGACTTTTGAATCACAACGTACAAGAAGTTGTTAAGAAGGAAGTTGTCCAGCTACTTGATGCCGGGATCATTTATCCAATTTCAGGCAGTGATTGAGTTAGCCCAGTGCAAGTAGTTCCTATGAAAAGAGGCATGACCATTGTCAAAAATGAACTAGATGAGCTCATATCTACTAGGACGATCACGGGTTAGCACATGTGCATTGACTATAGAAAACTTAATTATGCACCCCGAAAAACTATTTCCTCTTACCCTTCCTTGACCAAATTTTGGAATAGTTAGCCGGACACTCTTTCTTTTGTTACTTGAATGGAAACTCGGGATTCTTCCAGATCCCTATCCACCTAAGTCACCAAGATAAAACCACTTTTACATGACCCTAAGGGACTTTTGCATACCTTAGGATGCCATTTGGCTGTACAAATGCCCTGGCTACCTTCCAAAGGTGTATGCTCATCATTTTCTCCGACTATGTTGAGAGCATAATGGAGGTTTTTATGGATGACTTCTTGGTCTATGGAGGCACTTTTAATTTGTGCTTAGAGAACTTGGCTAAAGTCCTCCAAAGATATGAAGAAGTCAACTTGGTCCAAAATTGGAAAAAGTGTCATTTTATGGTACAAGATGGTGTGGTTTTGGGGCATGTGGTTTCACATCAGGGTATTGAGGTTGATAAAGCAAAGATAGAGGTTATAGAGCACTTGCCACCACCCACTTGTGTCAAAGGGGTAAAAAGCTTCCTTGGACATGCGACTTTCTACTGTCATTTCATCAAGGATTTCTGTAAAACTAATAAACCTCTAACTTTGCTTTTAGCCAAAGATACCCGATTTGTTGCTAGTGACCATACAGTTGGCCCGGTTTTGGGGCAATATAAAGACAAGAAGCCATATGTCAACCATTATGCTAGCAAGGCACTTGAGGAGGCCCCACAAAACTACACCAACACCGAGAAGCAACTGCTTGCAGTGGTGCATGCAATTGACAAAACTACACCAACTCGTGCGCTCCAAGGTCATTGTGTACACCGGCCACTCTTCCCATAAGCATCTTCTAGACAAGGACTCCAAACCTCGTCTACTTCGGTGGCGAACCATTTCTCTCGCTTACCGATTGCTCTTAGGGATGACAGAGGGTATAATTTGCCAATTGACGACTGTTTGCCGGACGACCACGTGCTTGCTTTAGCAACATCGAGTGTCCCTTAATATGCGGATTTGGTAAATTATTCGGCATGCAAGAATGTGCCGTTGGATATGAGCTACAATCAAAAGCAGTGATTTTTCTCCTAAGCCAAATCATATTTTTGGGAGGGGCCTTACTTGCATAAGGCTTGCGGAGATGGCATTATACGAAGTTGCGTGCCCAAGGAGGAGACCAATTCCATCATCTCTCATTGTCATGACTTGCCTTGTGAAGGGCATGCAAGCGTTGATAAAACTACGACCAAGATCCTCTGAGCCGATTTTTATTGGCCCACCCTATTCAAGGATGTGCACAAACATGTTTGGGGTTATGATCGATGTCAGAGGACTAGGAATTTGTCTAGGCAAAATGAAACGCCCCTAAACTATATACTTGAAGTCGAAATCTTTTGGTGTATGGGGGATAGATTTCATGGGACTCTTCCTATCTTCCCAGGGCAACAAGTACATCTTAGTTGTCATCGACTATATCTCTATGTGGATGGAGGCCATTGCTAGCCCCACCAATGACTCCCAAGTGGTGGCTCAGTAGATCTTCAACAAAGTCGTCTTCCCTTCCTTTCGGGTCCTTGACTCCTCATTAGTGATAGTGGTGCTAATTTCATTAAGAAAAAACTTAAAACTTTGTTGAAAAAGTATGGGGTGCATCATAAATATGCGCTTGGCTATCACCCCCGAATGAGTGGACAAGCAAAGATCTCCAACCGGGAAATCAAGATCATTTTGGAGGAAACAATTACAAGATTAATATAAAATTAGGCAAATAAGCTAGACGTTGCTCTATGGGCTTACCGTACAACTTGCAATACCCTTATTGGCACTGTGCCATTTAAGTTGATTTATGGTAAGCCATGCCATCTCCATGTAGAGTTGGAGCACAAAGCTTATTAGGCCATTAAGTTTCTTAACTTTGATTTGAAGGCCATATGGGAAAAGCGATTATTACAATTGAATGAGCTTGAGGAGATTCATTCTAACACTTATGAAAGCTTAAAAAACTACAAGGAAAGTATGAAATGGCGGCACGACATGAACATCAATTGAAGGGAGTTTCAAGCTGGTGACTTAATTGGTTTTTATTTTGAATTCAATGTTAAAATTGCTTCTGGGTAAGCTCCGTTCAAGGTGGTTGGGTCCTTTTGAGGTAAACAAGGTTTTTTCATATGGAGCAACTAAAGTCGTGAAGAAGGTCACGAGCGCTTTCAAAGTGAAGGGATCGCGGCTTAAGCGTTACATTATCAATTATCAATTAACGAGAAGGTCTCCCACGGCCTTCCTGAAGCCGTTTCTTCTTAAAGTTGGCTCATGGTCAAGCTCATCACCTTAAAAGAGCATTTTTTAAGAGGCACCCCGGATCCTCCTCTTGGTTTTTGACTCACATAAGGAGGAGTTACCTAAAAATGAAAAACGCTTTCAGTGGTTGAAATTGGCCAATCGACTGGCACGCCGTTGACTATGTGATGGCCGT
The DNA here is from genome assembly GCA_017589665.1 of Selenicereus undatus. NCBI lineage: Eukaryota > Viridiplantae > Streptophyta > Magnoliopsida > Caryophyllales > Cactaceae > Selenicereus > Selenicereus undatus. Next base: position 84,955,392 of record JACYFF010019584.1, read on the forward strand.
TGCTTGGGCCTGCAGTTTTTGAGCCTCAATTTGCAGGTGTACTATCGCCAGCATGACCATTTGTCATCAGACCATTGACAACCGTCACCGACCCACATATTTCCATCTTTTCTCCTTTCTTTCGTCTTTGCTTCATTTATCCTGCAACCTCCCATACCCCACATGACTTTCTCTCTCTAACTTCCACTCCAAGCTCTACCACCACCCTCAAATCTATCACTCTCACACCAAATTTCTTCAAAAACTACTCAAATCTTCACCACTCAAACCTTAACCCCCAATTTCACATTCTCACAATCTGACCACTTGGGGTGCTTTCTGGCCACTCCTTCACTGAAATTTACTTCCTCTCCCTCCACACATCTATTTGGCTACCTCTTTGCATCATCACTTTACCACATTCTCTCTCTTCAAATTTCACCTCCATTAAAGAGCTCTTGAGCTTGAGGAGAGAATAAGCATTGCATTTGAGGTCCAATTCGTTTTGGTGCTCTCTTGCTAATGGGTATCTCCATTTGCCATTTGGATTGTTTGGTTTTGTAGTGTTGAAGTGCTACAACTTCTTGGGTTTTTGAGAGAATTTTTGGCTCACTTTAACTATGGGAAGGAAGACTACAACATCCGAACCTTCATCCTTGGGGACCACAACGCGTGCTAAGATGGTCACCTTACCCTCAACTACTACCGTGCCTCTAATCCAGGCAAACGACCTGAGGTAACTGCCCTAATCCCCCTCATGTCATTAACAAATACGAACTCCAATTCATTGATCAAGAGCACGTTAATCATTATAGATTCTGTTGTTTGTAGACGAATCACTGAGCCTATGTATGTTGATTTTGGCTTGTTATGAAGTCTTGGTTTGTTGGATAGCTTAAATGGATTGCTTAAAGTCACGAGCTGATTTTATTATATGAAAATGGATTAACCTATGTATAAGAGATTGTGTTGGGAGTTTATGACCTCCATCAAGGTTAATTGGAGTACCCCATACCAGAACCAACCCCGTTCACATCCAATTTTGGCTTTTCAATAGGACATGTGAGGCTAACCTAGCGGAGTTTAACTGCTAATTAAAGCTCCCACATAGTAGTGTTTTCTCCCTTGCCCACGAAAATTTTAATGAACAAGAGTTTTAGGTTGAAATCACTTTTATTCGCAACCTCACCCAGTAATATTTTCACTTACTCATAGCCAACACTATTTTCACAAGGCATGAAATCTAAAACAAAGCTCGATTGAGCGAAGGGTTTCTCATGTGGTGTATCCTCAACGATAAAAGCTTTGATGCGGGGGCTTTCATCCTCCATCAGTTGGTCTCTCAAGCTTCCGCTCTTGAATCCCCTATTGCTTATGGTGGTATTATTTTGGCTATTGCGTGTTGTTTGGTTTAGAGCCTCAAATCAAGTCGTTAAATCCATTATTCCAAGGGGGACGATTAGATTTAGACACTTGTATTCACACTAAGATATTCAAAATTGAACGTGGTCGTGTCTTTGTCAACCACCATTGTAGACTTCTTTTTCCCCTCCTAAATCTCACTAAAACGACTTGTTCTGACCTTTCTAATTGGATGTATGATGATGACATTGATATGGAGACAGATGACGATGTACCTCCACTACAATGAGGGAACGCCAGTGGAGGTGATGGAGGTGTCGGGAGTTCGGGGACTGCTTCACCCAAGTAGATGCTTGAGCCCCCATGACTAGGAGACGCAGTGTCGCAGGCTCTCTGGGCTTTAATGAAGCCCATTTCTACCAATACATGGATTGATCGCTTCTCTCCCCTTAATTTGAGGCTCGATGCAATTAATGAGCATCAACAGTAACATGCTCAAGATCAACAAGAGTTTCTCTACCGGCAAATGAGGTTTGATCGTCAGCAGCAAAACTTGGAGCACCATATCTACTACGCATATGAGCACCACAGTTGGCCCTACTGTCCACCCAATTGAAGGCCTAGCGGCCAGCCCGACCCTTGTTGATGCTTTGTAAGTTCTCCTCTCCCCTTACATTTGCTCTCTTTAGAGGATTATACATTGGGGACAATGCCTATCTTACGCATGAGGGTTGAGATAACAAGCTTATGTGTTAGGCAGGTCATGTGGAGCGAGAGTCTTTGGTTTTGGAATGAGTTTCTTGTTGTCATTGGGCGCATGTCTTGGGAATTGTGATCATTGAGTAGTTGGTTTGTTTGTTTCTTTTTTTTGGTTGTATGATTGGTGATTAGCTAAATAGAGAGGTGTTCATGCTTGTACATAGTAGTCTACTAGGGTAGGTAACCGATTTAGTTGGATTTTAGGAATCATTGCAGACTTAGGACGTGCATGAGTAGAGCATGTAGATTCTTCTATTGCATTGTATATATTTGTTTGCTTTTTCGATCTTCAGGAGCAATGTTGAGAAGAGCATTATTGAGCTTGAAAGGTACATTTCTTATGCTACTCTTCATTTCCTTCGTGTTGATCTCCCTTTGTGAAAAAAAAAAAACAAAATTGAAGACTTTTGAAAAAAAAACTTCCTTCTATTATGTGAATACATGGTGTAAAAGTTGATGATTAGCTTGGTTGCACACTTGGGTTGTGGCTTTGCTTTAGTCGTTGGAGCATAGCAGTGTAAGCTCCTTTTAGTGATCGTTTTGCCTTGTGTGCATGCTTTCGCTTTTGAGGCTTCTCTATCATGAATTGGAGGGCTTAGCTAATGGTTGACTCATAGGGCAAATATATATCACCGGTGTGACCTGACCCTTGAGTTTTGAGCCATCATATGACCACTCATTTTTAGTGGCTCTTTCTCTTCTTCTTGTGTGGCTCACCCTTGACTGCACTGATAGAACTTGGCTTAGTCATCTCCAAAACCACATTAGCTAATGTGCACCATTTGATATGATTGAGGCATTCCTTGTTATTTTACGCTATATAGCATAAAAAGCCGCCTAAATGATGTTAAGACCCTTTTGCTCACCCATATTGAGCCTTGTCTATCTTTGTCGTTACCACACTCATTTCACTCTTGGCCTATTTACATTTACTACCCTCATGCCATAGAGTTTAGTGGAGCAACACTTTTCACGATTATAGCGTTTGCTTTTTGAGTTGGTTCGTCTTTGGGTGTATGTTGTGGCTATTTGTGTTTGAAATGGGAACGAAGGGAACCTAGAATATCCTTGACTAAGTGCCTAGCATCAAGTTTTATCTTTTACGCTTGCTCGACAAAAAAAATGAAATGAGAAAACTTTTGATATAAAAGCCAAAAAAAAGAAGAGGAAGCCATTTAGCATGGAAAAAAGAAACAAAAATAGAAAGCTTTAAAAATAAGATGCTTGACAAAATGATTTTCATTACAAACCGAATCGGCTCCCTCCTTAAGTGTCCAAAGTGGGTTGAGGCTGTGAAGTAGTGCTTCGCTTCTATTTCTTTATTATGGAAAGTGTTCTTACTCCCTAGCCCTAAGGCTATTTAGCTCAACTTATCCCATAAGATCTTCCTCTTTCTCGACCTCACCAAAGAAACTCATTACAACCCTTTCAAAGCCCTCTTGGTCAAAGCGCATGCATTTTTACCCTGAGTGGTGGAGGATGAGGACCTCTCCAAGCCTATGGTGTTTGCATGATTGGATAAGTAATGAGAGCATATATGAACATATTTAAACACTTGGAGAGGAGAGTTCCACTTGACCATAAAGTACAGCTCTCCCCAATCACTTTTACCAGCCATTAGCTAGCCACCTTGTTTCTTGCCTTGAGGACTTCACTTAATCTTGGTATGTGCTTTTACGTGAGGTAATCCCTAGGGAGTTTCATGTCTATCCTGCTTCCTTGCATCTTCTTTGTTGGTTCTTGATTATGTGACTTTGCTTGTAGATTAGCCTTTATTACCATCCCTAATAAGGGTACTTAACGGATCAATTCTCCCCTTCATGCAGTGTTAAGCTAAGCTTGCTTAAGGACAAGCAAGAGCTAGGCATGAGGGAGTTGATAAATCCCAATTGTAATTAATCTTATACCCTATTTTTTGATTCATTTCCCCTAATTCTCCTTTTGATCTAGAGGGATTTGACCAAGTTTTGTCTCCTCTAAAGTCATTTCCTTATTTTAATTCATTTCTAACTTTTTGCAAGTGTCATTCGAGTTATTCAATGAAAAGTGGTAGCTAGTACATTCTATTTCTAGTGTGAGTCCTTTATAACCACTTAGAGTCTAAGATTGCGATTTTAGAGAATATGTTGAAAGGGTTGTCTGTTCAGACTCCCTAAATTTCTTAAACATCTATGGTATCGTGTTCTCATTTTGCTTCTATGCATGTCCTCATTTTACTCACCAATTGTCTACTTGACGTGAGCAAGCGAGTATGGCCTTTGAAAAACATAAAAATGAACCATTTTCCCATTGCTATAAGCAAAGGTGGAGAAATCACCCTATGTTTTCTTGGAGTAGTGAACTAAATGCTATAGTCCCTAAATCTCAGCCTAGAGTGTTTCTTGAAAACAACTCCTAACCCATCTCGCATCCTTCTAATTCTTTTCAGAGACCAGCTTTCGATAGTGTGCCTAATGCACATAGACCTCCACCTCCTACTGTTCATATTCAGTCTCCTCCTGGTTATACTAAAATTGATAAGATTGAGAAGAGAATTAATAATAATATGGAGGAAATGATTAGTGCTAATGCGAAAAAATGACGAGAATAATGATTGAGGAATTTTTCCAATTAGCATCATTTTCTACGGAGGCAGGTACTTTTTCTAGTCAGCGAGAGGTGAACTATAAGGGTCATGCCTCACTTGCCTCTAGAGTTAACCCTAATGAGTCTGTGATGAAAGTGAATGCGGTCATATCTCTTAGATTCGGTCGACAGATTCATAAGTAAGTGGAACCTGCATATACCCTCAGTTTCCTCCAAAATTCTTCTTCTTCTTCTTCTCCTACAACTGGTTCATCCAATAAGTAAAGGTGTCCCTAATCATTCTGTTAATCCTATGCCATCTGACTCACCTTCTGATAGAGAGGAACCTAAGGAGAAAGATGCTGTTGATTTAGTGGATTAGTCATTGCTTAAGATTTCTTCTTCGCCTCCTTCTCCTGAGAGAGTTTATAAGATTTTACCTCCTTTGTTCCATAATCTGAAAAAAAAAACCAAGTCCATGTTGATAAGATAAGAGAAACCTTCTCTCAAGTCAAAATTAACATTCCTCCACTTGATACTATTCAGCAAATGCGTCCATGTGCTAGGTTTTTAAAGGATCTGTGTACCACCAAAATAGCCATCTGTATCCCTAAGAAGGCTTTCCTAGCCTCTAGTGCTAGTTCCATTATTTCTCACCAGATACCAGTGAAGTATAAGGACCTCGATTGCCCTCCCATTTCTATAATCATATGTGACCACTTATTCATACAGCTTTGCTTGATCTAGGGGCTAGTGTCAATTTGATACCCTTCAGTAAATATGAGAGGTCAGGGTTAGGTGAGCTGAAAGCTACCAAGATAGCCATTAAGGGCATGTTCTTTTTGCAGGTAAATTATACAATACTAACCTCAACTTACTTCGACCCACTTCAACCTACTTCAACCCACTTCAATCCACTTATACCATTTTAACCAAGTTCAATTGATCACATAAAACAAAAGATCAACCCACTTTAAGCTCCTTCAACCCACTTTAACCTACCTTCAACCCACTTTAACCTACCTCAACCTGCTTCAACCCACTTTACCTTTTTATCTACCCCAATCTACCCACGAAAAGAACAGGCCCTAAACTAGCTAATAGATTGACTAAGTCACCCAGGGGTAAGTGAGGATGTGCTTATTAGAGTTGGTGAATTTATTTACCTTGTGGACTTTGTCATGATTGAGACTAAGAAGGTGGCCAACGCCGTTATTCAAGTCCCTGTGATTTTAGGGCATCATTTCTTGGCCATTACCAACGTCCTTATTAATTGTAGAAATGGCTTGATGAGACTATTTTTTTCGTAACATGACCTTGGAATTGAATATATTTAATTTGCAGAGACAGTCTTCTAGTTTGATGATATCAAGTTTTCCAATCTTAACTGGGAAAAAGATTCTGCATTTGATGATGATTTTGATGACATGTTTGCTGCTAAGTATAAGTCGCTCCTTGTTGATAATGAGCTTGAATATGATGTATTCAAATTTGATGACTTGTGCTCTTCTGCTTACTATCTTATTGCTTCTGCTTCCACTTTGGAATCTATTTCCCCTTCTGCTACTCTTGAATTGAAACCTCTTCATGACTTTCTTAAGTACTCATTTCTAGGACCCAATGAATCGTTGGTTGTGGTTATTGCTTCTAACCTGGATTGAGACTAAGAGGACAAATTGATTTTCTCACTTAGAGAGACTAAGGAAGCCAAAGGTTAGACTTTAGGGGATATTAAGGGTATTAGTCCCTCTATCGTGTAGCATAGAATCCATTTGAAGGACAACGCTAAAACCTACCAAGAATATCAAAGGCATCAAAACTTGACCTTACAGGAAGTAGTTAGGAAGGAAGTGCTTAAGTGGTTAGACCATAGGGTTATCTATTTCATTTCTGATAGTGAGTGGGTTAGCGACGTTCAAGTTGTTCCTAAGAAGACCAGTATTACTGTGATTAGGAATGATAAGAATGAGTTAGTTCCCATTTGAATCCAATCTGGTTGGTGTGTTTGTATTGACTATAGGAAATTGAATGCTAACACTAGAAAAGACAATTTTTCCCTTCCATTGATGAAATGTTAGAGAGATACGCTGGACATTCATTCTGTTGCTTTTAGATGTATATTCTAGTTGTACTCATATATCTATTGCTTTTGAGAATAAGGAGAATACTACTTTCACCTGTCATTTGGGACATATTCCTTCAAGAGAATGTCGTTTGGACTATGTAATGTTCCTGCTACCTTCCAGAGGTGCATGATTTCTCTTTTCTCATATTAAGTTAAGCAGTGCATGAAAGTTTTCATGGATGACTTTTTTGTGTTTGGGTCTTTCTTTGATGATTGGTTGTCAAATTTAAGAAAGGGGTTGGAAAGGCGTAGGGAGAAAATTTTGACTTTGAACTGAGAGAAATGTCATTTTATGGTTAAAAAGGAGATAGTCTTAGGCCATATTATTTCTAGAGATTGAATTGAGGTAGATAAGGCTAACACTAATTTGGTTGTTAATCTTCCCCCTCGAACTTGTGTGAAAGACGTGATGTCTTTTCTTGGGCACGTTGGCTTCTATTGTCTTTTCATTAACAACTTTAGTAAGATTGCTAAGCCTTTGACCAACCTTTTAGCTAAGGATGTGCTATTTCACTTCTTTGAGGAGTGTTAAGGAGCATTTACTAAGCTTAAGGAAGTCTTAACCTCTGCTCCCATTCTTCATCATCCCATCTAGGGAGAACCATTTAAGTTGATGTGTGATGCTTCTAACTATGTTGTTGGGTTTGTTTTAGGGCAACGTGTTGATAATAAACCACATGTCATTTATTATGCTGGTAACACTTTGAAGGATGCCCAACTGAATTATACTGTCAAAAATTCTTAGCTGTGATTTGTAGTTTTGATGAGTCTTAACCTGACCTGACTGGGTTTCATATGATTGTTTACACTGACCACTATGCTCTTAAGCATCTTGTTTCTAGGAAAGATGCTAAGCCTAGACTTATGAGGTAGATCTTGCTTTTGTAAGAATTTGATTGTGAGATTAGGGATAAGAAAGGTCCTAAGAACCTTATTACTAACCATTTGTCTAGGATTCTATATGGTAGAGAGTTTGAGTCCATTATTTCTGAATGCTTTCTTGATGAACAATTATAAGCAGTCCACCTTGACCCTTGGTAAACAACATTGTGACCTTCCTAGTGTCTGGTAGGATTCCTGAGGGTTCGACTAAGAATGATAGAGGCAAGTTCTTCCACCTCATGAAGTACTTTATTTTGGATGACCGTTACTTGTTTAAGTATTCTTCTGACTAAGTCTTTAGGAAGGGTAATATCGATCATGAGGTTAGGAGTGTCCTTTTATTCTGTGATAACCAAGCATTTTGAGGCATTTTAGCGGTAGAAAACAACAACTAAAGCTTTTCAATGTGGTTTTTATTAGCCTACCTTATTAAGCAATGCTTTTGAGTTTTGTAAGAATTGCCCTTGGTGCCAACAATTGGGTAGGATTAGCAGGAGAGATACGATGCCACTGAATCCATTATTGTGGTGGAGATTTTCGATAATTGGGTTATAGATTTCATGGGACCATGTCCACATGTCCATCTTTGTTTGGGAATGAGTACATTTTATTAGCTATGGACTATGTTTCTAGGTGGGAAGAAGACATCCCTATTAGAACCAACAATGGTAAGGTGGCTGTGAAGTTCCTTAGGGAGAATATATTTGCTAGATTGGCATGCCCCAACCCATCATTAGTGATCAGGGTACCCACTTTACTAATAGGCCTTTGGATGCATTGTTGAGGAGGTACCCTATAGTCCATAGACTTGTTAACCCCTATCATCCCCAGACCAGTGGCCAGGTCAAAGTGTCCAATGGGCAAATTAATAGGTTTTGGAAAAGACTATGAGTAGGAATGGAAAAGATTAGGTTAACAAGCTTGTTGATGCTCTTTATGCTTATAGGACAACTTTTAAAGCTCCCTTGGGTATGTCACCCTATAGGGTTATTTATGGTAAACCTTGTCATTGCCCTATTGAGATAGAGCATAGAGCTTGATGGGACATTAAAATGCTTAACTTTGACTTGGCTGAGGCCAGTAAGGAGAGGAAACTACAACTGAGTGAGCTAGAATAGATAAGGGATAAGTCTTATAAGAGTGCTCGATCTTATAAAGAAATAGCTTAGTTGCTTCGCGACAAGTATATTCTTAGCAAAGAATTTGCCCCAGGAATCAAAGTGCTCTTATATGATTCTAAACTTCATTTGTTTCCAAGGAAATTGAGGTCCCAACGAATGGGTCCCTATATTGTTTCACGTGTTTTTTCCTATGTTGCAATCGAAATATAGGATCCTGAGAGTGGTGCCACATTTAAGGTGAACGGTAAGATCAGCATGCAGTTTCTAGAGTTGTTGAGCATAGAGGATGTAGAGTGTCTGATACCTCGTGAGTCGAGTTCTGATGAGTGATGTGCTTTTGGGATAGCTCAGGTGTACTTAGCACCCGACGTGATTTGCTTGAGATTTCTTTCCCTTATTTCTCTTTTTCTTATTTTTCTGTTGTTTTCTTTTTATATATTTGGGTGCTTCTTCTTTTATTTTTCTTTTTGTGTATATGCTTGTACATTTGAGTTATAGAGTTTTGTCCTTATTCTTTCTTTTTATTGACTCTTATTTTTCTTTTTTGTATTTTTCTTTTTTTTTAGTTTTGCTTTTGCATTTTATGTTTCCTTCCACTTCCAATAAGGGCATTGTTTGATTTAGGTGTGCAGATGGGGAAACTTTGTTTCAAAAAGAATAAAACAATTTGAAAAAAAAAGCTGAAAAGTGTTTAAAATCCAAAAAGATTATTGAATTGTTTTTGGGGACTATATGTGTTGTTCTGATTGACTGTGTTCTCTAGTATCTTAGCATTATGTTGTATACATATATGGTGTGTATGATAGAACTTAGTCCATGGTGTGATATTTGCTCCTGTCCTTGCCCCTACATTATTTCCAAAGCAAGCTTGAGTTTGGTACAGAACCCGTGAGATTTTGCATCTTATAGACTAATTCATCACTTTTTAGCCTCATATTTTCTTTCACATGTGCCTCTTCCATGATTACATCTCTAGAACTTGTTTTTATTCCCTTTGAAATCGCATTTAGCATGTGCACTTTGACAATATGATAGAGGCATTTATTTTTTTATTTTTTTGTGTGAGCTGCATAGCCAAATTACCACCTTATCTTGAATGTTTACCCTTTGCTAGCCCTTTGACCCTTGATCATTTTCTTGTGAACCCTTCATTTTAACCCTTTGGCCTAAACAGATTTTCCTATACCTATATAAGCCTAGACTAATGAAACAACATTTTAATATTTAACTGATAGCTTTTGGGCATTTTATGATATTGGTGGTTGATCTGGGTTATGTGTAAGGATGTATTATTTTTGTAGATGCCATTCATTCATTTTCTTAATGAAAAAAAAGCAAGAAAAAAAATGGAAAAAAAAGTCTCCAAGGAAAAGATTGAAAAGAGTTGACAAAATCTCAAAAAGAGTTGTGAATAAGAGTGCTTGGCACGAATGTTGTCCTTGTATATACTCATTGCCAACGGCTACTATTGTGGGGTGTGTAATTAAATTATCATACTAGGAGAATGTGTGATTACAGTTGTCAGAAGGATTTAGTTGATCATTGGCTACTTAGCTTTTAGCTCCTCATTTCCTAAATCATTTGTCTCTCTCCCAACCCTTTACCCTCAGCCCCAACACAACTTGTGAAACTCCTCTTGATTATAGTGTTGCACATTGCACTTTAGTGGTGGAGAACTGAGAACCTTACCAAGCCTATGGCAGTTTGTTTGATTGGAGGATAAACAGAGTGAACCTTGTTAAAATCTTAATGACAGGGTCGTAAGCGCACAGTGGCATTATAGCAATCAAGGTGATCTCCTACAAGGACTAAGTTGATTTATTATCCCCTTAAGAGAAGCTAAGCAAATCAAAATTTGTGATTGATACTAAACTAATCTACTATCTAATCCAATAGATAAACAATCAAGGGATTTAATCAAATCAACCAATTTTCCAACTCAAGAATTGATCAAGTGCGTCTTCTTTAAATGGGTAGTTCCAAAACCAATCATCAAATTATGAAACCATGAAATTCTTAAATCTAATAAACTACTATTTCTCAAGGCTTTTTTACTAATCTAATATCATTCAAACGCAATTATCAAATTTAAGGATTTCTTAAACAGTGAGTCTTTCTCAAGATTCGACTAAGTCGAATGTTAGTTTTCCAACATCTAGCTTCACTTTTCAGTTATTCACCAAACGTCTAAAACATACAAGAAGTTGATCAAGCTTCCTACTAGCAATTCAATATCTAAGATTCAATAGTGTAGACCTGTAACGCCTTGGCCCCTCCCGGGTCACGAGCAATTACTAGGAGCGACTACGAGGATCGTCGACTGGCCCCGCAAATCACAACAAATCTTTCCAACGTGCTTCGTCCTCGCTCACACTGGCTGGCAAACTTCCTAGTAGGTCACCCATCCCAACATTGCTCCCCAGCAAGCACGCTTAACTGTGAAGTTCTTAAGAGTGGGCTTCTCGAAAAGAAAGGTGCACTTTCGATGATTTACTTTGATGCTTTGAAGCCACACTCGAGATGTTACAATCACCCCCACTTGAATCGCACATCCTTGTTGTGCCTCACTAACCGACCGACTTACAAGTCCCTCTTGACTGACAGTTCATACCTAGCAACTTTGCCCCGCTAGGTGACTACCCATAGGCTCTCCATCCACTAGAGCAGCTTTGGATCTTGGGTCGACATTGATGCCAACGCCCCAACCCTTCACAGGTCGATGATAAGTGCCTAATATGTACACCTTTTTAGGGCTATTTTGCCTCATTTTTAGGAGAGTTTTGTACTTAATGATGTTGTTTACTCTCCTATTCTCGATTTATGCTTGGGTGTTGTTGTTTTATGTGTTTTGTAGGATTTTTAGGCTTTTTACCTAGCATTTGCCCTTTAATGGCTTTATTTTGACATCCCTCAAGGTCATCCATGAGTTGCTACGCTCGTGGAGTAAGAAAAGAGTAAGAAATCGGTTCCAGCACAGACCACGGTTAGACCGTGGTGGATGCCACGGACCGTGGTAGGCCTGTAACTGCTTCCTCTTCGTTTTCCCTTGGCTGTGTGCCTGAGATCAACTTCAGTTTCTTATAAATAGTGACGTTCAGCTGCGAAGGAGAGTAATCCCTAGCAAGCAAGCAAGTAAGAGTTAGCTTAGTGAAGATTAGTTTATTTTATTTTCTCTCAAATTTTGTTCTTTGCTTAGTTTTGTTTTTGCTTTTGTGTGAGTTTTGATCCTGAGGTGGTTCTGAAGCCCTTGGTGAAGGCCATCTCAGTCGATCCCCTTCCGCTCAGATTTCAGCGATTTTTGGTTAGTTTGTTTATCTTTTATCATGTCTGAGTAGTTTTCTTAGCCTAGGAATTTAGTAGTTTGTGGAAGTGTATTGGATCCTATTTTAGTTTATTCAATTGTGCTTTTTTTCGTGATTGGTTTGATTTCATTCTATTAAGTGTTTGATACGTTGTGAGTTGATTTTTGGCCAAAATTTACTTGCACACTGGAAACAATCGAGTGAACATTCAAAAGACGACATTTAGTTGTTGGACTGCTTGAATAGACTTAACATAACTTCGACTCGGCAGAGAGATGTATATGTTAAGAGGGCTAGTAAGTAATCGAATATATTAAACTTGGATTAAGTCAAATTAGTTTGAAAGAAGGACGTTTGCTTAGTTTAGGCAAATTTGATTGATTTCGAAAGAATAGACCGCATTTCTAAATAAGATTACAATTCCTCAGAATTAAACAATTAGAGAATAGCACATGTTTATTAATTTTGATCCAATTCTCTTCCCTAATTGTGAACATTCTTAGACGTTTTTCTCTTATTGATTTAGACGAGTTCATTTGCAGTAGTTAATCGAAACCATTTGAAATAGAGTTTTCCTTAGCATATTTTGACAAGACTAGGCTCGATAAATTACTTGAGTCCTTGAGGAACGATATCTTTTATCTATACTACGACTGCCCGTGAGCTTGCGGCAGTGATCAAGTTTTTGGTGTCGTTGCCGAACACTAAATTACTAACCGTTGAGTATTGTCTTATGAACGTGACTAAGCATTTTATTGTTTTGTTTTGTTTTGTTTTCTTGTTATTTTCGTTTTCCAGTTTAATTACGCTGGTAGCATTGGTGAAAGTGGTTACAAGAATTTTTCCTAGTTTATGTGAAGTCTGATTTTGTACGAGCCCGACCTAGAGATTGAAATGACTTTTCACTTAAAGAAGAAAAAGCAAAGGATCGAAGAGCAAAGCTGCGAGGCAAGAAGGAATTCAAACATGGCAGGTGAAGAAAGAAGGACCCTTCCAGATTTTGTTACTCTCGGAGTCCAAGGAAGCGCCTCAAGCATAGCTCGACCTACGGTGGATGCCAATAACTTCAAGCTCAAGCCAGCACTTATTTCCATGCTGCAACAATCTCAGCTTGGCAGAACTTGTTTGGAATACCCGAATCTACACCTCTTGGTATTTTCAGAGGTGTGCGATACACTAAAGTTAAACGGAGTCTCCAGTGATACGATTTGCTTGCGCTTATTCCCTTTCTCATTGAGGGATAAGGACAAGGCTTGGTTGCACTCTTTGACGTCTGGTTGCATAACTACTTGGGACGAGTTGACAAGAGCTTTCCTTTCCAAATTCTTCCCTCCGAGCAAGACAGCGAGCCTGAGAAATCAAATCGCCAACTTTCTACAAAAAGTGGATAAGACACTCTATGAAGCTTGGGAGTGTTTTAAATATCTACTGCGTTTGTGCCCCCATCATGGTCTTCAGCGTTGGATGATAATCCAAGCCTTTTATAATGGTGTGACCTAAGTAGTGAGGTCCACTATCGATGTAGCGGCAGGAGGAACTCTATTGAGCAAGACCAAGGATGAAGCCTATAACCTTATCGAGGAGATGGCGCTTAATAACTTCCAATGGTCCACTGAACGAGCTCAACCCAGGCGGGTTGGAGGTAAGCTAGAAATTGATGCAATTACTTTACTTTATGCTAAAGTAGAAGCCATGACTAAAAGACTGGACCAAATGAATGTTAATGCTGTGAACTCAAGTGCCCCTTTCCCTTGTGAAATTTGTGGTTCAATTGAGCATATAACTCTGAATTGTCAAGTTGGGAGTCCTTTTTCCTACAACCCTAATGAAGTTAATTATGTTCAAAACTTCAACCTAAGACTGACCAATGACCCTTACTCTAATACCTATAATCCGGGTTAGAAGAATCATCCGAACCTTTCGTATAGGCCGAATCGAAGCACCATGAATATGCCCCCTATGAATGCTAAAGTACTCCCTGGTTTTCAAAGACCCGCATTCCCTTCTCAGATGCCCCAAAAGTCAAACTTAGAAGTAACATACTTATGGCACAACAGAAATAGGATGAGTATATTAAGCAATTAGCCTCCAAGGTTGATGTGCTTACGACTCATAATGGGATGTTAAAAGCCCAAATTGCCCAAAAAGCTGCTTTTTCATCTGCATCCCTAGATAAACTTCCCAGTAAGCCTAAACCCAACCCTCGTGAACGTTGTAACTGCATCACCATGAAAGAGGATGAAGAAGACTCAACTAAACCTGAGGAAGTACCAATAGAAGAGGGTAGAGAGATAACTATGGCTGGTAGTAAGGAGAACAACTATGGTGGCAAGACTGCCACATTTATGGAGAATAACTCTATTGAGATCCCCACCATTTTTTTCCCGTAAGCTTTCTAACCTAGGTAGTTTTTCTATCCCATCTAGTGTGGGAAAAGTGTGGATTGAGAGAGGTCTACGTGATTTAGGTGCAAGTGTCAGCATAATGCCCTACTCTTTATTTCATAAGCTACACCAAGGATCGTTACTAGCTGCCCCCTTTTCACGACAGTTGGCTGATGGTTCTATGATACAACCCATAGGCAAGTTGGAAGATGTGCCTGTCAATATAGGAGACATTTGGGTGTTAGAAGAATTCATTATAGTTGATATGCCTAAAATTAACGATGCCCAGCTTATCCTAGGTAGGCCCATTTTGGCGACAACTCGTTGTCGTATTGATGTGAAGGAGGGTCGTATTTCTTTTTAGAAAGAGAAGAGATTTACTGTGCTTAGTCATAGGAAGGAGGACGTGGTTTCTCCTCATTCTTCTATATCAGATGCATTACCCCTTTCCCCTGAGTATGATATGGAGGATGTCTTGAATAACGAAGATCCTCCTGATTCTGAATGGATTTCATATGAGGACCCTGACCAAGGGTATGTTAAGGTGGAGTTTTCTGCTCCTATGCCACCTAACAAGCCCGAGGTTGAGGTCCCTGTTTCTAATGACTCTTCGATAAGTGAGTATTGCAGGTTTGTACAAGCTGTTCACTTTATGCCCCCTTTGGAAGGTTTTAAAGTCGATTTTGATATAGGGGTTGAGCAAGTGGATGGTAGCCCGTCTGATGGGCCAAGAGAGCAATTTGTTTTATATGTGGATGGTGCGTTGTTAAGATGATACCTACAGCCAGAATTGTTAAGATGATACCTTCAACTGAAGAAGTTCGGGTTTGTGGTTCGCGATAAGGTTGATCTGGACCAAGCCCAAAACAAGGGTCAAGCTCTTGACCTTAAAAGAGCATTTCTTGTTAAGCAACCCAAGCTTTCTTTCTTTTTTCCATTTTTTTTATAGTTTTTATTACTTTTCAAAGTTCTATATGAAAAAAGGAAGAAGAAAGGAACAGAAAATATATATATATATATATATATATATATATATATATATAT
>JACYFF010019584.1:84980144-84995814 GCA_017589665.1 Selenicereus undatus
TCATTACACATCTCTTTTTAATTTTTTCCTTATGGGGTTTGTGTGAATGAAGAGGGTTATAGCTCACTTTTGTATGTTACTAATTAATCATGCTTTGTTTTTAGGTCCTACCACTCCTTTAAATGGATAAAAGTTGGATTAATGTGAATAAGACATCAACTGAATATATTAAAGGAGTTGAATCATTCTTAGATTTTGCTTTCTCCAATGCTGGGGATAGTAAGGTAATCATTTGCCCTTGTAACCGGTGCAAGATTGGGCACAATTGTTGGTTTAATGGAGATGAAGTGGCATACCATCTCATGTTTTATGGATTTTGGCCTAGCTACACAGAATGGGTGCATCATGGGAAATTATTTTCTATGCAATCTACTTTAGTACCACAAAATGTAAGCCATGATGATGCTAGTGTTGAAGCTAGCTTTGAAGGTAGTGTAGACACTACTGGATTGTTGAATGATATCTTTGGGATACTTAATGTAGGAAATATTGAAAATAATGCTGCTAACAACATATGGGACATTGGAGATCCAATGTTGGAGGTAGATGATTAGTTTGTTGATGACTTTATGTGCAACAATGGAATGAATGAGGGAGATAACGATGAAGATGTTGGGTATAGAAGGCGAGTAGAGCAAGCTGAGCAGGAACTATATCCAGGAACGAGTTTTTCAAAACTATCTTTCATTTTGCACTTATTTCATTTTAAATCCATGTATGGTTGGTCTGTTAAGTCATTTGATATGTTGCTCCAACTCATAGTAACTGTTTTCCCCCAAGTTAATCTGTTTCCATCATCTTGGAGTAAATGTAAGTAGTTGAAGAAGGATTTAGGGCTTAGTTATGAAAAAATCCATGCTTGTCCTAACGATTGTATCCTGCACTGGGATGGGAGGGAAAACCAAGATGAGTGTGACAAATGTCATGTTTCCCGATGGAAGGACAAGGATAAGAAAGTGGAAAATAAGGTTTTGCGTTACTTCCCTCTTATACCAAGGTTACTTAGGATGTATAAATCCTCTAAAATAGCAGAAGATATGCTTTGGCACCATAAAGAGAGGGTTAAAGATGGAATCCTTACGCATCCAGCAAACGCAAAAGCATAGAAAGACTTTGATGAACAGAATTCTCATTTTGCTTCTGATCTTCGCAATGTCCGGTTAGGACTTGTTATAGATGGATTTAACCCTTTTCGTGTAATGGGTACCACACATAATACTTGGCCTGTGCTTTTAATTCCATATAATCTACCCCCATGGCTTTGTATAAAACAATCTTCTATCATTCTATCCATGATTATTCCTGGGGAAAAGGCTCCCGGTATGGACATTAATGTCTACCTTCAACCTCTAGTTAAAGAATTGTTACAGTTGTGGAACGGGGTAGATGCATTTGATGCATACTCAAAGGCAAAGTTTAAACTGCGTGGGGTTCTTCATTCTACTACTAGTGATTTTCCTGCATACGCAAACTTATCTGGATGGAGTACTAAGGGTCGTTTTGCTTGTCCATCTTGTGCTAGAGATACACATTCCATGTGGTTGGAGAATGGATGTAAATTTTGCCACATGGGCTATAGGAGATGGCTTCCTGAAGATCATCCATTTCTTTTTGACGATGTTGGATTTGATAGAAATATTGAGCCTGGTCTTGCTCCTAAACCTTGTACTGGTGGTGATATTCTGATATAGTTACAGGGGTCAAGATTTTCCTACGGTAAAGCTGAAACTAAAAATGTAGGTATCAATGAAAAGGATGAGGAGCAAATATGGAAGAAGAGGAGCATTTTCTTTGATTTGCCATATTGGGAGAATAATCCTCTTCACCATAATTTGGATGTAATGTATATTGAGAAGAATATATGTGATAACTTTTTGGGTACCTTATTGAATCTTGAGGGCAAATCTAAAGATAACTTGAAAGCGCGTCAAGATCTACAAGTGATGAAAATATGACCAGAGCTTCATCCTATTCAACTAACAAATGGAAAATATGAAATCCCTAATGCTCCTTACACTTTGTCATATGATGAGAAGACATGTTTACTAGTTGTCTTGAAACATATAAGAGTCCTAGATGGGTATGCGAGTAATATATCTCGATGTGTCGATTTGAAGGAGCGTAAGTTATTCAATCTGAAAAGCCATGATTGTCACATATCGATGCAAGATTTGCTCCCCATTGCCCTAAGAGCAGCAAAAGATTATGATCTTGTGGATCTTGTATGTGCATTATCAGCATTTTTCAAAGAATTATGTGCAAAGGAGTTGTCAGTTGAGAAGTTGGATGATATTGGAGTTAATGTTGTTATAACACTGTGTAAAATGGAGAAAACATTCCCTCCTAGCTTTTTTACAATTATGGTGCACCTACTTGTATACTTAACTGAGGAAGCAAAGCTCGGAGGACCTGTCTTTTATAGATGGATATACCCTATTGAAAGGTTAGAATATATGTTTTTTCTATTATTGGTTTTTTCTAAGTATTTGTATAATGATAGTTGTATTATACTAGTTTTACTTTGACCTATGTAGGTTTCTGGCATTCCTAAAAGGTCTTGTACATAATAGGGCATAGCCCGAAGGTTCAAAAAGCAGAAGGATACATTGCACATGAGTGTATAACCTTCTGTTCAAGGCACTTTAATGGGGTGGAAACAGTTTTTACTCGACCACATTGAAATGATGGTAGTAACCCTAATGAGGATTTCTATTTATTTGGTACTGTTGGTCAACCCAAAGGAATGGTGGAAATGGTTGAAATTTCTCAATTAAGCCTTCTGCAAGCTCAAAGATATGTACTTTTACACCGTGACGACATTGATGAATATCATAGGTCCGTAGAAGTCATTAATTGCTCCTAAAAATATTATTTGCTAACCAAACATATTAAACTAATATGACCACTTATAGGGTATTTTTGAACGAGCGTATGACATCTTATCCTCACGTGGCAAGTGATAGACTTAAGCAAAAGTGGCTGCTTAAGGAATTTCCTCGGTGGATCCAAGAAAGGGTAAATTCACCTTGATAACTAATGGGTTTTCATTTAGCATTATTCTATATCCATTTTGGACTAATTATTTTTAATATTTACATCTTAGGTATCCAACAAAGAATTCAATGATCAAGAATCAAGGTCATTTAGGGCTGTCGCTGCTGGCCCTAACCCTATTTTAAAGCGAATGAATGCATTTATTATCAATGGATATAGATTCCATACTCAAAAGAGAGATAAGGAAAAGAAAATTCAAAATTTTGGGGTCATGGTAGAAGCAGAGGGAAAAACCTATTTTGGAAAAATCAATGACATCATTGAGCTAGATTACTATTCGGAGTGTAAGGTGGTACTATTTATTTGTGATTGGGTGAACGTGAACTCAAGGGGTCTAAAGAGGGACAAAAGAGGGTTCACCCTCGTAAATTTCTCACACAAAATACTTGAGGGAGGTGCTTTAAAGGATGATCCATACATCTTTTCATCTCAGGCACAACAAGTATTCTATGTTGAAGATGAGAAAGATAAGGGTTGGGAGCACGTTGTTAAAGTAAAGTCGAGGGACACATATCGTCTAGGACCATTGCAAGTTGATGATGAGCTTTACCCTGAGTGCATGCCTTCTGACATCAGAAAGGATGATGAATTTAGAGATCCGACGTATTGGGCCAATTTAGTTGGAGAGTCGTGAAATATGAAACTGTTCTTGTTAGAGTTTTGTTGTTATTGAATCTCTTTTTTTCTTGTATCACTAGAGACGTTATCTTCGATATAATGATTTTGACTCTACATTGCATTTGTCAGGTTTAAAAATCATGCTTATGATTACAATAAATTGTGTAAAGTGTTGATATTGCTTCTAGTTATAATTTTAAAAGTTTGTTATGTCAAAAATTTTGAAATAATGTGAGCTTGAAATTCAGGTTCAAATATAAGGAGTCATGTTTCGTTCACGGTGTATGTTTGCTGAGTATCAGAATTCCCTACAAAATGAAACTATAGCAACACAGGAGCTACTTATAGATGACGCTGATGGTGATGACGATAGTGCCAATGAGGTGCTCGATGAGAATAACGAAAACAGTGATCCTCTGATGGATTTAGATCCATCCCCTGTGCCTATCCTAGAAGGATTTAATGATGATGATAAAGTGCTTGTCATTGGTAAGTAACACCATTACACTTGTAAATGGTGAAAAAGCTGGTTTTATACACTAATTTCAATTTCTAGCAACCCACCCATGTCTTATAATTGTGATTTTGGATTGATTGGATGTTGTGAGTTGATGATTATGCTGGGAATTTGTTTATTTTGTTAGTTATAAATTGTTTATTAAATCTACCCTGCAAATTTGTGCTGAAATTCGGATGATGTTTGAATTATTGTGAGCTATTGGGTTATAAGAATCATACATTATGTGATATCACTTTAAAGTTTGATATGAAAGCAGCCTCCTTGAGGAATGCTGGAGTTTAGGACTCTGATATGATGATCTGGATGAACTTGATGTCTATGACTAATGAACTTAGCAAGGCTTTGCATGAGTGAATCTAGTTATGAAGTAGACTTTAATTACAAAATTGTATCTAGCTTCTGTTGATTTTTTGGCATTGTTCCTCTCAGGTTCAGGTTTGAGCAAATATGTAGATTCTAAGTTGTAGTCAACACTAGCCTATTCGTGTACAGCTTGTTTAGCTTAAGGTTTTATCGTCCCAATACTCATTGTCCTCAATTACTAACTCAGATTCCCCCCCAAGTGTTTTTGGGGGGGGGGGGGGGAGGGGAAGGGCTGTCAAATTGACTGATTGTAGCGAATAAATTTATGTTTGCCTAATTGCCTTCCAACCTCTGAGAAATTTTTATATGCTTGTTTTGGGCTCACTACTAATAATCATGTCCCCATTTTAATGTCTTTTCCATTGTGAGACAAGTCTATCTGCTATCCTTGACTATTATGGGGCAAGTCCATTCTGTCTTTTCCATTGTGACATTTTTGTACAGAGGTGACATTCAGCTGCCTGGTTCTGTGTTGTACATGCATTTGAGACACTTCTTAGGCCCGTTTTTTCTTCACATACCAGATCCATCATGTGTTGTACACTTGTACTTTTGAACTTTCGTTTCAGATAACGTGAATCTAAATATCTAATACCTTGAATATGCAATAAGTTGATGTGTGGGTTGTAGTTTTGATACCCATTTGTCACAGTTGTGTATGTTGTCCATTTATGATTATTTCTGCATCTTCAAGTATAGTACTTGTAAAGAGATGAATGCAGATTGGATACAGGGAAAAGCAATTGGCATTAGTTGCAATTTTATACCCAAGAAAAGACCCAGAGATATTATACTCTACTACTCTTTGAGGAGTTTTTTCTTTCGGGGGGGGGGGGGAGGGGTGGGGGGGCCAATGAAGGTTGTGTTTGCCTATACAAAAATTCTTAGTAAAAGTCTGCAAGGATATATATTAGAACCATTGTTATTGTCCGTCCTTTTCCTTACAACACTACAGATCTAGTAACTTCCTCAAAAAATCAAGGGTGAAATATATTTACTTGTTCATAAATTGGTGCTGTTTGTTTGGTATCATGCTTGCTCTCGAAGTCAAGACAGCAAGCCAGTTTCTAAGTCATTTGTAGAGTTTCATGAATTTTAGATGTGTATTTTATAAGTTATGAATTTTTTTTTGAAGTAGCCCTGTTTTAAGCTGGTTGTTGTTTAAATGTTCTAGTAATTATTGGCTTGATAGAAAAGTCGTAAAATTTGAATGTAGGTTCTTGATATGATTGAGCCACAGAGTTCCAATATATATGATCTTGTACTTATCATGACTTGATTTTATTTACTAACTATCCTTTTTCAAATATATACATTGTATAGTTTTCAAATCAACCAATGTCGGCACACAATTTTAATCTCTGGCATTATGCAACAGTGATATTAAACATCGTAAAGATTATTTATTTTCTTCAAATTATAAGAAGAATACTAGCTATGATGAATTGCTATGCTTTATCTTTAATGTCATTTGATTCCATTTGATAGATGGACAAGGGATTGTAAGCAAGCTTAGAGGGCGAATCACTATAAAAGTGGTGCATGGCTTAGATGTTTCGAGTAGAATTCTAGTGCCTTTGAACAAGTTTTTACAACCATTAAAAAAAGCAGGAAGCGTGTTCAACCAATTCCTTGCTGATGTGGCGAAGCGCCCTCGTTTTTGTCCTTTAAACTACAAGGAGTGGCGACTTGCACCTTCCTTGTTTAAGGATCGAATTATAAATTATATAAGGGTGAGGTTCTTTTGTTTGACTTCTAGTTGTTGTACTTGTCGATCTTAACTTATACACTTCATAATTTTCTTACACTGAATAAATGCAGAAGAAGTTCGTGATGGCAACCACTCAGTTTGTAGACGAAAAAGTTCTGAGTGCTGTTGGGGAGAGGGTAAGAGGATACAAATGTTATCTGAGAATGAAATACATTAAGAAAGGCACAACTAAGGAAGAGTTGTACGCTTTACCAGCAGCTGAATCAGGAAATACTACAGGTCTGAAGCATCCTTGTGGAGTAAGTAATACAATGTGGTTCGGATTTGTAGACTTATGCTTTTCAGAGAAGTTTTAGGTTAGCTACTACACTCTAATAGTCTACATACATGATAATAACTTTAGTTTGGAATATAAATTGTAACATATATATTTTTTTAATAGAAATACTCTGAGATTAGGAAGAGAACAAGGGGAAAGCAATTACATCGTCACACCGCTGGCTCACAAAGTTTTGCTATTTTGCGTGAAAAGTTTGTGAGTTGGCTAAGTGTTGCATTTCTTACGATGGCATTATTAATAGGCATGCGTAAAACATGTGCTGCTATTATTCATTTAAATTGACATAGTTATGTTATGGTTTTAGGAAAGGAAACATAATCGAGAGCTTGGTCCAATCGAATGGTTCATAGAGACTCGTCAGAATAAGAAAGATAAGACCTTTTATGGTCCCATCACCCAACAATTTGTGTTAATTGTATATGTTTAAGTTTATATTCTCATTTACATGCATTGAAGGATTGATGGATGTCTGAAGTTACATTTTTTTTTTTGTGAGTTAGGATTCAGCAAAGAATATTATCAAGCAAAAGACAGGGTCCGATGAAGTTGTCTTCTCAGAGTCAACCAAGCAAGTGGAGAACATCACCTATCGAAAACTAATGGGTGTTGAAACACAGGGAAAAGTGTGGGGATTGGGTCGTGGAGTATCAGCAAGAGATTTATGTAATCTACGTTACCTGGCTGAATCACCGATTGTGTTGAAACTTCTAAACAAAGCGCAAACCTTGGACAACCAACTAGAAGTGCTGAATGCGAAAGTTGGTGCACAAGCTTTAGCCACTCTGCATGATTCAGTAAGTCGTTTGGCTACAGATGTGTAATCCGTGCGTTGTTTATGCTTTTATGTAAATTCTTTTGTTGTGTACTCCGAGTGTGTGACCTGTTGAGTTGTGAGCTCCGGCGTGTGGTCGTTGAGTTATTGGAATTTTTTGTCTTGTTTTTCTCTATTGCATATACCTAATGTAAGGCTTTAAGCCTGGGTTATGGTCAGGTTTTAGACGAAATGCTGTCCGTTTAGTTCCAGAAATTTTAGGAATTGCTAACACTTCTAGCTGAGGTGCAAGGTTGTGTGTGCTGCTACATTGCTTGTGGTGTCGTCTACTTCTTTTTTCGTTATTTTGTTCCCCTTTCTTTATGCTCTCAGTTTGCACAATTGTTTATTAGTTTTTTTGGGTTAATAAGTTGTAATACATGCTTGTTAGTCTTTTTTTGGGTTATAGTCGTAATTCGTGTGTTGTATATTCTTTTATGTAAATTCTTTTGTTGTGTGCTCCGGGTGTGTGACCTGTTGAGTTGTGAGCTCCGGTGTATGGCCGTTGAGTTATTAGAATGTTTTTTTCTTGTTTTTCTCTCATGCAGATACCTAATGTAAGGCTTTAAACCATGGTTGTGGTCAGGTTTTAGACGAAATACTGTCCGTTTAGTTTCAGAAATTTTAGGAATTGCTAACACTTCTAGCTGAGGGGCAGGGCTGTGTGCGCTGCTACATTGCTTGTGGTGTCGTCTGCTTCTTTTTTCGTTATTTTGTTTCCCTTTCTTTATGCTCTCAGTTTGCACAATTGTTTATTAGGTTTTTTCGATTATTAGTTGTAATACATGCGCGTTAATCTTTTCTTAAATCTTAATCCTTACTATTTATATAGAGTAAAGGCTGTACCAAGAAGTTTCAAGGAATGCCCAACCATGTGATAAAAACAAAGGCCAAGATTCACCTATATGTGATGGATCTCAAAAAGGTTCAAGGTCTGACACACCTGTTGATCTGGATAGAAGCAATGGTTCACCCAAATCTAGGGATGCCTTCGCTATCTCTAATGTCCTAGGTAGTGAAATATTATATGTTTGTAAGTTATGTTATATTTGATTTTATTACTTGATTATATTTCTATGCTAATTGCTTGTAGGGCATGAGACCCAAAGAAGCAAAACGGCATCAAAGCATATTGACTCAATGCTGGGTGGTCACCAAAAGCAATCAGGAAAGACACCAGCAAGTACAAAAGATATATTATTAAACTGTTATTCATCGGAAGCAAAAAAAATGTTCTGGTGGTTAAATTTGTTCATTTTTGCCTTTTAATTGTTTTTTTTTTCCGTATTCCTAGTCATTGTCCAAGCAATCAAATGGTAACATCATAACTGAATCTCTTAATCATGGCGACAAGCGACCTAATCCTGTCCAACCTAGTTCTTCACTTCTCAATAATGGTGGTGTCATACCTAATGCTCAACCATCAAAACATATTGCTTTTAGTCATGATGGTGGTCGCTCTCATGTGGAACTTTCAACAAAAGCGAATCCTACCTCAAGAGGCACTTTAATAAAGGGTTACAAACCATCATTGCATAGCCGTGCAGAAAATTAGAAGGTGCACATATCAATCAAACATTCTGTTTTCTTTAACATAAAGTATATGTTCAGTTGGTTATGCATTTATTTATTTTATGTCTGTTATTAGAGAACTTTTGTGGGAATGGACAAGCTAGTCAAAAACACTCCTATTATATCTTCACATATGCTTCAAAAGGCGGCTGTTGAGCATGGAACTGCAATACGACACGAAAAAAATTGTTTAACTTAAGTAAGAAGATTTATATTTACTTTGGAATGATGTAACATTCATATTGGTATGCTTGTGTTGCGGTATCTCATACATTGTTACATATTTTGACTCTAGTTGAGTCGTGCTCAAATAGACATATTGGTTGATACTGTCATGAGAAATCATCCAAAGGAGGTGCATCAATATCGTTATTTAGAGAAGAAGGAACTCATTGCTTTTTACCTAGCAGGAGTGTTACAAATTCCAATATTTTTTTTCGAAGTTTAAATTATTTGTTATCATTTTTAAATTTATTTTCTCTAATATCGTTCTTTAGAGAACACGGAACTCATATCTTTTTTCTAAGTTGTGATTTTTTATTTTCATCTTCCTTGTAGGCTATGGGAATTTGCAAATGTAAGGCTGAACCAAGTATGTTAGATATGGTCCTTCGTGAAAAATTGGACGAAATTACACTTGTAAGTTTATCACTTCTTTTTGCAGTATATAACAATGTCTTTTATTTTCAAGATGATTGATGTTTGCTTCAATTTCTATAATGCAGAATGACATTTATTCTAATGGATTGATTTGGTATTTTTAGGTCACAACTAAGGGAAATGTGCAACGACAAGGGACAAGAAATGGAGGAAATGTTGGCCCTTGATTCCCCTCTCCCATTTTAGACGTTACACATGGATTTTAATTGAGAAACTCTTGCTTATCGGCTGTTGATTTATGTCACATTCTTAGAACATATTTTTACTCTTAGGATGCATCCGGGATACTTCATTTGTATTTTACTATCACAGTACTTGTGAATTCTTGATAGCAACAATTATTCCAATAATTATTATGATTTTGTCATATTATTTTTGTAATTCTATAGCTTTTATATATATATATATATATATATATATATATATATATATGCTGCAATGCTCAAAATTTTTAATTTATGAAGGTTTTATATTATTACCAAAAATTGAAAAATTATTGAAGGCGCCAAAACTTGTTAAAAAAGTTCCCGCCAAATCCTTTACGAATTCATTCAAAAGTTAGTTAGTTGTTTAAAAGTTAGTTGAATGGGTTCAAGTTGCAAAACTTATAAGAGCAGTGACAAGGAGCGTAGATGTTCACAATGAGCTGAATTTCCCCACACTTATATGTGCAACACATTACCTACATATACATTAGTGGGGAAAGACATCACTCCCCACGCTTATAAGTGTGGGAAACGTAACCCTTGCCGTGGATATCAAGCGCGGGGAATATTTCCCCACTCTTTCAATCAGCACGCTTAGCTTAAGTGCGGTGAAGAATACTTGCTGCACATATATCCGTGGGCAAATACAATTTTAAGTGTGGAGAAAGACATCTTTTTCCTGTAGTAAAGTATGAGATTACAAGCTCGATATTAAACTTGATCATCCCCAAAGAACCACAAATCACATCATGCAAGTATAAGGAAAGGAATAGAGCCAAATGGATGGGTAGAACCTCACTTTAGGGAAATTTGAATCACTCCTACTTATGTGTTTGAAATATAGCATAGGTTCATTCAAGACTCATTCCAAAGATGCAATCTACCATATGCTTGCGAACACTCTTAGATTCTCCATCACTATGATGCAATGTGCACAAAACAATCCAGAGGACTTTACATGGGTTGTAACGTGGGGTCAAAAGGTTAAAGGAAACAAGTAGACTAATAAATTTTAGCAATGTGTAGCTATGTAACCAAATGACAAGGGAGCAACCAATAAGGCACCAAGAAACCATAAAGTTCACCAACACTCCAAACCTCAAAGAATACAATGAACACACCCCAATGAATCAAGTAGGAAATAAGTTGACAAAGAAAGAAACACAAGATATTTACATATCTAATGCCAATCACACATTCAGTTTTTTTTTTCAATTTTTCTTTTTTTTTCAACATGATTTTTCTATTTTTTTTCCTTTTTTCCTTTGGGAAATGAAATGAAAATTTCTGTCAGTGAAAGGCATAAGATTAATAACTATGAACTCATAACCAAATTTATATGTACATATACAACCTGAACAAGAGATGAATAAATCCAAATGCTTAATAACATCAATCCCTCAGCAAACCAACATACCAAAGCCACCTTAAACTCAACTATCTCCAAAACCGCCCACTACATATATACAATGATGCTCCATAGACTTGGCTTAATGGTTTGGAACATATGTTTGGCCAAGGGCTAAGATGAAATGATCACAACAAGAAAACGATTATAGCTCGAAGGGCTAGCAAAAGGGAAAACCATGTAATAGAAGGGTGGGCTATTTGGCTATGTCGCTAACATGTTCAAAGAAAGAATGTCTCTATCATATCTTCAACTTTACACATATGAATGTGGCTTTGAACAAGAGTCTAGGCAAGTTCTAGAGCTGTAACATAGAAGAGCCACACACGTGAAAGAACATGAGACTAAATATAATGATTAGTGCAAACAAGGCTCAAAATCTCACAGGATATCTACCAAAATCTCAACAAGCTCATAAAATGACTCCCATGTACCAACATTAGTGCTAAAGACTCTAAGGCGGTAACAAAGTTTTTAATCAAGGCAATAGTCAAAATAAGAAATATTCACAAATCCTTCACAAATTTTAGCACCAAAAGGGGAGTACACACCAAAAGTTACTTAAGCTCATGAAAGCTATTGTGTGTAAAGAATCATCATTGGAGTGCATCTCAAACGAATCCACACCATCACTTGCATGCAATCCTATATGCAAATTTAAAATGTAACTAAATGCAACACACTAGTGTAAACAAAAAGAAACCCAAAACTATATGCTCCAACAAGTATGCAAACTGAAAACCAACATGGAAAACATAAAATTGCCCTTCCCTTATGCTTAGATAAAGCATTATTCAAGGGAAATAAAGGAGGAGAAGGGCAAGGAAACAAAATATGATGATCTCAATAGGTTAGGTACTCAGTGCACCTAAGCGAAGACCTCCTTGCAACCAGGCTAAATGGAGCATTAGTCACTCTATCACAACTTTAAGAAATAGCCCACCAAATCAAACATTGTCAAGGACTGCAAAAGCTTTTGAAACACCACAACATGGGGCTCACAAACTTGGCTATAAGAGAGCATCAAGATAATCACAATAAAGAAAGTTAGTGCTCCCTTCAACAAAACCAAATAAAATAGAAAAATCAAAAGATAAATCAAAGAAAGTATTCCACCTAATTTTTCTAGGTGCATCTAGACCTGGCAAAACTTACCCGAGACCCGAAACCCGAACCGAATGACCCGGACCCATACCCGACCCAACACCCGAAATATGCTAACCCGAAAGTGGACCAGAAACCCGAATTGACCCGACCCGAACCATACCCGACCCAAATTTTTCAACAAAGTTGCTTGTTTTGGCATGACGAACCCATTTCACTAAAAATTGGTTGACCCGAAATCGACCCGACCCGAACCATACTTGACCCAAACCGAAACGACCTGAAATGTCAATTAACCCGAACATGACCCGACCCAAACTTGACCCGACCCGTACCCGAACCGAATGACCCATTTGCCAGGTCTAGGTGCATCCACGAGTTACACGGAATATGGGTCAAGGGAGGCATTATACCCACTAAAGTAACCTAGGGACATAATATTATCAACATTCACACCAAGCACATCAAACACATTATCCTCATAGCCCAAATCAACATTAGCACTAAAAATCCTAAGATTATCAACGGGCGCATAAATATAATACTTGAGGGTATGAGAGGGTAATGAACAAAGAAGGGAAGCATGAAAATGATCAAGAGAATTGGGGATAACAATGTCGTCAAAACCAAGGCTAGGAGACTCCTTATACACAAACTAATCACGTGACCCCTCCAAAAGAGTCTCAACTAGATCATGCACCTCATCTCAATTATCTTCTGACTCACAACAGGCATTAACAACACTAAACCTAGCAACAACCCCAAAAGGCTTACCCACCTCGAGCCCTGTGCACTAAGCTAAAGGAAAGGATGAATCAGGTAAGGTCAAGACAGCATTAGTATTATCCATGGGTGATGCAAAGTTAGGTTGAGCATAGCATGTATAATAAGGGCACAAATTAGTATCATGGTCAGAAGAATCACAAATAACACCAAAAACAGGCGTAATAAGATCTTGCATCGAATGCACAAGGATCAAGAAATAAATATCTAGAAATAAGACTAACCTTCTCAAATTCAAATGAATCTTTGTGATCCACTCAAACAAATACAATGCTTTATCAACGCTTTTAGCAAGAAAACCCCAATACTCTAAAAGAGCTCAGGTTTCACTATTCACATCGTCATCAATAATGTCCAAAAATTTTCATTTACCCACACAATAACCACATTAAGCAAGAAAGACATTTAAAAGCTTAAAATACCTCCAAAATATTTCATGCTCGAGTTGGGAGAAATGGAAAATAGCCATTGTTCTTTTCCTCAAATTTTTTTAGATTTTTTAATTTTTTAATTTTCTAATTTTATTTTGTTTTTTTAAAGAAAAACAAAATGCTTAGTCAAACTTATCGAAAAAACTCAATATCCAACACTAGTTCCCAGCAACGGTGACAAAAACTTGACAAAGCTGCAAGCGCACGGTGGCATTGTAGCAACCAAGGTCGTCTCCCACAAGGACTTGGTTGACCTACTGGGCTTTATCCCCTTAACATAGGCTAAGCGAATCAAAATTTTAGATTGATACTAAACTAATCTACTATCAAATCTAATGGATAAACTATCAAGGGATTTAATCAAATCAAACAATATTCCAACTCAAGAATTAACAAGCGAATTATCAAACCCCTCTTTCAAGGTGGAATGAAATTCTTAAATCTAATCAACTACCATTTCTCAAGGGTTTTCGATTAACCTAATATCTTTAAGAATGCAATTATCAAATTTTGGGGTTTCTTAAATAGTCAGTCTTTCTCAAGATCCCACGCACTTAAGTCGAATATTAGTTTTCCATATAATTTTACCTTTTAGTTCTTCACCAAATGTCTAAAACAAGCAAGAAGTTCATCAAGTTTTCTATTAGCAATTCAATATCTAAGATTCAATAAAATAAGTCCAACAAATCCAAAGCACTTTTAGATCAAAACAAGAATCGATTCATTCACAAGTATTCAACTCAATTCCAAGATTGACAATCTAAAACTTAATATAAAAATCAATAATAATTTGAAAGCACATAAAATCTAAAGAGAGTAGAGAAGAGAAGGGAGAGTAATTGCTCAGCCAATGCATGCTTGTAGATGCAAACCAGACCCAGAATACTTGCAAATCTTCACCTTTAACTTGCTGTGAACTCTCTCTAATCTAAATATAAATCCTAACTTGAAGGAGGAATGGATATGGGTGGAAATCAAGCGAAATAAGGCAGCAAGCAGGCTTGTTATCGCGAATATTCTGCAGCCAAAATGTAAAAACTGCCTAGAAGTCGAACTTAAATTAAGCAGAAATATGGGCATAAATCATAAAATTAAGCATATTAATCCCCTAAAACGATGCCTAAACACTTAAATAATCCATACAAATATGACACTCATCACTTAAACACATGAGTAGGAGTGTTATACATGTCCTAAAGTGAGGTTCTACAAGTTGGGCTTGTATATAATTATTAACATTCGAATTTAATAATTATTGTTGAGTAAATAATTAGATTACAAAAGGGTATAAATTAACATAACTTCAGGTTCAACAAGCCGAAGGAGAATTTGTTAAATCTTTAATGGGTGTCAATCATGAAAATTCAAAATCCACCACCACCTTAAGCGAATAGTAAAAATCGAAACCTTGGATGAAATAATTTTGGTGGAGGCAAAAATTAAACTAAAATTGTAACCAAAAACCTCGAATTGAAACTAGAACTAGAAAACTTCAATTGAAGCTTGAACCCGAAAAACTATATATAACCCACATAGAATGAATTCCTAAAATTACATTAACTTCTAAAACTACTAGAAAATAATGTTAGAATTAATACCAGAGGAATTGATTCCTCAATTGTGGTACCCATGACCTCCTTTTACAATGTTGATAGCCTTCCTTCAGACCTTCACTGTTCAAATTCTAGTTGGAGTAGGTTTCTTATTTTTCACTCTTGATTAATATTAGGAAAGCCATCATAATTCAGAAATTGTTTGGAATACACTTGATTTGCAATTTCCACTAAGCCACAACTTTCCAAAATTTGTTCTAATTAGTCTTGCACACCAAGTAAATGGCCTCAATATTTCATCAAATCTGTGTTCCTGCACGAACCAGAAAAAACTAAGTAAAACATAACAATAATCTCAAATTTACTAGTAAAAACTAAGTAATTAGAAGTATCTATTTAGTCACTTTTGGTGATTGAACAGTAAGCCTTTGTAAAATATTTGATGCTTAACTTCTTTAGAGGTCACTCATCCTATAACTTATCCAAGCTTGGCACACGTGATTGTGGATTTTTTACAAATTGATCAAGCATGTTGC